>CM046856.1:48364872-48964872 GCA_025617745.1 Heliocidaris erythrogramma | reverse complement strand
TAAAGGTTTCAAAGATCTTTCAGAGAAAGAAAACACTTATTCAAATCTTCCTTCCCAATCTCGTAATTTATTAATACTAATTTATGAGTGCCAACAATTTTATATTTTTTACCAGACTGCCCCTTTTTTACTTTCACTATTTTCCTCGATTTATATGTGAATAATAAATAGTGATAGCCTAAATTACTTCACTATAATATACCTAAAAATACATATTGCAAAGAGGTTCTGCTTCCTTGAAATTATATTTCATGCATATTATATCATAACAGGAGCCCTCCCTTGCAGGGGAGGAGTAACTATAATTTTACTTACTTCACCGATTGGACAATGTTCTTCAGCCGAGTCTGCACTGTTAGTGATAAAAATCTGCTGGATATCCCCCTTAAAATACAAACAGAAATACAGTAAATTAATAAAGTAATACCTAGATAGCATTCTTTACTCTCTTTTTCAAACAAAAACCTGACAATTAAAGATGAAGTGGTTTGATGTTTAACTGATATGATGGATTTTAATGAGGGCTACTTTGAACAGGAAAAGAAGGTAATGGCATACAAGATTGTAAAGTTACACTAAAATCTGGAATGGTTTTAAATAAAATTACACGTATAGGGATTAATTTTTAACAAGTTAATATATTTTCTATCCTTCCGTTTTCACTTTTGTTTAGTTCCAATTAATAAAATAAGTTGTTGAAGATGATCCGCAAGAAAAAAATTCTCTGTCCAAGGGCTGCTGCATATTTTCAAAATGGCTTCCTAATTCATTGTGTGTCCAGCAAAAAGTCATGAACAAAAGTTTTTTGTCCATTTTTGTTTAATATTACAGTTCTGTAATGAAAGGATAAAGAAATAATATAGAGAAGTAATAACCTATCGGTTGACAATTAAGATGATGTACTGACTGAAATGTGTTTTTTAACTGGATTCAAAGAAAGTTCAAAACTTCAGATTAGGTATCTCTACAAATGTACATCCACTAGCTTTGTATCCATTTGTGCCTTTCTTCTGGGCACAAGAAAAAACAATTATTTAGATAAAGGCAAGGCCAAGGTATGTCCCATTCGTTATCACATATTATGGAATTGCAATAATTGACATAAGAGTATCATTGTTCTTGACATTTTGTATGATCCAAGCTCTGGGAGGGTTTTCAGATTGATATGGTCATCAGGGCCCTGTTTCATGAAACTTGTTATCAAAGCAACTGCCTCATTTCTATGATAAATTCACTCTCTATGATAAATTTGCTATTGATAATAGTTTTATGAAACGGGGGCCCAGATATGCTAAAATCTTAGATGCGGTCGGCAACGTATGGGACAAATTTATAACTTAGACTTGCCCATAAACAAACTACAAGAACTGGGGGGTGTTTCATAAAGCTGTTCGTGAAGTTGCGCATGACTTTACGAATGACTTAAATATGGCAAGCCAAATGGGATGCTCAATCCTTATTAACTGCATCAACTAAAGTTGAACTGTGCAGAAGTCGATTAACATTCTTATTATAACAAACCTTTTTAATGCAAAGTATATATTTTGCCATAATTTGATTGAGGTTATTGAAAATACAGTCACACTTTGTCAAAACATCAGGAAATACTTTGGGCATCCTATCTGGCACTTCATATTCAAGTTGTTTGTAAAGTCATGCGTAACTTTACGAACAACTTTATGAAACACCCCCCCTGCTTACATAATATTGCACCCGTTCTCCAACTATTCCTAGATGTCCAATGAAAAGGGGAGCCATCTGAGGTATTCTGATGTGCCATCCTGGATGTTTATCGAAAGACTGCGTACCAATTTCCTGACAGTCCAGGAACAGGGTGACCTGGTTGTCTCTGACGCTCAACGCCAGTTGCGTCCACTGGTTCATAAAGGAAGGCACGACAAAAGCCGCTACCTCTATCGAATCACTGGTATAGTCTACGTCTGTTAGCATCAAGCTTATCCGCATCTCTACTACTGAGATGCTCGTAATGTTCACGCTGAGGATGATTGTCCGTTGGGAGGTGTCCGTGACGCCAAAGACGGTACCCCTGCTACCGCTGTAGGGGCGCAGCAGCATCAGGATGGAGAACTCTGGAAAGTTGGTGGAGAACTCTGTGGGCAGGATGAGCTCAGCATGGCGGCCGGCATTGGAGTCTCCTTCAAATTTAAAAGCAGCCCCAGTCAGACCCTCTGTGAAAGTCACTCCAGCAGGGAGGGGATGTCCAATGACTTGAAGTACATCTAGACTTATCAAATCTGAAAGATAAAAGAAAATATGCTGGTTAGGGCAAGAAGAACAGAGATTTTTACAAAAGAAGATTATTTCTGCATGCAATATATTTCACCTTGTAGTGTATAAGTCACAGAATATTTTATTCCAGCATACACAATTCAATTAAATATCCGAAGCTAATCTGGAGATATGGTAATGGGATTGCATTTCGAGGGGAAACCGGCCTAATGCAATTCTTCGAACCAGCAAAATATGAACCAATGAAAGAAACTTTGATGGGAATCCACATTCACTGAAAAGCACAATTCACATTTCAACATGAGACCTCATGTTTTGCGAATGGTCTGAGCTATAGTTCAATATCCTTAAATATTTCTGTGCTCACTTCTCACATATGATTTTATTTTGATCTTGAATATATGATTTAACCCTAATCCCATTGGGTTATTTGGAGGACTTGAGTCGATTGGGGGGTGGGGCCTTTTTGGCCCCCCCCCCTCAGATCTCGGCAACGAATAGACCGATTGACTTGAAAATTGGCACAGACGTAAAACATATCAAGTAGAATAAGATTTTTTTAAAAGTATATGAAATAAACTAATAACAAAGAAATAATCCAAATTCTAATTCATCATATCAATTATAACAGCTCTGGCAATGGATATATGAATTACATAGAAACCTGTACAAAAATTGCAGTTTTTTTGTGACGGTCAAGCAATTATCGACCTCTAAAATCAGTTCTACATGTCCAACCGGGGTGAATTATACATCAAAATATGCGTGAGACTTGAGAAAAAAAGTCCTGAAGTTTGAACATGAAATTCCAAACGGTCTAGAAGCACAGCGAAAAAAACTACAGGGGGGCCATAAAGGCCCCCCCCCCCAAAGGGATTAGGGTTAAGTATTGCTTGATTTTGTGAGAATTTATTTTCCTTCATTAAACACATGATTACCTTTAAGTATAATCTATATAAACTAGAAATGTGCATTGCTGGGGCCGCGAAATGCTAAATGTATCCCCCGGCACTGGCAGCAATTTGAAGGAGGGACAAAGACCCTCCCCCATCCCCTCCCTCAAACAAAAGGATGGTGTAGAAATTAGATGTGTAGGTTTCACTAAGACACATCTTCATATAAAATTTGAAAGAAATGTGTTGAGAGATATACCAAGATACATCTCCATACAAAATTTGAAAGAAATCCATCAAGAAATGTGGCCTGCAGAGTGCACTCACGCCATGCCCTGAAGTATGACCTTTGACCCTATAAAAGATGGAACACTGGTGGCAGCATCACCAAAAACTATAGGTTTTTAGATTACACCAAGAGACACCTTCATGCAAAATTTGAACGAAATCCGTCAAGAAATGCAGAAGTAAGAGTGCAAGAAATGGAAAAATGACCTTTGACCCTATATAAAGGACGGAACAATGAGGGCAGCATAACCAAAAATTAAATATGTGTAGATTATACCAAGATACATCTCCATACAAAATTTGAATGAAATCCGTCACGAAATGCAGAAGTAAGAGTGCACAAAAGGGACAAATGAGCTTTGACCCTATAAAGGACGGAACAATGAGGGCAGCATCAGCAAACAGTAAAGATGTGTAGATTATATCAAGATACATGTCCATACAAAATTTGAAAGAAATCCATAAAGAAATGTGGCCTGCAGAGTGAACTCACGCCATCCCTTGAAGTATGACCTTTGACCCTATAAAAGACGGGACACTGGTGGCAGCATCACCAAAAAGTACAGATTTTTAGATTACACCAAGGGACACCTTCATGCAAAATTTGAACGAAATCCGTCAAGAAATGCAGAAGTAAGAGTGCAAGAAATGGAAAAATGACCTTTGACCCTATAAAGGACGGAACAATGAGGGCAGCATCACCAAAAATTAAACATGTGTAGATTATACCAAGATACATCTCCATACAAAATTTGAACAAAATCCGTTGAGAAATGTGGCCTGCAGAGTGCACTCACGCCATGCCCTGAAGTATGACCTTTGACCCTATAAAAGACGGAACACTGGTGGCAGCATCACCAAACACTATAGGTTTTTAAATTACACCAAGAGACACCTTCATGCAAAATTTGAACGAAATCCGTTCAGAAATGTGACCCCCAGAGCGCACACAAGAGTACACACAAGACATCTATCAAAATATGACCTTTGACCCTATAAAAGACGGAACACTGGGGGCAGCATCACCAAAATCTATAGGGTTCCAGATTTTACCAAGAGACACCTTCGTACAAAATTTGAACAAAATCCGTTGAGAAATGTGACCGCTAGAGCGCACACAAACTATCCCCAAAAATATGGCTTTTTACCCTATAAAAGACGGAACACTGGGGGCAGCATCACCAGAAACTATAGGGGTCCAGATTTTACCAAGATACACGTCCACAGGAAGTCTGAAAGAAATTCGTCGAGAAATGTGACCGCTAGAGCGCACACAAGAATGTGACGCGGCGGCGGCGGCGGCGGCGGCGGCGGCGGCGAAACGCTGCTGAATCCAAAGTATCCTCCGGCATACTGCCGGGGGATACAATAACTGGTGAGTTTCTGTTAGAAACTCACAAGTTCCTCAATGAATAAAATCATCATATCAATTCTCTTTTCCTTTGGTCTAAATCACTTTTATTCTTTTATAATTTTCTTTGTTACAAAAAAATATTACAAATCTTTTGAATTATGACAGTTTCCTGCTATTTTCTCTGAGCATCATCATCAATTCCACATTCCAAAGTCTGACCCATACACCTAAGGTCAAGGGTCATGTCCAGTGTGTTTCTAAAAGTCCATCCATTATCCCTTCTGACATTTTAATCAGCCACAACAAACATATCACAACCACAATTTGACAGTATCAATGGACCAAGTATTGGTATGGTGTGGAAATATAGGTCCCTTTGGGTAGTTTTTTCCTCTCATCCCGTTCACACTTTACTACATCCCAAGAAAAAGTGAACAGTCTCAAAGGACTGAAGCATCAACATAGGTTGGAGATACTGGTCCCTTTAGTTTCTTTCCTCAGATCCCATTTACACTTGGAACTTGACTTATGGACCAAAAAACAAAATAGTGTGGAGATATAGCTCCCCTTGGGTCCTCCCCTCAGACCCTATTCATACTTCAAACTCTTCAAAATTATGAAATGCCCAGATTATCACATAGGCCTAAAAATTGAAAAATTAGACTGAGCTTGTCATATCATTAAAAATTCTATGTGAAATGTGTTTTCTTTATACTATGAGCAAGGCTCTGCTTGAAATTATTACTCTGTGTGTTGGGAAAGCTTCTACGTCTCACAATAATTAACTCAAGGAAATATAAGTTGGACTACCAAAATCTTATATTTGTTCACACTTACAGATGGAACAAGCATTGAGACTTCAGTCATGGAACATTGATAGGTACTCGGCATACAGATTTATAGTAAAAGAGGATTACTGTATCTCAGTCACTTATTCAATATTACAAGATGATCTCTTCATCCCTTTTTATGCTTGATAACATGACAATGTGGATATAGAGGCAAATCTTGAAATCCTAAAGCCTGAATGATTCAACCAATCTCTGGCATTGTCGCTGAGAGTCCTAACAGGGCTTCTGTCTATGTTAAAGGGATACGCCACCAGGGCAGCCGTGAGGAAAGTCAGGATTGCGTAAGCCCCATTCACTCATACACAAAGTCTGTGCATCGAATGCATCCGTCGGACTACTGGGAGTACATTTCGGACTGCACGAAGCCGATCGAATCTCGCATAAGAGTTTGAGCTCAGGCGGAGCGTACATGTTGCGCCGCGAACAGTCTGTCCGAAGTTGCGCCCCGCGGGGCAACGGCATGATCAGGTAACGATCACGGTGCCCTCTCACGGCATAAAAACGTCCACAATCTGTGGTTGAGTATCCCTTTAAGCCCCCTACCCTCATCCTTCTCAATCAAACAGTCAATGACTCCCTGACCCAAGTTGACACTAAACACTATGGCCTGGGGTGAAAGGTCATCTGGATGCAGGCCTTCTAGGAATGGAGGTGGTGTTGGTTTGTTGATAGAATCAAAGAGCTAAGATTTCCTCCTAATCCTCTTGAGGCCCCAGCTCAGACATGAGCTTGAAACTTGAGCCAGAAGGGTCATTACTGGACTTGAAAGTCATGTAGAACCTCTTCAATCATTTGTGATTACATTTGTCAATTTTTTTAAAAATGCCTGACTTATAAATTCTGTTCTTTACCAGAGCCTAGAGGCAGTGTGTCACCTCTAAATGCACTGTCCACTGCTTTTAGCCCTTCCACATTGGTTGCCACAATTTTGATATTGTATTTGAATGTTTTAGAAAGGAAAATTTGTCTTCCTTCTTTTAATTGTATCTTCAATATTATGCATACATTTTTTTCACAATTGGTTCCTTGATATGGCACGGCTACATAAAATAAATGGTGTGTGGACCCTTATTTATGGGTAACATAACTCATAACACATATGACAAAATATATGCTGGAAAGAACAAAGGACAAGTCCTCTACTATAAGAGCCACAAGGGCATTATCAAATTCATATAGACTTTAACACAGAGTTTAAATAGTTTAAGTCCTTCTGGTGCTCAACTGTCAAAATGCAGGGCCACACTGAATAACCACAAAATGATATGTGCTATCTAGGCAAGATATCAACACACTGGGTGAGCATTGTTGTATGGTTCAGTGACCGATCTTTGACCTTTGCAGCTGGGTGAGATAGAGGTCAATGTATTAACCACATCACTGATATGACAATCTCATTCATAATTTGGTTAATTAATCTGACCTGGCTTTGCCATAGAGTAGGTGGCAGTGTTTTTAGCATCTGACATTTTGTAACAGATGTTATAATAGTTCATCTAGTTTTGGTTTACGTTACCGTATGTTTTGTACATTATCCCCCCCCCCCAACTCCTCCCTATATTTTATGACATAATATATGTCCACTAATCATGTAGTGAATTGCAATCTACTATCTATGGGGAAAACTTAATCATTACAATAAGAAAACAATCTATATTTCCTTCAGAGCTTATCATCACTTTGATTAGTCAAATTTTTCTCACTATTGTACTGTGAAGTGAACAGCCAGAAAGATAAGACATGTTTAACCTCAAAGTTACATGTAAAAAAGAGAATACATCAATCATCTATCACATGTCCATCAAAAGCCAACTGTGAGTTTTATATTTCATCATAATCAAATTTTGTTCATGATACAGGCTGTGGAGGACGATCAATTTTTTCCCCAATACCATTTTTTTAACATCCTTGTTTTTTTTTTAATAAATATATTTTTTAATACACAGACCCACCATCAGAAATCATATTTTCACAACTTTGAGGATTTTAACTTCTTTACAGTAGAAGAATAAGTTGTGGCTTGCTCAATGTGAGAAGAAAATTCTAAAGAGGGCAGAAATGACAATGAAACCGACTTAAAATAGTAAAACACAGAACAAATCAAACTCCTTTTACCACAGTTACTGGGTCATAACCATATTCTATTGATGAGTAAACTGATAATATGTAAGGAAGGGCATGTCAGTATATATGATCTCATCAAGTCATTTATATTTATAGAATTCATATAAATGCATGGGATTAGCTACCCATGGTATGATACTAAGAGGATTAGCTCTCCATTTATAACATTTAGAGCATGCTGCCCTCGCTAAGTTGGATCAAAAGGGGGTCAATCTGCACCCCTCTGGTGACACTGCCAGTCAGATAGCCAAAGTTGGATCAAAAGGGGGGTTAATCCACACCCCTCTGGTTACAATGCTAGCGACTCAGATATCCTGGCACCAACCACAGGTGTGCTTAGTTCTGCCATCCTACTGTTCATTAATCCCAAGGATCAAAAAGGATCAAAAAGGGATTAAGGTGAGATTAAAGAACAGAAAAGGTCAAAAGCGATGAAAAATGAAGAAGCTTACAACATAAAGCAATCTCATAGTGTGAGAGATAAATGAGAAAACTGACACTATAAATCTTGCACACTACAGCCGTATTTATTGATGCAAAGTTTATAACCTTTGGGAGCTAAAAATTGTCATATTGCAATATTTTTGAAGGTCATTTATCAAATATAATATTCCTTCAAAAACACTGAAAAAATGAAAACTTTTGAAAAGGTCTAACTTGAGAATCCTTAGATCTAAACTTCTGATAAGATTCAGTGAAATCTAGCAATTATCAATCATATTTTAAATTCCTCCAGCAAGAGAAATGTCTTTCATGTAGGTATCAAAGGACATGTCATTGGGTAGATACTTATTCATACTGTAATACTTATACTTAATAAAGAATACTTATCAATACTTCTTCATCCAAATCCTAAATAAAGTAATACATGTACACTGTATTGTGTAAACTGATCAGTGTGTACACTGCAGAGAAACAACCCGGAAAGCAGTGAATCAGCATCAACCAACAAAAAAATATTCCTCAACAAACACATGTAGGCCTACTTTCAAGTAAAGTTCCCATCCTATGTATACTACATTGTAACTACATCCAACTAAGCAGCAATGCTTGAAAAAATGTTTGAAAAATACTTGGAATAAAACCCAACTTGCGGCACTGAAACCACATGATCCTCTCAAGCAATTAGAGATGATGCTCACACAGATATACCATTTCACTTTCACAGATATATTTATAACTCCTTGCAATTTTGAAATATAGATACATGTAGTCTGAAAATATTATCCCATTCACTTAGAGGTCATGAAAGGTCATGATACTAACGCATCCTGCTGATCAAACTACAAAATCTTGAATTGCACTCGATCTGCCTACCAAATCTTCCACTTCACTACTTGTCATTGATCTACAAGAGCCCACTTATCCACACCTCACATAATCTTGAGCAAATTTGCACATGTACTCTGCAAATGTTGAAATAAACACTTCACCTCTCTCTCTCTCTCTCTTTTGACAAAGTAATAAATGCAATTATACGAGATAAGACTAGAAACTCAAATACGGAGAGCCAAATGTCATATTTGAGGACCGGATCACCCCCCTGACCTTTTACTACTATCTTCAGACTGTCTGACAAATTTCCCTTGACAACAAAATCGTTAGGTAAAATGGTGGGGGTTGGAGTTTGGACAGTCATAACTGCTGAAAATTTTTGGTTTGCTGCAGTGAACTGACAAATGAAGGTATACTTTCTGGTCTGCCTTTAATCTTCATGACAATATCAGAGGTTATATAAAAATTATGAATAAAGTGATGTATTCCAAAAGTTATCAATTTTCTAACATAACAAAACAGGTAGCTCAATGAGATATGTCTGTTGATCTTACATGTAAGCCTATGCACTGGTATTTTGATATGAAGTATTTATTCACCTTCAAAATAATGCATTCCTCAACATCATTATGGAAATATAGTTTGTTGAAAAACTGTAATCTGGGATAATAATGCTACTAATGACTGCGACTATCAGGCATCTCTCGATCTGAATTGGAAGTATTTAAAAATATCAAAGATATTGAAAAATCATATTTTTAGTGCACAGTAAATACATGTAATAGTAGACCTATGTTAGACGATGTTGGATATAAACTCTACTGGTACTCTATTTTGGCTTTAAAACTGAACTGTTCCCCAAAGCAAACTGTTAAAGTCCCTTAAGTGCAGAACGAGTGGGAGGAAAGAAGTTTTAGAAGGGACCTCCCTGGTCTTAAAACAAGGAATAAACCTGTTGCTATTTATTCATTCTATTACCAAAGTCTATTTTTGTTTCAAAGATAATAGCATTGACTGATAATGACATGGAATTATAAAGAGCATGTTTACAATTTTCTAGATATTATCAATGAATCTAATATTGGGGAAGGGATGATCTTTGACAATCAGATATGTGAAATTACATAAATAATTTATGTTGCAAAAACTAAACAGTACACGCCAGTATTAAAGTCACCATAAAAATTTTCATGATTATACACCCCTCCATTCGAAATCGCACAGAAAGTAGGAAATTATTTTTTGTTCAACATTTCCATCATTCACATTAATGATAAGGCTTCAAATATCAAAGTTAAAGAAATTATTGTTACAACAAAGATTACATTTTTCAATCATCTTCTATATTCTGTTCGTGACTTTTCTAACTCTCTTTAAGATCTGGTTTATTGTGCCTTCATCGATAATAATTTGGTCTATTTTGATATGTTTACTTCTGGAATCAGCTTTGGCATGTTCATAATCTAGATATCACTCAATACCGCATAGTTATAATAACCCGCCCAATCATCTGTGTAGGAAGATGAAAATGCGGTAGTTTGAAGTGAAAAGAGGCTGTCGTCATTATTAAATTAACCCTTCTACCAACCCCTGATCCACAAATGTCACATACTAACACCAACGTACTACTGCTGATCATTTAAAGGCGGAACTACAAACGAGACAAATGAGGCTGGCTGCCTGGCAAAATGGAGTCCAGTTAGCTTGTTGTTTTATTTCCTTTGTAAATTCTAATTTACAAGGGTGCTTGATTGCTTTGGCAGATAAAGTGTTAGTTTACATTGTAAAATTAAGTTTTGAATCGTAATGAACAAGGTAGTGACAGGTCACCAATTGAGAGTACATTGTATACTGTGGAAACAGAAACTTGCCAATTCCGTACGTGGTCCAGTTTTGCTAAAGTTTCTTGCCTGAAATGAGGGTTTTTTTGCAATGTGGAAGTGTCTTGCTGCACAAATTACTATCACAAAGCATTTATAGCAGTTTTATCTTGCAAAGGCGTCTGGTTTTACAGTAGTTTGGTTTTCAAATGAAAGAAGGCTTGGAGGAGGGAAAAAAGCTGAGGAAAAGAAAATACAAAAAAAAGGAGAAATATTATTGAGTAGAGAAAGACACAAGTGAAAGTGCTGTGATGTATACAGACTGGGCCAAAATCATAGGAAATAATATAGGTAGGTTTAACAGATAGATAGAGAAAGCATAAGAGAGCGAGAATGAGATAGAGGTGGAGATAGAGGTGGAGATAGGGAGGGAGATAGAGGTGGAGATAGAGGTGGAGATAGGGAGGGAGACTGACAGAGACAAGATACAGAGAGAGGGAGGGAAAGATACAAAGAGAGGGAGGGAGGGAGAGAGGGGAAAGAGAGAGACAGAGAGACAGGGAGGAGAGACAGAGAGACAGAGAGGAGAGACAGAGAGACAGAGAGACAGAGAGAGGGAGAGACAGAGAAACAGAGAAAGAGAGACAGGGAGAGAGTAAGATATATGTAACATAATAGAAGTGACATAATGAGGAAACAGGAGGTCCGGAAAAGGTGAAAAAGGACAGAGATAAACAAAGAGGTCAAAGAGTGAAATGAGAAAGAAGAATCAGGGGAAGACAGAAATAGTCTATCACAGACAGGAGACAGGAAACTGTTCATCATCATTGTGCAACATTAGAAGCAACATGTCATCTTCAGTAAAGGCCTTCTGCTTTCAATCATATTTCCTCTTCATTTTAATTTTCTTACTTCGATGCTGATTCATCATCAATAATACAAGCATCCGCCAAATCATTAATGTTAGCAGATGAAAATTGTCCTGCCAAACTTATCATCTGTTGAATGCCAGAAGGGCATTAATTAATATTAGCATGATGAAGATGTCTTGACAAACATAATGTCTGCTTAGAGCTAGAAGGGCATTAACTCTGCATTAATGCATGTCATAAAGTAAGCATGTTGACTATGTTTTATGTCCTGCCAAACATAACGTCTCTTGCAAGCCTGAAAGGCATTATTAAACTTATGTTCAATGATTGAGGTTAGCAAACTGAAGATGCCCTGCTGAAATATTGTCCATGAAGAACTAGAAGGGCATTAACCCTATGTTGAATTATTATATATGCCCGAATGCCCTTATGGCTCTCTTTCTTTTTATAAGTATTGCATGCCCACATGATACTATTATCAATATCTCATGATTACCCTATATAAAAAATTCCAATTCACAATCACCACTCCCAATTTCAAGCTGTAATCCCTAACAACAAAGAAAAGATTACAGAAACCTCTCCGGTGCACTGATTTATATCTACAACTCGCTCCAAATCAATCGTCATTTGTAATTTTTGCCCCCGTATTATTCTCTGCCCACCAAAACAGTTTCCTATATATACACCCACTCTTATCCGCTTTCAGATGAGATTAGGATATTGCCTGGAGAAATCTTGAAAACACCTCCCTGCTTGTAAAATAAAGATTAACCTACTTACTGAAATTTCTGGGTTTTAATCTTACAAGGTGTTACTTTTTATTACAAGAATCATTCAACAAAAATTCAGAATTAACAACAAGTAGCTTAGCACATCCCACCTAATAAGTTTTCTATTCATTCTTTTCTATGGTGAAAGGCAAAGAGTTCTCTGCACTGTCCTCTGCAAATATGCCCAGTTATTCAAAGATAAATTTCATCAAGATGTGGATCTGATCAATTCTTACCTTTACGTACTAACCTTGCCAGTTTAACATTAGTATGTTCATTACAAGAAAATGTGGATAAAAATGCTTAGAATATCACGTAGACTTCATGAAAACAAAGTGGATATAGATCTACATGTATGTTACTGCTACTGTGAGAGAATAATAGTTACTCTCACCTATTCTTCCTCTTCCATTAGAAATTGTTAATATCCTTGGTTAACATTACAGAATATTTTCATACTATTTGTACACCTAAATTTCTATTGTATGTTCTCAATGATAACCATATGGGTACTTCTGTGACTTCCATTGCAAGCAACAAAGCTCATACAATAGGTGTGGTTTCTATTTCATTATGGGTGCCGAGAATGCATCAAAATTATAGATAGCAACCTGTGGACTTATGTTCTACATCCTATCCAAAGGACTAGCACACTGATGGATACTTCTCTGCTCAAATGATCTACTTGGTTTCAAACCCAACATTGCTTGGATCTCTGGTCTAACCAGTTAAGTCAGCTATTCCGTATCCCTTCAATCGTCATGAGGTACTCGACAAGGGTTCCCTGTATATCCTTGTTCAATCAGGCTATTCTTCTGGACTTTACATTTTTATTTGAACAATCAAAAGTTAGATGAACTTATCCAGTCACCCTTCCAGGATCTTTTCTCTTCATTATGAAACCAAGCTTGTGTGTGGTCCATGCTTATTTACATTTTGCCATGGTATTACTATCCAGTATTTACACGACATGACAGCTACAATATACACACCAAGGCTTGCTGATGGGGACGGGGTGTCAGTCTCCTCTCGCAGATGACGACACAGAGAAAAGACAGAGAGGATCATGGGATGCTTCGGGGTGATACACTCTGTTGAAACAGTCTCTGTTGAGAGCCAGAAGGGCATTAACTTGTATACAAATACACAGAGATAATACCCTTTGGACTCTCAACAGATGAATTTACAGTCAAACCTGTCTATAGCGGCCACCGAAGGGAAACGGAAAAAGTGGCCGCTATAGACAGGTGGCCGCTATAGACAGGTCGGCGGCCATTTTTATTTTTTTGCACATACACTGTACACGTAACAAAGTTAGTGTACATGCATCCATATATATCACTTAGGAAAACAAGCCATAGATCAACAGATTTGACGTAAAACATGTCATATGATATATAAATGCTATAATAATATGCTTTGTTGTCAATAAATGAGAAAAACAATAGATATACGAGTAATCTGTGTAAAATGAATTTTCCCTCAAATTACCACGTACGTACCACCCGCGGTAGACTGCTGTTCTTGATTTTTATAGTCTAAAAACGATGTCTAATCATGCTTTTGCTTCCTGTCAAAAAATTACAATAATAAGTTTATCTTTTGAATAAAATCGTGCAATCAATTTTCATTCAATAAATATTTGCCTTTTGAATGGTTTAAAAGAAGTTTTAACTGTTTTTGAGAACAGGCGATAGAAGGTGCTCGCTTGCATTCGTCGAAAGTGCGAACGTCGACAATGGCCTGGACCGCCGCGCCGGTGGACGATCCGAGTCGAGTTTTCACGCCGTTTTTCAGCAGGACAATCTCTCGTACATGAAATCGTCCTTATTGATCTTTAAAAAAAATAATACTTGGGTAGTATTTTATTATTTTCACTTTCTAAAAAAATCACTCCTTTATTATTTTTTTCAAAAGTTTTAACGCTTTAATTTTTTTTTTTATAAATCTTTTAAAAATACAAAATTATATTGAAGTGAACGAGCCTGTGCTATTGCGCAATGGCGATCATATCAATGCAATGCCGACCGCGATAGCTTAGGAGAACAATACAACTAAAGTGCAGGGGATTGCAGCTGGATGGTGCGAAGATTACGTAAACGAACAATACTAGTGCTTAATTCTTACTAAAAAGACTTTTAATCTCTAATCAGTCGGCAATGTGGTGAAACTATTAGATCTTCATGGCCATTGTAGAATCTATTCACGATGTTTGTGCGAGAGTGTGACTGAGCTAGGACTCGGTAAACACATCGCGCCTATGGCAAAAACTACTTTTTTGTGCATGAAGCTACGGCTCAACTCGATATTAGTGGCCGCTATACGCGGTCAGATATTGTCCGAGGGATACATAATGGGTGGCCGCTGGCCGCGTTAGGCAGGTGACCGCTATATGCAGGGTCTACAACACAGTAATTTCCTGCGGGGGATTTTTTGGTGGCCGCTATAAGCAGGTGGCCGCTATAGACAGGTGGCCGCTAAGACAGGTTTGACTGTATCACTTCTCTGTTGGTATGCCCATGATAGGCATTAATGTAAACATGGAAAGCATAGGGATGATGTCATTCTTCATGGGGGTTCCTTATATCTCAAACTGAGCTGATCCAATGCATTTGAAAAAATGTATAATGCCCTGTTCCATGTTTTCAGCAGAACTAATGATAAACTAGAAACTTTTGCAACATGAAATTTTGGGGAAATGTATAAACAGCTGCCATTTTTGCATCAAGAAACTTTTGCGCATCGCACACAATCGGTGTTCTGTTACTTTTTGATTCATTGATTTTGCAGCATGAACTTTTGCAAACCACTCACAAAATTTGCAAATGTTCCATGTAAACAAAAGTTTCTGGTTTTAGTAGGCCTTGTACATGTATAATAACTTCAAATGAATTTCATAAAATTACAAGTTTTCAAACCATTTAACCCGTCCGGTACAATTTGACTGTGGTATAACGTGCATTTTCCAAAAACTCCAGCCCCAGTTTCTCATTCTTAGTATCCAACAGGTTATCCTTTTTCTGTAAGTAGGAATAGGTCTGGATCGATAGGTCTCTGTATACCCTATAGGAGAAAGAACAGAAAGAGAACTCCTACGCCAGCTGGCCAAAACAGATTTAGAGGAAGAGAAACAGAACTTCAATCAGATACCAAGAGGAGAAAGGTATTAATATTCCATCATCAATGCCATAAAACAAACTCCCTCCGGACGGCCAGTTGGTTGCATTTTGAAGCAAGCTGAAAACTGACGACTTCCGATTCCTAAGCCTAACATCAAACCAAGCGTGAAATTAGCCAGCGTTTCAGCACCTCATAAACGACCACAAAAACAAATATTCTTGCAGTCTTTTAAAATCCACAAAAAACACCAATTGATATAAATGGATATGGTATAGCACCTTATAAAACCATTATTAACACAATTCTGTGAGTTTTGTACTAATTTGTTCCCGGCATGACCTATTTTGGGGATCGTTCAAAGCACTGGCGGGCAGGATTGAACTCTGCGATGGTCGGAATTCCTGAAAATAGCTGATGAATGTGAACTTCTTGAAAGGGTTTAATATTGCATTAAATTGATCCTTCATGGTGTAATGATTCTATTGAGGGGTGTTCAGACACCTATTGGGGTGCTCACTATGCCCCCTTTCTGACCCCGGACTATATGGAGCTTTCATTCATACCCTATTTCATCCCCTCAGCACATTCTCTCACAATGAACTATGCTCTGGTAGACTACGTATAAAGTCACTATGTTAAAGGTGATCTTGAGTTGTCGTACTGGTCATGACGGAAAATAAAACCTCACCGAATCAAACATTAAATGTTGAAGACTGCAAAGAAAGCAAATCAAATCAATGCAAACTGATAAGAAGGAAAGGATACTATAGCTGAGTATTGTGCCAAGCTGGAAATTATCATGATCGTATTTCAAGTGTTAACCCTTTGTCTATGGGAACTGAGTAATCCCTGTATTAAACCTATGGGAATTACAAAATTCAGTAGTCATCGGGTTAATGGAACAATGGTTTCAGTAAATGTGATTTCTAGTGCCTTTTCTTTACATTGTTCACAAAAACTGAAAATACTACATGATAGACTATTTAGAATTATTTTCAGACAGTTCCTCTCAAAATACAGTTCCATCACTAAAATTCACAATAAGCTTTAAGTCATTGGGTGTTCTGAGAATGTAGATGTAGATCCATGGTTTGGCTTCCAATCCTGCATGCATGCATGTTCATGCACACAATACTCAACATGGTATAAGACTTCTGAATGATTTAGATGATTTATCCCACACACTTTTAACTTCCAAACTCGGTGACCAAACACAGAGGCCTTAAGCTTTGTTTACATGCATGACATCAAAAGCAGACAAAAGGTACATTCATACTATGACTTGTGGTTTCAAAACTTTAAGTTAACAAAACCAAGACTCCCTAACCACAATGAGGGTTCACACGAGCCCTAAACAAGGAGCTGACACTACAAGGCAAGTGATCTTCGTGGTTAACCCGGAAGTAGATACTACCGATTGTGTGTACAGTACACATACAGATCCTGTGTTAATATTTCGCGCGAAGGGTATGACCCTTAAGTTTAACATGAACAGCAAAGTGGACCACCCATTGCTCGTGGTTTCGCCTTAACCACAAGCTCGCTTGTGGTTCTAGAACTACAAGTAAACAAAGTTTCAAAACTATACAGTCCATTCATAGGTCTGAAACTACAAGATAACTACAAGTTAACCTAAAGTTTTAAAACTACAAGCGAAACTTAGCTCCCATCGTGTGAACGTAACTAAAGACAAAAGACATGAAGCCGGCCTCAAAGGGCCTCGGGCCTTCGTGGTTCATTTTCATATAGTTCATTGATAAGATTCACTACTGTAAACACAGCACATAACACCAGGCAGCTGCCTTCATGTTTATGTCATGCAAAGTGTATGTGTCTGTAACAATGTTGGCTAAACCTCTTCACCTTGGACAGACCTCTCATCCAGACTAGTAGAGAGACCAGGAGGTTCTCTCATATTGGTCCTGGTATAAGGTTGACAATCTATCATCCCTACCTCTCTCATCATGGCATTCCAGGCTTTAGATCCAGCCTGTATACCTTCCATATTGATACAGACTTAAAGTGATTATTTAACACCGCGTTGAAAAGTCATTCTACTCTTTAACACTTTGAAAGGATAAGTTCTAATTGAATTATCAACTCCAATCCCATACAAAGAAAAAGAATCTAGAATAATAATACTGTAAAAATTAGAAGAATTCTCAGCAAGAAACTTTGATGAATTCCAAAGATGTAATGTGATGATTTCATTATTTGGGTATCAAACTTTGGGGAACCTGGACCACTCACAAAATTTTCTTGCATGCCAAAGTTTCTGGTTTAAAGTATAATTATAGAAAATTAACACTTGAATCTTGTAAGACTATTATTATCATGTGAAGTATGTAAAAGGCTTTTATTTTTAAAAAATGGTTTCATTTTCTTTTTCAATCAAAACTGGAGGGATTATACCATTGATTTACTTTTCATTACACACATTTATCTTAATTTAATACATTTTAAAAAATGCATATATCCTTATGCTTAGTATCAGACGGTTAACCAGGGAAGTGGTTAACCAAAGAAGATACTTACTATATTACACACACTATCCTGCTTCTTGCCCTGTATATCACAGCAATTGAAACTTAAGATATTTGTGATGGGCTCTAAAGGAGGAGGCACTTATTCCTTTAAAGTCAGACCAGATGTGATATTCCTTCCATGAATAACTCTCCTACCCTGGTAGGCAGCCAGCTAACATATCATCCCTCCACTCCCAGATGAACCCCCCCCCCCCCCCCTCCACTGCTGACATATGGAAACCATATCCACCAAAATATTATTTCTGAAGTAATCTTAGAAGGGCTATACTTTGAGTGGGAAATGCTTTTTTTCCAGTGATGATAGTTGAAATTTGTTTTCTTTAGTATCAAGGTGGGCTCATGTATGAGGGGGATTTTGATTGGGTTGATAAGGTCATGTGATCATATTTACTATCAATTATTTGAAGGCATGAGACACTTAAAGTGAACATGCCCCAGAGGGCCAAGAAATATAGAGGAAATTGTTATTATCAGCAGTACATCTTGTTTTACTTTAATAATAGTGCTACTGTGAAGTATTTTTCAGAGATAACAGTTCAGTTCATATTTTAGTTAATTCGGTCTAGAACATTTTGTTATCTATGTTAGATGTAGAGTCATAGCTGACATCAATATGATCTACAAGAACAAACATGTTTATATCCTCTGCTTAAAGTCAGAAGGACATTAACTCTGTGTTAAATAACATGAGTTAATAACTATCTGGCTCTAAACAGAAATTGTCTCTGCCAATATATATATATCTGTATTTCAATATAACCTAGACATGCTAGAAGGACTGCATGTATCTGCATAATGTATCTATCAGTGTATGTGTCTCAATTATCCCCTACCTCTGTATTTGAAAACATAGAGTAATGAACTTTCATAAAAACTCTTCATAAATGTTCATGTCCTCTGTCTAATGCAGATATTTTGCCCCCATTTTTTCCTACCTGGTAAAGATACAATAATAGCTGCACCCTACTCATGAGTCATTCATATAAGCATACGGTTATTATCACTTCCAATTAACAATAATTGTCAGAGCCAGCTGTGGAGAGATCTGGTTGGGGATCAAGCTAATGTTATCCAAGAGCCGGAATTCGATGCAATGAGGAAATGCCATTACAAACTCATTATCCAGAGTCTAGACACATACCTGGGAAAGATCACGGCCAGAACTTTGGCAGAAGGACTCTGAATTCAAAGTGATTACTTGTATGTAATCAAAAATTGAGTAATCGGCCCAAATTATCCCTGAACAAGGACAAGGGCTAAGCCTTGCATGGTATTAGAATGGAATTCCATATGAGGAGGAAATGTTTGCTTGTCCATGATTGTGGCTTCTTGTCAGTCCTGTTTAACGATAATTTATCTATTGAGAGCAAGAAGGGTGATAACTCATATACGTCAATGTAATCTAATGCCCTTATGGCTCCAAACAAACGAAGAGTCAATTCAATCAATTTCAATCATAAGTACATATATCAATTTCTCTTTTATATGTGTCTGTATAATACTGTTCTCTTAGAATAAGGACATGTAACGTCTATACCGGTAAGTAAAAGACCTAAACAATTTTTTTTTTAAGAATTGCTTTAAAAACTAAATTATCTAAATTGAAATCGTCATACTTTTACAGTCTAATTGTATTTGCCTCCACTGCCCAGATGTTTAACAGATTATCCCTTCAGTCAACTTTTCTATACTGTACGATATATATTTCAACAAGAAGATCTTCAAACCGTGATACAGGTAACTTTACTTTAATATATGCCTAGTTTAGTCTATCAGTACATTGACAAGTTCATGTTCAAGATATCATCTGTTCCGTGCCAGAAGGGCGTTAACTCTGTGTTTAAAGGGTATGGGTTAATGCCTTTCTGGCTCCAAAGAGACAATATGCGCATCCTCCACCAGCCACCATTTGCAAAAATTTAGAGTTATACTGGGGATTAAAGAAGACCACCCTTGGTCTAGTGCTCCTCAATAACGAGAAGAGTTATAGAAGAAAGCTTGACAATATACACCTACCACAACCATCAATGACAACTTGTGCCCTCTTCAAAAGTAAGTTTGAAGTGCTGCAATTACACCCCACTTTAGAAAGTCGCATTTAATCAAACTCATTCAATGCAGACAGAGTGACAACTGAACAAAGACGGGGGGGTCATTTAGGTCAGAACTGCCTCTTGATTTTGGGGAGTGATCACCTACACCCCTAAAATTACCCCTATGCTGCTCTAGAAATCGTGGATGAATAGGGCTTAATCCTAAAGTGCAGTAATAACTAGTGGTAGGAATAATAAATCAAAGCTAGACTTTTAGAAACTACGCATTTAAATCATTCTTTTCATAAAGAGTGGTTTGATAGGTGGATTAAATCCAGTGTATGACAAGAGAGGAATAAATCAAAGCTCAATCATATCAAGTCCCTGAGAAAAAGACTCTCAAAGATAGGATGTAGCCATATACATGTTAGGGAAGAAATATCTAATTCAAAAAATGCAGGTAAATATAGTTTAACTCTGGATGTTAACTCAATAGAATTTCTTTTTTTTGGGGGGGGGGGGCTGGATTGAAAAATCTAGCTATGATCTAGGAGGCAGTGCAGCATCATTGCGTACTGGTATGTCACTAGACTGTCATTCAACATTTCTTCTCTTTTCCACCTTATGTTTCATCCATTAGTGATGATTTCACTTCAAACAGCAAACATTTCTGACAAGTTCATACTTCAAATTTATTTGGCTCACAAATATTTGTACTTGACAAAAAAAAAACAACCAAAAACCAAACAAATAATCATGGATTTGATTAACAGCCAAGGTTTTAAATTACATTCTGTTTCATAATCACTACACATGAACTGTTATGATTTTCTGTTGTTTTGAGAGCTTTACAAGCAATAAAAACAAGAATTTGTCATAATGTATTTCTTCATCTACACAGCCAAATCTCCAATTTGAATTGTACTTAATAACAGTTCCTTCTTGCACGCGAAGCTGTGATTCACCAAAGATGATTATTGGAACCCTCCTACAAATTGAAGAGCCCCCTGTGGCGAGACAGAGTCCAGCTGACACAAGGCAAGTTGAATTCCAACCCCAAATATCAATTCCCTTTCCTACCTAATCAAGTGTTTCCTATAAAACAACGGTTTCATCATGCAACTTTCCTTGTAACGGTTGACACTCACAAAATCAAAACTTCCTGACCAACATGGACTAGCGTATATCATGCCGGAGCTTCATATTTATTTGAAGGTCACAAAGGAAATTTCCGCATAACATGATATAAAAGTAATTTCCCTGAGCCACATTGAGTGACTAGCTATCATACCCTTTGTTATCTGGCTTTATTGAAATAATAGTAATAAATATCTTTTGTTCACAATCTTCTTTGTAATTTCTATCTATGACTAGGCCTATTCACTTTACCATTTTGACCTGTTTTCCTCGTAAAGAATACAAATTTTAATTCCATCAATCCTATTTTTAAAAATACACATCATATCCTCAGAGTTAATGTTATATACATTTACATTTCAGATCCATATCTACATATATATATATGCCTACAAATTAATAAGGTACAGTACATACATGTACTACAGAAAAAAAGTCAGTATATGGCCTTGATGCAAATAAAAAAATTAAAAAAAATGAAATTAGCAACTAATATGATTCCACTCATGGAAGTGCCCAGTTTCCATCATAAACTTCCAGCCCTAACATATTTTTACTTTTTAGACTACAAAACTTTATTTCTCAGTATTAATTTGCCCCAACATGTGTGAGGAAGATGTGTGATTTTTTTTTTCCTGCTCACGACAGGTGGGATGAATGAATGGTCAATTTGTAAATCGGATTTTTAATCACGGGTGACTAAATGACCGCAGTACAAATATACAATTTCCTGTAGTCCATATGCATCAAAGAATTATTTGGTGACTTGAAAATGTTGGTACGAAAAAGTAACAAGGAATCACTGCATCATTGCACATGGAAGAGTGTGTTGGAGTGATGGTATAAAAAAATGAGATAGTGTAAATTGACCTCTAAAATCAATTTTACTTGGCCTTAAATGTTCAAGGGCAATTTAGAAAATGTTAAGAATAACATTGGTGCAAGGACATCAGAGAGAGCTTCTTCTGGCTGTACATGATAAGGGAATCTTTTACTATTTTCACATGGATGAAGACCTTCTAGTAGCATTTGACTGTCTCTCTGCCAAATGACCTATGACCTCTCATGTCAATGAAGTATCCAATCTAATCTTGATTTTTATGTCTACATCATGCAGATGTAACTTCTTTTTCTTTTTTGCATTTCTTTCGCTCTTGCATCTTGTCCTATTTATCAAGCTCAAGCAAGCTCTCTCTTTCCATCTCTCTCTTCCTTTCTTTCTCCTTCTTGCACAATTCCTCCATTCTTCTGACTTTCTCCAGCTTTCATTCTCTCTACTCCTTCCTAAACTTCGAGTAAAACACAATTTCCCTCCAAACTCCTGACTGAACAAATTCTACATCAAATTCACGACCTTGAACCACGGTATGATTTACCAAATCAGTTATTTCTGGCTCAATTTGATCTCTGATTGAACCCAAGAAATGGCTGCTGAGAGCCAAAAAGGCATTACCGTAACTCTATGTCAAAGGATAAGAGTTAAAGAGAAGGTTGAGTTCTCATGAAGGCGAAATATAACTTGTGATCTTCCTCACTCTATTTTTGATAATAATAGGGGACAAAATATCATAGTAGTGGACAAAATCTCATACTAGTGACGTCACATGAGACGGATTGCTCTTGGAGTGTCGTTATAATCCAAATAGGACTAGAATTAGTTTAAAACTTTTCACCATATTCTGATGCCACATGTGTGTGTAGTCCCATATATCCATATTTGTGTGCAGCGCTTATTTTCACTTTTTTTTAAACTTTCAGCAAAGACTGAGCTAGGCAACTCGTTAATATCATTTGATGATTTAAAGAACCTCACAATACACAATTATTCTTGACCATTCCCAGTAACTTCTAAGTTTAGATCGTTTCTTTGGTAATATAATTATCGCATGACCAGTACTCAAACTTCTCTTTGACGCCCTTCTGGTTCTCAGCGGACAAGGTATTTTAACTCACCTTTACTAGTTCTAGCTCATTACACCTGTCCCATGCCTGCTTTTCACACTCTTTCTCCCCCTCTCTCTCTCTCTCTCTCTCTCTCTTATGACACCTGCCTCGCTATGGAATGCGACATCTGACACCACAAATTGAAGAAATATGACAAGTTTTTGACAGATTCTCACATGTAATGTGTAGCTAGCCTTGGAGAGTGACAGATTCTGATACCCTTGAACAAGAGCGTTTGCCACATCCAGACTACGGCAAGCCTCTTTCGCTTACCAAAACCGTTTATAGAGGTATAAATCAAGATATTTGATAACTGTTTCCTCTGAAGTTATATGCTAAAAAGTAATGTGCATACTTGGGGAAATTCCAAACAAAATATTCCTATTTAGTGTGTTAAATGAGAGGTCTTTAGATTTTCACAAATTCCATATATTTCTAACAATCAAAAATATCTAATTTAACTTATTGATCACATGCACTAACAGATCCTGGTTATTTCATTGTTTATAAGTACATACTCACAAGAACAAGAAATTCAATTTGATTTGGGACCTTCTCATTAGTTGTGTAAAAATGTATTTTGAAATTGCATGCTACCATTATCAATAGTATGATTTGAATACCATCATGAAGTCCTTACATGAAAGCTAGCCAATGAAAATTGGATAAATCATCATCCTATATGTGTTCAGTATGAGAATACTATGCTAAAATGACATTACTCAATAGCACAACTAACTTCCTCACACCTCATTTCTATCAAACTCGTGACAAGTTTTTATTTGGAATCCTTAATTGAAAGGTCCATGTTGAAACGCAGCTACCGGACCCTTAACCTGTCCATTCAAATTCAATCTGGTCCTGTCACCAGGCTTCACAGCTCGTGATTCTTCCAGTCTGGCGCTACTGGAACCCTTAGAAATGCCTGGACCGGTTTAACACCCGACTGACTCAACATGAATTAGTAGTGATTTGTAAGAGAGTTTATCCGGGATAATCCATAGTCAAGAGGCCCGGGACATCACCGTAGGGGTTTCAATGACCATGAAAAGGGTTATGTCCTACACCTTTTGCCTACCAGAACTTGACCCTCTTGTTACCACAAGACTAAAATACTATTCACTTTGTACATAGTGTTGTTGACTTTGGTCCTGACAGGGTTAAAAAAAGCATACCTTGTATTTAATCTAACCCCGAATCATGATGATTCTACTTTTATAATGGTTTTATAATAAAAAATGACAAATTGAATTAATATTGTTGAATTTATAATTATTCTTTAACATCCACGCATGGTTATTGCAACTTTCAGGTTTCTTTTTGGAAGAAATGCAGGGGGGGGCGCATTTTGGGGGGATGTACTTACGGCATGCCAAATCTGGTTTTATAAGAAGGGGGGCGGGGCATGCACTGGCTGTGCCCCCTAAATACTCTATGTGACTCAAGGAGTGCACAACATGTGACATACTTGTTAGACAATATTTTGGTATATTTCTTTGTTAAAAAGGTAACAATCCTTTAGGTCTGGTTTTCATCAAAGAGTAAAATTATAAAGAAAATTCATGAAATACCTGTAAATAAGTTAAGGTACATGTGAATTTACCCCATTACTTCTGATTTCTTGTATTTTCCCGAAATTTTGATTATGAGTGACAGGTGATGGATAGAAAAATAACATATTTATATTTCAAATTGCCCTCAGTGAAATAACACTTTTACATCATGAGAGAGCACAATGCCACACACGCACACACACATTGCTTTCATATACATGTACTATAGTTATGCAGGAAATTATGTTTGTAGAAAGTAAAGTCTTCTCGAAGAAGGACCTCTACAACTGCGTGTCCATCTGAGTTGAGTCATGTTTATGATAATGCCAACTATCATAGAATTAATAATTTTCATATTTCCCCATTAAAATTTTCCTCAACTTGCCAAAAGCAAACAAAATCATGAACATTATTAAACTTCGGAAAAGTTCTCATACATTCTCTAACAGTATATTTGCCACACAGAACAATCTTTGTGCAAGGAATTATTGTCTGTGTGGTAAAAAATATTAGCTTTCTTATAAAAGGGAGGGAAAGGGAGGGAAAGGGAGGGAAAGGGAGGGAGGGGGAAGGAGGGGGAAGGAGGGGGAATCAGGGGAAGCAGGGGGAAGCAGGGGGAGATAAGAGAGAGGGGGAGATAAGGGAGAGGGGGAGAGGGGAGAGAGAGGGGAGAGAGCAGCAGAAGATAGAAGAAGAGAGAGGAAGAAGAGAGAGGAAGATGGAGAGGAAGAGAGAGGGGGAGATTAAGAGGGAGATGAAGAGGGAGAGAGATAGAGAGAGAGAGAGAGAGATAAGGAAGGGAGGGAGGGAAGGAGCATATATGGTTTATATTAAATACCAAGCAACAGACTATTTTTGTAACCTAGAAATTAGGAGAAAACACATCAACCCCGCCGGCAAGTCTTGACAATCTAATCGAGATTCAAAAACACACAACATCATGATCTCATTCTCAACACCCTGAAGTTGTTATTCAATTTTGAGAGAGGGAGAGAGAATCATCTTCCTTGTAAATTACTTCAGATAAAAAGAAAGAGCACAGGATGATGAATGTGCTAAAATATGAATGAATCACACATGAAAATTGGTGGATATATTTTGGCCTGAGGCCTATTTTGTAATTCAAGGAATATGTGAAAATTAGATTTCTTCAAGGAATGATACTTGCGACAAGAGAGAGCATAAGATATTAAGAGAAGGGGGGGGGGGGTGAAAGATGAATGATCCTCATAGAGTAACGCTTGTACTGATGGATGCTCTAACTGCCTTGGAAAAATGAAAAGTCTTTTAAATTTTAAAAGCTTCTATTGAATTAGAATACCTTATTGTACATGTACTGCCTACAAAAATCATGAACAGTTTATGTTTTACAGTTCGACATGTTGTGCCCTTGACTATTGTACTTTACCATTAGTGATTTATTGGTAATGTTAACAACTTTGATAGAAACATTTTTTGTGTTTTTGTTGGGTGTGAATTTAGAAGATATGAGAGGAAACTTGTTCCATAGCAACTAATGTCTGAAAAAAACAAGATTGGTAACATGTTGGAATAAAGTGCTATGAACTTTGTTTTGGTTGCAGTATCTCAGCTTTCAAAGGAAATCTTTCTCACCTTGACAGATAAAGGTGAGTGGATTTGTTTTGACAGGAAATGTTTTACTAATGTCAAACAGATACCCACAAAAATAACTTCTTATGAGGAATAGTAGGAATGTTGTAACAGTACACTGGTATAAGTACACACACACACACATTTTTGTTTGTTTGTGTTGGGTTTTTTTTTTTGCTTATCAGAGATTGACAGAATATTGGATCCACCCCTGCGATACTATTCCTTTTTCTTCTTCAAGATGATCAAGACCCAGTTGGATGGAGTGTAACTGTAAAAGGTACTTTAATAAAACCCAAGGTTAACTATATATGAATGTGATCTGGAAATATCTAAACGGTAGATTCTGATTCTGATTATGTAAAAGTAGAGGAATATTTCATTTCATTTCATTTATTTCCACTTCCAACAAAATAAAATGCATAGGTTGACATCGTACATAGCAAATCAATGAAACTTACAATTATTGGTTACAGTGTACAATAGACATAGAAAAAACAAATTAGGTTGGTCGCGAAGGGGACTGCTAAAAAGCTGGGCAATAACACAAGATACTGGACTGAATTGAATCAAAATGGTTTTAGTCTAATAAATATACAAATTCAATTCAATATCTCAGGAGTATATCATTGCATATATATACATACATATATTAAATGCTCTGTGACAGTCAAATGACATGCATTTTAGGCTTGGTGTAAGTACAGTTCTTCTTTACAAGCATCAGAATACAGTAGGCTCTTGTATTAGTTAAAATACAGTCAATATAGATAATATCAGTATAAAACTAACATAGGCTAAAGTAGAGCACCGTTAGCTCCTTTTTAAAGTGGAATTTGAAGTGACATTCAACTTCTTCTTTCTATAACATTAACCTGTTGGATACTATGCCTGATATAACTTTGGCAGGAATCTATGGAAAATGCATGTTATACCAAAATTATATGGTACCAAAGGAGTTAAATGTAAATCCCTAGAGTCTCCTTGTCACCCTATATTCCAGACAGTCGAAGATTGATTACTACCCAGCTCACAGACACTCGTAAATATTGATCTTCTTTTCACACAGACATCAAAAACTTTTCAAAGATGAAAAGGTATGAAAAGCTACCCTTAGGGCTAGTGAACTATTCAGATACTTTGATCAAGTTTTGGGGGTTGGTTATCAAAGGCGAATGCCGTCTTTGATTTATCACCCCTAATTCATGTCACTATTATTTTCCTCTTCCCATCCCGGGATTGTGAACAAAGCGTATGTTTAGTCATGCAGGATTCTATTGTCATCCACACCAAGCCCCCAATTGGATGTCGGCAGGGTGTAGCATTATTGTGTCTCTGTAAAACATTTCAAACTGTGCTAGAAAAGGATAATTCGAGAGGGAAATGTAACAATTGCAGACCTTGGGGTACATGTTAAGGGCCCCATACTGAACAAGACACCCATTTAGCATCGCAAATGAGCCATGGCAATTGCCGATTTGGTGTCGAATTATTATGGAGTATACACAAGGGTACCAAGTGAAGCTGAGAAATGGTTCTCAAAAGAACCGGCAACTTCTGACATATCGCTACATCAATAATCTCTTTGTTTCGCCACCTATTCTCAATTTTCCCCCTCAACTGGAGTGTATGAATTATTTTAGAATCGGCATGGTAAATGATATATTTCATGGGCAGACGGAGCGGCAACACTAATGGTCCATAAATAAGGTCATGTGTCATTACTCAAGTTGAATTTAAAATCAATTAAGTGTTAAAGCCACATCAAAGACTGATCACTCTACCATATTGATCCTTCATCACAAACTTCTGCCAATGTTTGGATAATTTTAAGACAATAACAAATTAAACAGATTACAGGAACGTGGTACAAAGCAGGCATATACCCGAGAAGTCGAGGGGAAATATTGGTAAATCATTCTCATAAGTCTTTGTAACAAATTAAAGGGATTTTGATGAAACATTGGGGAAAAACAGCCCAAAACCCTCTGAAGCCAAGTGGAAAAACTGCTGGTTAGTGAATCATTCTCACAAATCTTTGTAAAAAAAATAATAAAGAGATTATGGAACATTGGGACAACACAGTCGAAAAATCTGTGAAGTCAGGTGAAAAAAACTGGTCATTAGTAAATTATTCTCAATTCTATTTGTCATATTTTCATTAAATTTTCAATCAACAATCTGTCTCCACAAACAGAGGCCGGTGTTTGAATGATTTTTATAAAGGTATTTTAATGGGATTTTGAAGGAGCAGTTCTAATTTATTATCAGATAACTCAGCCATAAGGCCTATAGAAACATTTAAAAAGGAATATGGACATGACATTGATCTCATAGAGATCTAATCAAAATTGACCCTTTATCCCCTAAAAGATGCTTTCATCTATTTTCAACACTGATATTTGTCACTGACAATAATTCAAGGGACACTAGGGTGCTTATGGATTTGCTGTGATTTCAAGTTCACAACAACAAGTTGGTCTTGTATCTTGTCCATTTTTGTCCACGTTGGGAAACCTTGCAATTGAAATTACTGCAATATCAATACTGCAATTTAAAAGAGCCTTGAAAATGAGCCCCTACCTTTCAACATGGTCTAGCAATGCTCATGTTCTTGGCTTGGAGAAGCTGGATATTTAGCCCAGGGAGAACACACCCCTCCCTTTGAAAGTGGTCCAGCACCGCCAATGTTACTTGACTTTGAAAAAGTTTGAGGATAGACTTGCTATTGACATATGAAAGTAAGTTTCAAGTATCATCATAACATGACATTATTTCTATGTCTATCTGCATAAATCATCTCATGCTACAACATTCCTTTCCTATGAATCAATGTTTGCCCTCAACCTGTTGAATCATTTCTAATCATAATATATTTCATGGGCAATCTATCACCATTTTGATGTCACTTATTATACCCCCCCCCCCCCCTCCTTTTTTATCTCTATCCCTCTTGCTATCTCTCTCTCTCTCTCTCTCTCTCCCTCTCTTTCTCTCTATTTTCTGTGCTGAGATGCTATTGTTTCTCCCTTTGTGAATATTTTTCTTTGCATATTATGCATGGTGTTCTCTTCTTTCTCCCTCCATCTGCTTGTCTGTCTGCGTCTGTTTTCACCTGTTGGCCTCTTTCTTTTTCCATTTTTCATGCCACTCTTTCTGAGCATGGTTTTTTTTCTCCTTCCTCCTCCTTTCCCCCTTCTTTCTTCAAATTTATTCCATCATTCATCTCCTGCCTTTCACTCTTGTCACCTTTCTCTGGTCTATATTCCTCCTCACTTCTCCACTGACCACATACTGCGGAGGTGGTCAAAAATAACCCCCTTCCACCATTAAACTTGGCTCCTAAATCCTGCCCACAGTCTCCCGATTGTTCAGGGGGTCTAAACTGCCCTCAGGTGGGACCGATTTAGAAAGGGTTTATCCGTCATATTTCATCCATCAACATTTACTTTAAGATGACTCATACATTCTCCAATCTTGACAGGTACATGTAGATACTTGGCCAAATATCCCAAGATGATGAAAGGGGTAAAGAAAGGGGTAACACCTAGAGGGGTGGTTTCGAGAGAAGGGCTACCGGTATTGAGAAAACAATCAGACTCATGTTCCTATTTACTGAGAGACTGCCTTCAAAACGAAGTTTAATAACCAAGTTCAGTATAATACTGCAGTAGGTATATCCATAATTTGAACAAGTGCTCACTTCTGGATTTTCTGTTCGTAAAGGAGATTACAAGGCTTTGGTTTAGAACATTTTTAATCAGATGGAGTTGCTACATTCATAATATTACTTTGAAATCTGAAGTATTTTCTTTCCAATATGGTGTAATCCTATTTCATTCTTAGCAATTATAGTCTGCTCTTTCACAACACTTTTTATGACTGACACTTGTAAAGCCAGAAACTTTTGTGACCTTACATTTTCACAAATAGGACAAATTTAGGATTGCACTTCAAAGCATTTCCTGGCAAGAAACTTTCATGAATTTGGACTCCCAAAGCATTTCTGGCCCCTGTTTCATAAAACTTGTCAACAATGACAAGTTGCAATAACCGTTATAAGCTACTGAAATCCTTGCATCTGATTGGCTGAGAGCAAATTTGTGGGTAAAAATCACTGACAAGACACTTGATGAAACGCCCTCCCTGGTTTTACACTGTACAGCAGTTGCCGAAATACAGATACGAGGTCAAGTAAGTTGCAACCATGCTTTTCCCCTCACAATCTACGACTGCCTGATCTGCCACTGGTTACATGAGCTGAAGATGAATGTTACAATCATCCTCCAGAGATGAAAATGTGCTTTTGAAACATGATATGCTGTTCATTGGGGTTTCACGAAAACCTTCTGCCACTGGTTAAACTAGTTCTAGATGAATCCTCTGATGCACTATTTGCAGGGGCTTCGGTCATGTCTTGTGGGCTCACATTGTCAAAGCCAAAGGGAACATTCCTCAAGTCTTGAAAGGGGCTCATCATACACCCATGGGAATTGTAATACCACCATTACATACATAGGTCCGTTTTCATTAGCCAGAGTAGCTGGCTTATTCCAAGGAGTTGTGGTTTTGATATTAGTTTGAGCTAGTATCCGAATTAAAACTAGGACTTTTCCTCTAATTATCCTGCTATTAATTTGGCCAATTATCAGGCTAATTTCCAGCGAAGATGCAGGAAGACTATAATGTTCTGAAGCTTGAGCTAATTCCTCAAGCAGGTGGAGACAACTTCCCTCTAGCTAACAGAGAAGGGGAACTTCAAATTTGGTCTAATATCTATCTCAAGCTCACGGTTGTTCAGGCTAATGGAAATACACCTACCGGGTATATATTTTGCCCTCATCAAAACTGCGTTATACACCCAACCCAATGAGGCAGGGAGTGGTATAGTGGTCACTTTCATCCAATGACTCACACACCCACACCTCATACCACCTGCTAGGAGTCATATAATAGGGGCATTTATGGACCCCTCAAATGGATACAGCTCCCATGCTGTATTAAACAGTGTCTATCTGAAGAGTCACTCTAATCTTGAATATGGTCTTGCTTGCAAAGCAACCAAGTGTAGAAAGTTAAGTCGAAATGTCCTTTTGTTCCACAGATAACCAAATACAATACACATTTAAGATTAATAGCAATCAATACTTACTCTTCACAAAGACAAATTCAACCCTTTTTTTTATACACAAAAGAAAGTCCACAGATAACCAAATACAATACATCTAGGATTTAGAGCAATATGTACTTAGGCCTACTCTTCCCAAAATTCCAATAAATCTTTTTTTAATATAGAACACAAGTACATGTATGCATTTAGTGATGCTTTTGCACAGATCTGCTAAAAGTTGCATAATGTCATGGTTGGAGAATGGTTTGAAATGAAAGACTGCGAGGTACTGTTCAACTTTTAAAAATACATGTTGAAAAATTAGCCCCAAAGGTATGGGAAATTCAGATAGATTATATAGTTGCTAACAATAGTATGGAATTCTTCTAAAACTAAGATTATATCTATGATGTTAGAGTCATTCATATTACTGTGATTGTATGAATAGATTTTTATATTATGCTTATTGAAAATGATTTTTTTTTTCTTTCTACCTGTTTGACCATTTTTCTTGAAACTTCCAGGGATGATGTTTCCTACACTCTTCTTCATATGAATGAATAACTGTACTACTTGTTAAACCAAATAAATACGTTAAAACAGTAGTGCCAAAAATTCCTATTTTGTTCATGAGAGGTCTTCAGGATTTTCCTGCATCAAATTGATCTTTAACAGCAGAAACGTTATGTTTTCCCATTTATTTACCAGAGCTGTTTATGATTTCAAGAGCTCATCTTGAACTGTCCAGAGCTACTTCACACTTTGCTTCCAACTTTTCAAGTATTTTTTTTTTCTGTTTAAATCCTACCTTTAAAGGGCCCAGCCTAGAGGTGATGGGTCTGGGCGGGTGTTATTGTGGGTTTAGAAACCAACATGGGGCTTGTTTGTAGTAGAGTTTATTAGAGTACACAACCCCTTTGTCGCCTGCAGAGATTTCACAAGATGTCTATTCTTTGATACTTTGGATCAAGTAAGAAAGGCATGGGGGAAATGGAAGTTCGTGGTTTCACACAGCCTTAACAAAAAAGTGGAGTTCCCAGTGCGAACTACTGGGTGCAGTTCATGGTAAACATTGAACACAATCTAATTGATGACTTGTGAAATAAATCAGTGCCATGCTACCTTTAGAAACCACAGATTTTAAAGCCGTTTGCGTGTCTTGGCATTGTGGTAATCTACTTTATGCATTTTCATAAATATCTTTTACAATAGAATTGTATAAAGGAGCAACAATGAAAATGGTGATATCTTCTAGCGTAAAATGAGCCATTTAATGCCTGCTTGCCTGAAAAGACCTCTTCATACTCAAATGGATTATTTGTATTTGTATATGATCGACACACAAAAGTTCCTCACTAACCACAATTTGAAGGAAATGTTGACATGGTCATTATTCCCAGTGTTTATTTTTCAAGGGTATTTATCATTTCATCACAGATGTGAGACTCATTAAATGCTACAATTGCATGTTAACATCAAGGTCCCAACACTAATTTGCGTGAGTGGGACTTACAAAGATTTTGGGATGCACTGGTCATGGGGTGATGTTTAGATCCAAAGCCCAGGGAATGTTGATGACCTACTTATATGGGCACAAAAGACATAAGGGGGAAAGATGTGACATTGATTAGTATGAGAGGGACTCATATATGCACCCCTTTCGTACCCCCTCCAGAGTGCGACGTGCACGGGTATCTGTGTGCTTTGAAAAATGCTTTGAGCAGGATTTAGATCTTAACTCTACTTCTGCATGTTCTTAGGTTTTGACTTATAACTCAACTGCACATCTAGGCCTAAGCTTCTGTATATGGACCTTGTAAATAGTGCAATGCCCTTGGATTTATCAATCCACACAGAAATGATTATCTGTTAATTGCATGCTTTTATTCGGTAATATTGAAAATTCTATACATGATGAAGAATGTAGGGAGAGATGGGGATGAGATTATCAGGATAAAATGGGAGATAATATAAGAGAAGGGGATGGAAAGGAGAACTGGGGTGTGAGAAGGGTAAGGGAGATATCTGCAAAAGATATATCATCCATTTTGTATCATAACTTCAAGAAGAAAAGTTAGAAAAAAGGAAAGAAGTGAATATTCCCAGATGTCAAGGTGGTGACCAAGAAAAAGATAACTGCCAAATAATAGGAAAATTTAAATGTCTCACTTGACAAAAGCTGCATCCCAATGTGTATTTATTCCCATGGTTTTGAGCTGAATTTCCTGGCCTCTTGCCAGTGCTGGAAGAATTTGGTCATTATCAAATGCCATAAATAAATGACATTTAATTTGTGGGAAAGTACAATGGACCTCAATCTTTTGTGAAATACATTGCCTCAAATTTACAATCAATGATCAAAGAAACAAGGTCTTGGATGAATGCTTTAAAATCAAATAAATCTTTTATTCATTATCAAGTGACAAGTGCATTACAATTATTGTGGAAATCCATCAACACTATTCAAATTTTCTTTGATTTTTATCAGCTGTGACCAGGTGAGACATTTATCTTTTTGTTATAAACCAAATTTATCTAAAAGCTGAGAATGAAAAGACAAATGGCCATAAAGATTGGAAGATTAATTGGGTCCCCTTTTGGTTTTACAAATTTAGAGCCATTTATTACTGGAAAGGATATCACATGTAGCTATGACTCATGGAATATCAGAATTTGTTAATTGTTGGACTACAGTAAATCTGAGGGCAAATTACCTCTATGAAGCTTGAAAGAAGTCTGACAAGATAATCTGACATTTTTCTTACACTGTACCAAGGAAATCCCAGATCGACAATTGAAAAGGAGCTCCTTCAAATAAGACAGTACACTGTAAGCTATCTGGTAGGCCAAGATACAATTAATGCTACTTAAAACCATTTCTCCATCCGTACAGCTTCCTCCCCCTACCAGTACCACACACATGCAAGATGATAATTATTTTGCACATGTAAATGAGGGCCCCCAAATCACAAACTATAAAGTTCCATGAAGAAAGAGTTTTAAAAACTTTGAAAGAATGTACATCATCATCATGATAGACCTATGTAAGATGACACTATCTCTCGTATAGTGTAGCATGGACCTAAAGCAAAGGCCTATAGCTTCATGAGGAACAGTAATAGCAATTATCATGACAAGTAGGCCTATGGGCCTATTTATAAGAGGTTGTAATTCTACACCAGCAATTAGACTTGAGGGGCTATCTGTGCATGGTCATTATTATCATTAGCAGTGAGAGAGAAGCTATGCTTGCTATGTGTGTAGGGTCATCAGGGTATTCCTGCATCTCCACCATGTTTATCTAACGAGTCATCAAGCCAGGCAAAGTATTTCCTTTCTTGACAGTGATAGGAGCATCCCTGCAATGGCCAGGCACTCACACCAACCCCACTGCCATTCTACAGTTTGAATGGTACTATGTAGACTAGTACTATGTCACATGCTCCAGACTCCAGTGGCAATTGCCATCCTGCACTAACCAATTCCGAATTTCAACCCTAGACCAAACCCTAAAGGCCTACACAACCCTAACCCTAACTCTAACCTTAACCCTAAACCTGACCTACCGTTAAAACCCCGATTACAGCCCTACCTCTACCTCTAACCCTAATCTTTGACAAAATAAATCGTGGAGCATATTTCCCCAGAGCAAATGTCCGGTCATCACCATTTGAATATCTTCTGCTTTCTACATATCATTAGACTCGCTGAAAATGATACACCTAGATACTGCAAAAAACATAAATGTAGTATCGTGTCACCTGTGATTCAGTGGATACATGAATCATTTGTGACTAGTAATTAAGATCTTTTGATGACTTTTAAATTTTTTTGCTCAATCAGAATTTTTTTGAGATTTGTGCCCCCTCCCTTTATACAAAATCCTGGATCTGCCCCTGCAAGAAGTATTCTCAGCTCAGAAACCAAAGGTGTAGACTATTTTCTACTTTTAAACATGATGAGATATTATCTGATGTAAAGCAGATCACATTAAAGACCATTTCTTCCTGTCTTTGTATATAGAGATAACATCACCCCTTTCACCGTGATCACTTTAGTTCTAAATAGAAGAGCGAAAAATGAAAGCTCCTGCCGAAAACTGATAAATGAAAGCCAATCGTTGATGGGATTGAAACAAGATTTACCGCTTTACGCCAACTGGGACTGTCTCAGATCAGTTACTGGTTCCAAAAGTAGGTACTGAAATATCAACAAATAATTCACAGCATCTTTTCCTTCCCACTTTCTCTGTTTGGTCCAATAATAAACATTCAAATGGTAACCTTCTTGCCAAGGTGGGAATAGTTGTTTTCACACCAATGAATAACCAAGGAACACAGATGTGAACAAATATGAACAAATATAGTTCGACTTTATCATGAATGTCATACGCAAAAAAAAAGATAAAAAGATACCAGAAAAGGCATACTGAAGGCTTACCAGAGTCTCATACACCTCATACATCTCATACATCATGCAACTGCGAATTTGAGGAAAATAAAATAATGCTGATAGTAGTACATGTATTCCAAACTTGATTCAATTTTTTAAAAGATTCATTCTTTTTACCAGGGAGTGTTTAAATCAGAAGAAATGAATTATGCTTATTGGTTATGCAGGTTCAGGATGAATGTGCAACTATCTTTACTCATAATCTTCCATGTAATTTGATGTTTGGGAAGAATCGTTGTAATGTAATAAATGACATCATCTTATGTGCCTCAATGACTAACATGTCTTAAAAAGAATATCATGTGAACAAAATTGAAAGTGTTGCTCGAGACTGATCGCTTCAATAAAGAATGGGGGTAGTACGAGTGTCCACTTCAGTATATGAATATATTGCAATTATATACAAGCAACTGCAGGAGCAGCTTAATATGAGATAACACCTCTCAGAGCTTTACAGATATTACCCCATTGCCTACAGGTTAACCCGTTGACTACTGAATTCTTTATGTCTCATAGGCTTAACACATGAGCCACCTGGTTCCTGAAGTCTATGGGTTAATACCCTGATCATCGGTTTCATTTCTGCATACAATGTGCGCACCATCTACACTCCCAGAGGTATGATTCCTACGGCTTCTCAAGATTCTGAATGAAACTTTGTAGGACGTCATGGAACCATCTCTAACTGACACTATTATTACGTACATGTAGAGTAGGTCCAGTACTGTCATACCAGAAATTTTTCGTGAGTGGTCGAGATTCACCAAAGTTTCATGCCGTGAAATAATAAAATCACAATTGAAACAACATAACATTATTGTAATGCGAGAAAGTTTCTTGCTGCAAAAGTGGCTGTCAGTAACAATATTCGCAAAAGTTTCTGGTGTGACAGTATTTGACCCAAAAGTGAAGACTAGTGAGAGTGAAAGTGTGCAGGAGGTTCACCAGGGATTGAAAGTAATGAACCACATTTAAGAAATTGAAGCAAAATAAACAATCGTCTGGCCTGGAAGTCTATCCCAGAAAGAAGGATAATGGTTTTGTTTGTTTTTGGTCAGAATATTACCACATTGTTGTCTGGTCTCTTATTCTTTACTCGATGAAGGTCTTGGAAAGAATCACAAAAGTACACCTATTTCCTTTGGAAACCGGAAAACAATGTTCAAAATCGTCTCTGACTTAACATTCATTTTAAACAAGCTTTTCCGTCTTAAACATTTAGAGTCTATACTTGAAAAAATAAGGAACAAATCTTGCAATGAATGAATCATCTAGGGAAATTGTGTCTTTATGGACCGGAAATCTTCTAACAATGCAACAGTCTTCCACAAAGTCATACATTGTTTACGGAGCCCCTGGACGAACTGCTTCTGATGTATTTGTTTTCCAAACATGGCAATAATTATCATCAAACCTTACCAGTAAAAATTTGAAGTTGAACTGAGCACTACTTGTATTTCCAAGGTTAGACTACCTCTTACCGATGGTCTCCAAAATGTTTATTGGTACTTTCTCTACTGACAGTGACATAAAAATATGTTTACTGAAGGCCAATGACATGAGTGTGGAAGGAAGATAAGAAAAAAACTCCAGGATTCCATCTGTAACCTTCAATCCTTTATTGAGAAAGTAATCAAAATGTCCTTCAACATCTAGGTTATCATGTCAGCACGAAAACATCTTTAATATCAAAATTTGATGGTGGAATGAAGGTCGATGGAGGGTTTGATAGGAACAATGTCTGTTTTTACCAAAAATCTCGGTATCAAAGATAGAAGGCCCTTTTTCTTTTTGGTAAATTCCAGCCAGGTATCAGGTCCTTCTTTATCATCTAAATAAGGAACAGTGCTGTGCGCCAGACTGATCCCTTATGACTGCTTGTGGGATTAACTAACTACTGTTAAAAAGGTTGTACAACATATGTTGCGGTTGCTCCATCAATTTCCTGGACTAACCAAAGTCAAACTTCAACCCTGGACCAATTCTATTACTAACCCTGGCAAAGCCTAACCCTAAATCTAACCTAAACCCTAAACCTAACCTAAAGCAAAGATCTAACCTAAATCTCTCAGTGATTTTTACCGACAACTGTTATAAGCTACTGAAATCCTTGCATCTGATTGGCTGAGAGCAAATTTGTCAGTAAAAATCACTGACAAAACGCTTGATGAAACACTCCCCTGATTGCAACCCTAACTCTATACCTTTGACAGAATAAAGCCAGAACCAATTTGCTGCAATTGTCAAAAATGTAATTTTTCATAAAACTATTCTGCTCATAATTTAAGTTTTCTTGATTATCTTGAATACCTTTATAACAAATTGGAAAACAAAGTTGTAAACATGTTACAGTACCTTTAACAACACTCACCAGGTAGGCAGGAGGTAATACTTAGACCCCGTTTACAGTGAGAGTAAGGCCGGGCCGAGCCCGGCCTAAACTTCACTGTAAACGCTCAAAAGGCCAAATGCGGTACCAAAAGCGGCCGCGCATTTGGACCACCTCTGGAGGTAGTCTCGGCCCGGGCTCGGCCCGGCCTCGGCCCGGCCTTCTTTCACTGTAAACGCACGCGGGGCCAAATGCGGTACCAAATGCGATCCCGGAAGTGCGGCGATCATGACATCATTGGATATGTGTCATGATCCCGCGGTTGCTTTGAGCGTTGCATGCATTGTACGGCCTGAGCTGCTTTGTTGTCTTTTCTGCTGAGATTTCCAAAGTTTGTCCGTGTAAATAAAAGTCGACATACTAGTGTTTTTAATTCAATTATCATCGATCATCTATTGTGCTGTTTCGTTCGAAAGAGCAGGCCATTCCTCCTGCGACAATTCTCCTCACATTGCTCTCTCCTAATCCTCCTGTCACGATTATACCTTTGAATTCTACGATTCCTTATCCATCCTCTTGTCTTCTCGATCGTATTAAGATATTAGAATTGCGTAGAGAATATGAAATTATCCGATAAGTTAAGCGAGCAGCTGTGGTGTTCGATCGTTCGTCGTATGCATGCGAGCTAAAAAAAAATATCGGTACAAATAACCCGCGCCACACTGTTACGTTTACCCACCAAACTACCCACCAAAATAAACGTTTGTTTACATTCAGAGCGCCACTACGACAAAATAATGAAAGGTTATAATTTAGGCCGGCCCGAGACCCGCACTGTAAACGCACGAAATTGAGGGGCCGAGTACCGCAATTAGGGCCGGGCCGAGGCCGGGCTCGGCCCGGCCCTGCACTGTAAACGGGGTCTCAGACACCTACCTGTTACATTAATTACCCATCAGTAAACAATCCCTGGAGCTTGATGAGATTAGGAAATAATCAGGATATGAACAGGGACAACATGGACGTGATAAATGTGTTAATGACCCCCTGTGGTTTGCAGACCTAGGCTCATCAGAGATGAGGTTACTGGGATATATTCAATTTTGGGGCAGAGTGGAACAAACTATTGTGTTAATTCAAAGTTTTTTAGGAGGCAACTGGACATTCACAACTCATTTTTTGTAAAAATTTCAATTCAATTTCATTTCACCTCATTATCGCATAAACCTTTGAAGTAAAACATAAATTGTCTCTTGATTATCATTATTATCATCATTCCATTTCATCTTGTTATTCATTTTTTTCTTACTCTCGTTTTCTCTATCAACTTTCCTCCATTCTTTGAAGAACCCTATAGGCAGGTATCTTCCTCCAAAAGTACATAAACAGTATTTCACAATCTTGATGTTGAAACTCTACATTATGTTTTTTTCTAATTATGACCAATAAGTTTTAGGCAAGAAATATGTCACTTGAAGTTCAGATGAAGGAGATTGCAATCATTAGATGATGATCATCACGCTCACATCTCAGTGCAAGTATCCAGGGTTATGATTAAAATGTTTCTGCTCCAACATGACACATCAACCCCTGACGACTAAAGAAAAAAGGTATTGGTGGCAGATCAGAGCTTGTGTTTTTGGACAGACATGCTTTTGAAGATCCAACACAACTAGTTGGAGTCACCAAATTCTTCCAATCATAGATATTCACTTACCATGGAAACCTGCAGTGAACATCCAAACAGAGTCTGTATGAAATATTGATAATTTGATATGCTACTAAATTTGATGCGGCATGTGTGAACTCAGAGTGGTATCTAGGTCTAAACTCCAAGTGATAGAAGAGAGTCAAGTACACTTCTCTTCAAAATGTCAACTTGGACATACTTCAGAATGTTTAGGGATTACCTTACAGAGCGGAAATCTCTTGAAATCCCATCCTACATATTTTCATATCTTCAGTATTCCACTGCCTCGGGGCTAGTTTTGACTTGAATCAAGTACTGTTATCCGGTTTTACTGCTGTATTAAACTAAAGATACTAAACAGCCAATAACCAGTGGCATTGCAATAACATTTAAAATGGGAGGGGGCTGGGTCAAACCCAATTTGCAGACAATTTGTCACAAAAATGTTCCAAAGAGCAAACAAATAAAGAATTTCCATATTACAAAATTTGCAGACTAAAGTAAAAGTTGAATATTAGCTTATTTTATGATAAAAAGAATGTAAATGGACAAACGTATCATATTTCCATCCAAAACATGAATGTCACATACATAAATGGAAGTATATTATGAAAGAAATTGGTTCCGAGACTTTCATTACATGCTGACCCCTGTAAACTTGTTTCCTCATGACCTACATTTCAAGTTCATCTCAGTTTGTGGTGATACTTGTCTCTCTCTTCCACATTCAAGCACATGTATAACATTGGTAGGAAAGTGGAATGAAAATGAAAATTGTTGATAATGATCTCATAATGATAATAAGGACATGTCCGTTTATATAGCGCAGCTATTAGACAAATATACTCTACTGCACTTTTTATACAAAGTATCATAAATATTATTACCCAGCTTTAGCCAGGCTGCCATGTAGGTGCTAAGGCATTCAAGGAATTTCTTCCTACCGGGTACCCATTTACTTCACTTGGGTGGAGAGTGGCAAATGTAGATAAATGTCTTGCCAAAGGACATTAGTGCCACAGCGGGATTTGAATCATGAACAATGTGATCCACAGTCCGATGACGTATCCACTGGACCACAACATCTCATACTGTTCGCTGTTCCATGTGTATCAAGAGAGACATGTATACGTGCTACATATATTTGGTATTTTCCCCATGATTTATGAGGAATTTTCAGCTAAAGCTCTTAAACAACCTCAAAATCGGTGTCATCACTCCACTCTGTAAATGCCCAAGCTTTGCATTGGTTTACGAATACATCTCAAAGTCTGGTATCACACAACAGAATTTAGATCCTATTTTCTCCTCTCATTTTCTTTAATATTCCACTTTTCATCTACTTGAGAGGAGACTACTACAAAAAACTACATAATCATCAAAGACAGATTTGAAAGTAAATTCCCCAATGTCATTTTTCTACAGTATAAAAAGGTACCATACAATTCTGAATCTGAACTTACAGAACGACTCAGCTATTGCTTTGTACATTTTGCATATCGCATATACATGTATATGACCCTACGTTTCAACTCCTGACAACAATTTACACTTTACGTAAGACCCGACAGTCATAAAACTAGACATATTGTGAATTTCCTTTGATGCTAATTACTCAAGATACAGCATTTAAGATTAAGAATAGGTTGAATGTGTCTGCTGAGAGACAGAAGGGCGTTAACTCTGTGTTAAAGTATAGGAGTTAACACCCTTCTGGCTCCAAACAGACAAAAAAGTCACAGCTCCCACTTCTGAACAAGCCTTTAAAAAAACCCTCTTATTTTAGTTTTGACTCAATTATTTTGGAAGAGAAAACAACTGAAATCAAGTGAATAAAAAATTCTATAATCTAGGAATAATAATCATCTTGTGCTATATAATAATTGCTTGCAAAAACAATCAAATTGTACCTTTCAAAATGAAAACAAAGCCAGCTACACTTCTCATAATAAATAAAAGATATTTCAAAATACAGGGTTCTAAATCTAAAGCAATTTTTAAAAAAGCATCTTTGAGAAATTCCCCCCCCCCCCCCTCTTCTCTCTCCCTCTCTCTCTCTGCTGTCTCTCCCTCTCTCTTCCTTATATCTCCTTTTTGTCAGTCAAACTTTTCAGGGAATGCTGGAGAGGGCAATCATCTCCATAGATCACTGCTATGTCTAAACAACTTATAAATCTCTCTTATGATATACAGATGATAACCATCAAGGGGCTGATAAAAATATCTGTGACTGTGTCTGACCCCAACAATGACCCTTGACCTGAGGTAAGGACAAGCACTAAAGGAGAAATAATCTGATTTATCACGAGCTGAGGAAATGGCTAGAGGGAAAGAGTTATAATTCAGTGGTTTGTAAGAATGAAACTGTTAACTTTGTATAGATTACAAAAGTAAATTCTTAGTAATAGACTTAATTTGTTATGAAGGAAAAACTACCCACTATCCATTCCCTATTTCAGTATGAAGAATGTGTAATTTTAAAACTACCCTATCCCTATCAAACTATCTCATTCCTTCCGTTCTTTTCAATCTGTTTGCCCCATCCTTCAACATTTCTCTCTTTTTTTTCAAATCAAGAACCAAAAGAGGGCATTCTCCTACACATGAAGCACCTGCTTGTAAATAATAAATCATTATGCAAAAACTAGACCCATATGCCTACATTGACTAATTCTAGCTACCATGTGGTATCAGAGATGGATCCAGCATTTCATAAAAGGGAAGGGGGGTACTTACCAAAAATTTCTGACAAGCCCCCCCCCCCCCCCCCCCCCCAATCACCAGTGTATGGTATCATGGTCAAATTACCAAATATGTTTGTAACACTCTCAGTACTGGTTCTGATGATTTGCATATGGGCTCTTTGTTGTGGTTTATTTTGCTTCCTGCCTTAGACCAGGCCACCCTCACCACAACAAAGTATCCTTATTCTTCCAAAGATACAAAATCAACTGGACTACACTACAGTCTTGGCAAACCCACGAAATTGGACAGAGATGTGTGATTATATTTCAAATAGAATATGAAGTTGAATGTAAATTACTTGAAGTAATGGCTAACATACACATTACATGAAAAATCAAACAAGGGCAACATATAATCTATAATAAGGCCTATATTATGGAGTTTTATTGCTCTTTAGACATTACACATGAAGCATAAAACCATCATATCCCCCCCCCCCTTTCCTCACCCCAACTCTTTGTGCATATCATGCTGGCCAAATTCATAAGAGATATCCATAATTGTATGAATAGCACAAAATTTTGAAAAAAAATAGGAAAACTAGATAACAAAACATCAATGCAACCACAATATATCCTCATGCAGCAGCAATGAAGCTATAACAATCAAATATTAGAATTAGAAGGAAAAAAATAAAATTAACTGGAGTAAAATGGTTAGAACTTGGATGAATAGTAAATAGGTATTATTCACAATCAATCACAATTTCTTACAAAACATTCATATATGGTTATAACTTACGACATCAAAAGTTAGTATACAACATTAACCCATTAATTAGTTACTTTTATTTTCACACATCATGCATTTCTGATGAGTGTCAACCCATGTAACTTGAAAACCAGAAACTTTTATGTGCTCAAAAGTTCATAATTTTCACAATTTTCACAAACGTTCGATATTTGGAACAGTTTTAATGATGTAAAATTACTGAAAGTTCCAGCAGTGAATTTTTTTGATTTTCCAAAAGTTTCTAGCAGTAAATCTGGATGTGGCTACCAATTCATGAAAGTTTCAGGTTGTAAAATTTTCTGGTATTACAGTGTTGTCAGGCTTGATCTTTGATGGGATCTTCTAATATAACTTAACATTCAACTCAACACATATGTATCAATGAATTAGAACCAGAGTATTCTGTGATGAAGTAACATATGGATTAAGTTTACACAGGGATGCTGTATGGTACTCCAGTGCTGGGTGATGCAACACAAACGACCTGTTAGGACAAAACGTGAAATGACAACCGTAGATGAAAAATGAAGTTAGATTCGAAGATGCAGGGATGCAGATCACATTCAAATGAAACCTAGATGAGGACAAGAAGGACGTGACGATGCAGTCTGATGACGAGGACATGCACAGCATGCTGGGAAAGTAGGGATCCGTGCAAGAAGGACTTACTAGAAGGATCACTGGTATTTTTGGTGGTGGCCACTGTGCTGAGGGACACACTGGGTCCAAACTCGTTGGAAGCTCTCAGCGTCAGGACGTAGTCGGTGCCGGGTTTGAGATTCGACAAGGTATATTGCGAGACATCCGAATTTATGACCTGGAGCTCGGTAGGGATCCCCTCCCCGTAGGTGAGGAGATAGTGGGAGATGGGGGTGGAGCCGTTGGCAGGAGGGTCCCAGCGAAGGGATATTTGGGTGGAGTAGGGTGTGGCACTGAAGGCAACAGGTGCATCAGGGATTTCCCCAAACAACTTGCTTTCATCCAAGACTACGCAGGAGAGAGAGAGAGAGTGAGGTAGAAAGGAACAAGGGGTACAGTGGTTAGCAAATATGGAACAAGCTATCTAATGTTAGCAATACACCACCATCATTTTACACGTTGACACCATTTGAAAGTTTAGTGCAGTTATAATAAGGAACGATGGGGAGCTATACACACAAAGAATTGGTTATACATCGTTATTCAACCAGGGTCCACCAATGTATTTCACTGTAAGTAATATGACTATTTATTACAAAGAAATGTACAAAGGAATGTGGACAGGAACACAAATCTAAAATCAAACATTAGTTCAAGTTGTATGGACTCATTACTTGTACAAGTAAGTACGTATACATAGATTTTATATAATACAGCATATTTCTAATATCCAAACAGATATACCATGTACATACATATACATTGGGCATTCATTTTCAACAACACCACCCCTATTACTAAAACATTTATATTTGTTGACTTTCAGACTGTGTCTCATGCATTGACACAATATAAACAAAATCTAATGTCCACAACACATTTGCAATACTATGTAGGCCCAAAAAGCCTACAAACGTGATGAAAACAACAGGGAATACAATTAAGGCAGAAAAAACAGTTTCTTTAAGCTGTAATATAAATTCATGAGAATATACAACACATTGCTTATAAAATTTGAGAAACACTTGAGTGGATAGAGCAAGACCAAGAGGCATTGTTCAGGAATTAGAATGCAAATGGATGAATGTAGAAGTAAAAGGAAGAAATTTTGCCATGTTACAGAATATAAAAATTAGCACAGGGGAAAACAGAATTTATATAGCAGTCACTGTCAAAACATGCTAGCAAAGCAGCCCGCCTGCACCTGCATAGCGCATACTATTTCATGATATATATTTCATGATATATAGAGCTATAAAATACAAAACTCTATTTCTGAGTACTATTTCATTAATACTTATGTCATGTATGTGCATTGTAGAGCTATCAAAGAAGTAGTGAGGATGTATTGACATGCATGCACATGGGATTGTTTCCTTATTTGACATTTTTCATTACAATCTGTGCTTCATTAAGGAAAATATGCTCAAAGGCATGTCAGGATACCATTTTGCACAATATTTATTCACCGTGAAAGTCAACATGACAATTAAGGCTGCACAAGCATAGCCATGAATATCTGGCCTACGCAATCCAAGCTGCACCTGCTTGGATTGGTCAGCACCAGAGTCGCCAATTTGGGACTGTAGCGATGGATCATCTTCCTGCATACCTCTTCGGCCAGGAAAGAAGAAATCTTTTGTGACTCAAGTGATAATGTAACTACCATCGGACATGTCCAGACATCAGGGTACCCACGGATGATTGATAGGCCCCTATATGTTGAAGATTGACACTATTCTGTAATTTCTGGAACTTCATATCAGAGGCAGGGATATCACATACAGCTCAAGGGCAAAATGTCTTGGGATAATTACATCTTTCTGGTAGGTCCATGCTATCAGTAACTTTTGTTCTTATCTCAGAATTTACGTGAAGATTTTATTGTACCTGATTTGTTGAATGAGATAAGTGGAACCCCTTTAAGTAGCTGGACAATAAAGATCTGTCTGTTTGATCTACTTCAGTAGATTGGTATAATTTCAATATCTTGGTAAACAAGGTGACACAATGGCCACTGCTTCCCTTCCAACTCCTGCAGGATTTGGGACAATATTCTTACTATTGGAAGGAAGAACTTTGCTCTTGGCTATACAAGTGGTATCTCTGTAAACAGTCCCAAATTGAAGAATGTTGGTTAAAGAAAATATCACACATGTATGACTGGAAGCAATCAGGATCAAACCAAACATGCAATCTGGGGAGCGTTTCATCAAGTGTCTTGTCAGTGATTTTTACCGACTAATTTGCTCTCAGCCAATGAGATGCAAGGATTTCAGTAGCTTATAACAGTTGTGGGTGAAAATCACTGACAAAACGCTTGATGAAACGCTCCCCTGTCCTATAAATATTTCTTGTTTGCACAGGTTTCTTGTCATGGATAGAAAACATATACAGGAAAGAATAATTAAAAGAACATTTTACAAACAAGTTTTTCATTAATACCATGTATTTATGGCAAGAAATAAAGCCTTAAAAGATCAGAGAAAAATGACGCTCTCCAATGACTCCATTATGTTTCAAAGATACTACAATGTTGGGGGAAATTGAGAGGGTAAGAAGTAGATTTCTTAGATTTCCAAATTTCTGAATATACTTATGATGGTACGACAGACCCCCTAAAAGTTTTGCTCTAAAATATCACATGTTCAGTATTTGTAAATCACTGATATATGTGCTGTTAGTGTTATGGCTGAATCACTCAATTATGAATATCCAAAAGACCAAATAATATTTCATACAAAACTCTCTTCAAGACCTCATGACAACAAATATGAAAATAACCACAAAAAATAGAACTTGCAAAAGAAGCTGTATTGAAGAGGAAAACATGTTTTCTCAGCCACACAGATTGGGCCTAATTTTGATTTACTTTGACTTTCAAAACTAAATGAATAATCAGTTGTTTTTTTTACCTTTATGATCACGGCTCCACATACATGTATATTTTTACAGTACCAAGAATTCAATTTTTTTTCATTTTTATTTATATATTTATTTATTTATTATTTATTTATTTTTATTTATTTATTTATATTTTTTTTTCTGGGTGGGGGGGGGGTTCATAAATGAAATTAAAAATGTAACATTTGTAAAATTTCATGAGTAGGTTCAAAGGTTAAAGGCCAAGTCCACCCTAACAAAAAGTTGATTTGAATAAATAGAGAAAAATCCAACAAGCATAACACTGAAAATTTCATCAAAATAGGATGTAAAATAAGAAAGTTATGGTATTTTAAAGTTTCGCTTAATTTTGCAAAACAGCTATATGCACATCCTGCTCAGTATGGAAATGAGGGAACCAGTGACGTCACCCACTCACTATTTCTTTTGTATTTTATTATGTGAAATATAGACCTATATTTTTGTGTTGCAAAGGTTAAAATATCCCCCTCATACTTCTCCCAAGACCAATGTAATTCACATCACATCTGGGTTCCATTTGAAGTGTATTTGACCTGAAGGTAAAGAAAATTGCTCAATTTTTATTTCTTAACCAAATCACAACAAATTGAAACAGATGAAGTTTTACAAGTTACATTTGTTCCCTTCTCCATCCTCTCTCCTTCTCTCACAGTCTCCATTTTTCTCTGCAAAGTGGACCCTCGGGCAATAAACATGGCTGTGACCGAAACAAAGACCTTTTTAAAGGGAATCTGGCAGAACTTTCTGAATTTCTAAATTCAATGACATTTACTGTCAAAGACAGGATGTTACGGTATGTATATCGCCTGGAATGCAACTTCTTCATCCTTTTTTTTTCAATTCAAGTTTAGTCATACTAAGAGAGCAAGACAGGCATTATTAAACTCTAAAGTAAAAGTTTAATAGTTAATGCCTTTCTAGCGCTCAGCAAATGTCATCACAATGAATTATGGGGAGATTCATGGGACAAAAAGGTCCACCTTTTTTCTCCTTTGGCATTCCAAACAGATCAATCTTCACAGAAGATGTAGAAATCAAGTTAGACTTTCAAAAGCCCAACCTAACTTTATTTAGCCTTTAAAAAAATCACCTAACAATTGATCAGAAGAACATGTTTTTTTAAGGATTGTTGAATAAAGAAAATCATTGAGTGTGAATGCGAATCATGAAATTAGACCCAAAGGAATATGTGAAAATGCATTTTGATGAATGTTGCATTTATTTGGGGCTTATTCCCAAGCTATATTTCAGTGTCATGTGAAGACTAATGCACAGGTAATCAAAGGAAGTTAAACAGCATGAAAAATGACTGATCTCACAATCTGGAAGGAAAAGAATGAGTTTGTACTTTGCCATCACCCATTAATCATTTTAAACATTACTTGGGAGTCATCTCTACATTTACACTGAACATGTACCTCTCTTTTCGAATGTGGTAATGAACTTGAATATGAATGATGTTATCAACACAATCATTTTATGTAATATTTGTAAGTGTGTAATAGTTGTGATTTATGGTTCAAAATTCTTCCACAACCTCTCCTTATCCCTCTAACCCTCTCTCATCTTCGTTCAAAGAAAATTGTATTGCCATTCGAAAACAAACTCCTTTTGATTCACGAATAGAAACATAGAATGATGAAAATGCCTTTTATCATAACGCACTGTCGCAGGCATGCATCCTTTAATCCAAAAGTGCTGTTTCCTTGCCTTCTCCCTCCCTCCGTCCTCCTCCTCCTCTTTCTAAATGCTGGTATCCGTTGTGAATAGTGACCGATCTCTAAGCAATCCAGACACCATCTAAATTGACCAGGGAGGGTTGAAAAGATGGCTTGTCAGCCAGACGTCATGATTGATTTGAGCCAATCAATGGAAAACTTCCAGTCCAAATGGACATAGAAACCAAGTCTAACGAACATCTGTTGTCTGCGGACCCTAAACTGATACCAAATTCCCTTTAAGATTTTATCTACAACTTGGACTTTCATGATGGGAAGAATTACAAGATGTTTGTTACCCCTACGAAAAAACATGCCCCATCTTCTTGAAAGATGCTTACAAGTAAAGAGAAATATATATAAGTTATGTTTTCCATATACCATTCTTATTCATCATCATTCCCTTATTGAACCTGTTGGGTACAATTTAATTTTTGGTATAAAATGCATTTTGCATTGTAGCCCAAGTTATCTTGGGCTTATTATTTAACAGTGGAGCGTTTCATCAAGCGTTTTGTCAGTGACTTTTACTGACAACTGTTATAAGCTACTGAAATCCTTGCATCTGATTGGCTGAGAACAAATTTGTCAGTAAAAATAACCAACAAAACGCTTGATGAAACGTTCCCCAGGTTCACTTATTCATATTTACAGTACATTGTATACCTGATATACATTATCACAAATTCAATTGGTAATCAAGTTAATCTCTTTTTGAGATACAAGACCTGTGGGCAAACTATAAATCTTGAGTTCTAATAATGGAAGTGCTTGAAGATGGAAACTGACTTTGAAGCAATTCTGAATTGTTCAACAAGCATGGGTATTTGGACTAGCGAATATAAACAAACTGACTAAAACTTGTTAAAAAGCACATTAATTGAAAAGCACAACTAACATTACACATAATGGTACTGCAGGCTTTGTACATAAGTTTCTACTGTCAAAGATTTAGTGTAATCTCTGCTTGATTCTGTGAAAATTCTTTTTCCTTCAATACTAGCATTCAAGATTTATAGCTTTAATGTCATAAGTGTGGCTAAATCAAATGCTATGATTTATTTTTCTAACCCACCAGTGACAAAATATTAACTATTGCCAGTCACATACCATTCATAATTTACATTAGTAAACATTTTCATCTAGTAAACATTTGTAGCAATATGTGTTGGATTAGAGTCAAAATAAATAATCATAGCCTAACCTACATCATAGCTTAAATAAGCAATAAAAAAAGTAAGAAATATTAGAATGGAACAAAACGTTTGCTGAGAGCTGGAAGGGTTTAACTCACATACTTCATATAGAGTTAACTCTTACTGTGCCAAGGGGTTTAGCTCTCTTCAAAATTTTACCAAAATGTGATCAATGCTTGCTTTTCAAATGTCTGCCCTTCATTAACCATCTATTATTTCACAAAATATTGTGTACAAAACTTGCAGGAAATTTATTACCATTTCTTATGATACCAAACATTATTACTTTACCCAACTTTATGCACAATATTTATTGAAAACTACATTTGAGTTTCTTTTTTGTTCATTATTTTTTGGTTTCACATTTGTTTACTATTGTTTAATGTGGAAATAAGCTAACGTCTTTTTTTTTAATCTGCAATTTTCTCTTAAAATTTCTATGGTAGCATATAATTATAATCATATATTTAGAATGCTTGATTTATGCTCAAAATTTTTATATACATTGACCACCATATTCCTTTCATATGGTCGAGCTATTGGTGAATGAAAATGACGAGTCTATCTATCACATATACGTGCCATCGGCACTGAAAGAGTTAATGTCCTTCTTGCTCTTAATAGACAAAGATATCTCTTGTTGAACTTGAACTACTTCACCGAGACTTGAATGTGATACCTTTGTGAAAGAATGGGGGGGGGGGGGTGATAATTTTCAAATTGAACCAACAAATCAAAAAGAAAAATATCATTACAAAGAAAAAGTTAGAAGTATTTTATTACAGACATAAAAACTGCAAACTATGGCATAGACTGTGGAGGAGGGAAACATATCCCACGGTGGCAATAAACTTGAAAGTTGCAATTGGAATTTTATGTTCCTGCTACCCAGCCTTCCAAACATGCAAGAAGTTTTGATACTCTCTTCTTTTCTCTCTATTATTTCTTTCTGTCTCTTTCTTCTCTTTTCTCTCTCTGTCTGTCTGTCTGTCTGTCTGTTTGTCTGACTTAAGGTCTCTAGCAATCTCTCATTCCCCTTTTCTTTGTCTAGTCTATACACCTACATGTACCCACCTCTCCTCTCGCTCTTTCTCTCTCTCTTATTTCTCCCTCCATTTCTCGATCTCTCAATCTTTTCATGGAGCCCTATCTCTCTTTCTCCCCCTCATCAATGTATCTAAATATGTATCTTTCTCCTTATTTACCTCTCTCTCTCTCTCTCTCTCCCCATCCCCTCTGCCTATCTCCCTGCTTTACTTCCTACATCCATCCATCCATCATTTCCTCCCTGCCAATCTCCCCTCCCTCCCTCCCCCTCTATCTCCCCTCCTTCCCCTACCCTCTATCTCCCCCTCCTTCCCCCACCCTCTATCTCCCCTCCTTCCCCAACCCTCTATCTCCCCCTCCTTCCCCACCCTGCTATCTCCCCCTCTCTCCCTCCCTCCCTCCCTCCCTCCCTTTCCCTCCCTCCCTCTCCCTCCCTCCCTCTCCCTCCCTCCCTCCCTCCCTCCCTCTCTCCCTCCCTCCCTTTCTCTCTCCCTCCCTCCCTTTCTCTCTCCCTCCCTTCCTTTCTCTCATCCCTTTCTCTCCCTCCCTCCCTCTCCCTCCCTCACTCCCTCCTCTCCTCCCTCCCTCCCTCTCACTCCTTTTCCATCTATCTCTTTCTCTCCCTGATCTCCCAGGAGGTATCATCCTGACCTTGTCTAGCAGCTGAGTTCCAGAGCTTGACATGTCTGTGTGTATGTCAGGTTCATGAAATAAGGACATCAGATACCAAACATTCAGGCATTGATTACTAGCAGTGGTCTTTGGGCCATTTCACACACAAGGGATTCTGTCATGGGTAGGGCCTATTGAATATATATCATATGATCCTCATATAATTTATGTATAGCCATACTATATGGGCAGATTTTATCATCAGTAAATCCCAAGTCATGTCATTGATCTTGAAAGTCTCCAGTACATTGCTCTTATCTGATGAAGCATCTCTATATGACAGTCGCATACATGTACTATACAATCATCACCTGAATATTAAAGCATCCCAAATGAAATGCTTCTTAAAGCATGGAATAGCCATATGTCTTAAAGGAGAATTAACCCCTGAGTACAAATTTACTTATATTGAAAGGTGTAATATATTCCTACTTATTGGCCTAAATCATTTTCTAATAAGATATCAGAAAAGGGTATAAATAAAGATATTCCAACACCGGTATCGTCTCCTACTCATTTACATGGGGGCTGCCATTTTCTTGCTGATTTGGATTGTACATGAACCATTGAGAAATGTTCCGGTCAGGAAGATATTTTGCATCCAAGACCTAAATTGATTTTCTTCATTACCTAAAATCCCATATGTAACGAAAAATATAAAGTGGGTGTTTACATGATTTATAAAAATTAAATCTTTATAATGATACTTTTAAATTGTCTGGTTTTGCTTAACAAAAATCTATTTTCTTGGGTTTGCCAAACAGAGCAGAACATAATATATGCAGCATGCATTCTGACTTTTCAAGTCCCATTATCCGAAAGCAGGTGAATGCATAGTTTGCCGCTATAGATGCTCAGGGAAGAAGCATCCATAAAATTTGAATTAATTTGCTCCGTCCATTGCGTCACAGTATCTAGAAAATAGATTTATATTAAGTGAATATCGATTTTCAACAGAAATATATAAGGAAATCTTCAGTTTAAAAATAAATTGACATATCTATTCTATATTTTAATCTCAAATGGCTTTTTAATTTTGAAAAGGCAATTGGGCATTTGGATTAAGAAAATCTTCTTGTACACATAAAAAAAATGGCAGCCCCATGTATTGCTAGCAGACGATACATATTGCTAGCAGATGATAAATTTTGCTCAGAAAATCTTGATTCGTATCGATCTCGTATATTTTGACGCGAAGCCATATAGTCTAACAAGTAGGAATAAATAACACCTTTGAACACTATCGTCTTTATTGTTTGAGGTTAATTCTCTTTAACATTGCAGCCCGTTCACATGACCAAAGTATTATGGTTTAGGCCTATCTCATTTCTACGGGGGTTATCTTTCCATGATCATACAACACATATTTTCCCACATGTGAAAGGGGGGATGAGTACAGCTGTGGTCTTTCAGGCAGCTCATAATTCCAAGTTTCTACACATGATCTCAGCCAAAAGGCAAACTTCTCACATTCACTGCAAAGTACATATGTATCTACAAGTCATATCATACATCAAATGCCAGTCAATATGTCAAAAGGAATACCAACTCATTTTCATCATCCGAACAATGAAAACGATTGAGTAACAGAGCGATAAGAGGATTGTCAGAGAGTCAAAGATATCAATTAAACGTTTGAGTAAGATAATGAGACAGGCAGACAAGACTGAATACTTGTGAATAACCGTCTAAATTATCTGTGGAATACCCAGAATTGACAGACAAACAAATAGTAAAATACCAGCACATAGTGACGAATTATGTGTAGATCAAATGGAAGTGCCAACTACTAGTAATAGTGCTCTGGTACATAAACTGGGTACACACTAAACCAGGGGAGCGTTTCATCAAGTGTTTTGTCAGTGATTTTTACCGACAACTGTTATAAGCTACTGAAATCCTTGCATCTGATTGGCTGAAAGCAAATTTGTCAGTAAAAATCACTGACAAAACACTTGACGAAACCCTCCCCTGAAGCTAGATGGAAGCAGTACCATGTCATTAAAATGAACACTGAGGAGTAATGGATACCAGTAAAGCCTGGGGTTCATGACATCCAAGATTACAAAGAAATCCAGACAAATCATTTTTATTGGTATCAAAGCAATATACATATCAATCTTCAAAAGGAGGTCCTTCTGTGCTATCATCAGGATGATGAAAGACAAGAAATTATTATTGAGTGTGATTTACCATTAGAAATGGAGTTCTGAAAATAAACTGTAAAGAAGAGACGATACTCAGAAGGCATGGTGTCTTTGCTAGAGCATATGTCTGATAACCAGGAGGACTCAGGTTCAAAACCAACTTAAAACATCAGTACCTTTTATTGACATTTATCCTCCATTACCAAGTCCCTCGGATAGGACTTTGAACCATATGTCCTCTTGTTGCTTGTCTACATAATATACTTGCCTTTCGGTCAGGTGAAATCAAAATTAAACACGATCATCAAAAATTCATTAAAAAGGAAGTTCGCTCTGATTATAAGTTGGTTTTAAAAGGAGCACAAAAATATAGAAACAGATCAGTGAAGTTTTGAGCAAAATACGACAAGAAATAAGAAAGATATGAATTTATTTCCATTTTCTCTAAAGAGAATATTCAATCATACATGCACCTTAGATATACATGTAATCGCTCATATGTTTTTACACAAAAACCGTATGAAACAAATCTATTCCTTCATCAAAAACTAAGAAACTGAAACTTCATGAATTTTTGGTATTGAGCTAATGGGCGAGGAGCTTGCAAGATACATCACAGAGATGCCAATATGTGTTTGATTCATTACAACTTTAAAAATTCATTTTATTTTCTTATCAGATTTTTCTCCTTTTATTCAAATCAACTTAATACCAGGATGGACTTACCTTTAAGAATCATATTACACAATTATTATGAGCCATCAATGTATGTCAGTACCACTGAATGTCTTTGTCATAACATGAACTAAATTGATTGCCAATTTTTGTGTAGGAGTGGAAGCTCACTGCTGTGATTGGTTATTATTCTCATATTACCAAGGTGTGGCCCTTGATCCCTTCTTGCCCTCACACCCACAAACACATAAATCTTATTCTTGTCATCTTCCCCCAATCACCTCTTATCGCAGCCAGTCTCCTTACTCATGGGTAAGACTCACAGATATTTTTTAAAATGACTCTCTGAGGTTATCAGTTTAAGGAGTTGTTATTTGTCTGTGATATACCTCAGATAATAAGAAGTACATGTAAATAAGCAAACCAAGCTTAAAACTTTGAAGGATCCAAGTCCAGACTAAAAAGGAAGAAAACTGTTTTCCACTGAAAGAGCTAACATGGTTTGAAACCTGGGACCTTCTTGTTCCAACAGCACCACCACTATCACCACTGAGTAATTCATTAAAGCATTTAGTAAAGGGTAATACCAGGACATTTCTACCACCACTAATACCCCTTTCAAACCAGTTCCCCCCCCCCCTTAACTTCCCTGGTGAAAACCTTCAAATTTTACGAGCATGAATTCCGTAGGTTATGGGGGGGGGGGAGTACAGGAGCACCATTCAGACCAACCTCACTTCCCTGGGAAAGTTGCCATTGGTTACGAATTCCACTGGAAGTCAGGTCAGATTCAGGGCGCGAGGTAACACCCTTCTGTCTCTCAAACTGAAGGTATGTTTTCTTGGCGTTATAACGTTATAACTGAGAGGACCCATGTAGCTTAAGTAGGACATATCCCATTTTCATCTCCATACTAATCCATAGGACAACATGTCTGGATCGATACTATTTCATATCTTCTGACTAGGTTTGCTCTGAAAATCAGCGTGCTCACCCTGGGATCTACAGTCATGTAGGAGTTGGGTTGATATGACGAAGACAACTTCCTACACATCCCCCTTGTGTTCGTTCATGTTCCGCAGATTGCTATCAAAATATACAGGAAAACCCTCCAGGAGTAGGTGGGAAAAATGCTGTCATGCAATTTGAAAATTGTAGAATCGTTCTTGTTTTCATTGTGAAAGTATGTATTTGTGATGCAGTAGTTTTTTCTGATAAGAAGTTGTAGTTTGCACGTGGTATAACGAATACTCATACATATGCTTTCAGCATCTCAGGTGACAAAATGTGCTGTGTCACCTTGCAGGCATTTTTTGCATACTGGACAGTAGATGACGATAACAACAACAACAACAATAAGCCTTGTTTACCCAGGGTAGCCTCAGTATTAATTCCGTTCTCCCCGAGGGCCTTACAATCATATTATCACCCCGCATTTAGCTTGGTTTCCATGATTAGGTGCTCAAGCATACAAGGATTTTCTTCCTACCAGGTACCCATATACTTCACCTGGGTGGAGAGTGGCAAATATATATCAATGTCTTGCCAAAGAATATTAGAACTGTGACAGGGATTTAAACCATGTGTACCTTGTACTTCATACAGTCTGGGAAATAATCCACTGGACGAAGGCACCTCCACATAATCATAGACGACACAAGCAATGGCCAAACTGGGAATCAGACTAAATGGATTATAACAAATATTAGAACTGACAAGGGAACAAAGAGAAAAATAGATGGTGGCTAATGAACATTAGGCCACATGGAGAAAAGACAAATTTATTACAGTAAAGATCTGATTACACCAACCGAGGTTGTTTGATTGGCATTGGACCAAATGAGAATTCATCGCATTTAAATATCTTATATTTTTACCTTGAGGAGTTTTGGAGGTGATTCACTCCATCTGGCTTCCACCTTACACACCTGGAGGAGAACTCGCCAAGAGGCCCCAAGAGCCCCTAGAGTCAGACGAAGTTCACCTCATGGTTTCAAGTCCACCATATGTCATGTTCTCGGGGTCAAGGTTGTCAAATGAGTCTTTAATGGATAACAAGATGAGAGTACAAGCCGATCCCAACTCACCTTTGTGCATCAAGAATATTTTACGAGGGTTGGAGAAGAGGTTGGAGCACCAAAACTGCCCTGACAAAATATTTACCAGGGATCCATTCTTTAAAACATACAAAATAGCATCATAAATCTATATGATGTATACATTTGAGAAGGTGGATATTGTATATTAGACCTCAGGATAATATAGGAACAGTACATAAATTAATGAAAAAGGAACCTAAACTGTTCATAGAATTAGAACTTAGACGTCATCTATTCATGAATAAGTATTACAAACATATTTCATGTACAAAATCATTTCTTTTGCACATTGTAGGCCTACACGGACTGTGCATCAGACTGACTTAGGCCTAATTCTACAGCAGTATTTAATTTTTTTTAAAACATCTTAGAACATCCTTACATAAACTTGCCTTGCAAGAATTACACCTTGCAGGAAAGAATGGTTCATATTGCTGAACTCCCTTTCCCTGAAAAACAATGTTCAAGTAGGCCTACAGAGCTTAACACACCATCATAACCAGGATCTACCCAATCCACCTGATCTCTTGCAGGTCAAATTTATGTAACTGAAGTAAAGCTGCATTAAATGATTATCTAGCGATGTGCAGGAGAATCGATCAAAGAGGTTAATAAAGGACAGAGGTGGGGATCCTTTGAAGTGAATGCTACAGGTGAGATTGTAATAAAGAGGAGACAGAGAGAGATTGAATGAGAATGAAGATGAGAGAAACAGAGAAAGACAGAAAGAGAGAAATCTAAACTGAGGGAGAGAGAGAGACAGACAGACAGGCAGAGATTGAGATTGAAACTGAGAATGAGACTGAGACTGAGAGACAGACAAAGACAGGCAGAGAGGGAGAAAGAAAGAATGATAGAGTGATAGACAGAAAGGAAGTTTTAACATGGTGGGTATACAAAGACAGAAGTACAGGATGAAGATTGTTTAAGGAAGGATGTTAGCTCTTGGTGCAGTGACATGGAAACAGTGGTAGAAATGGATAACAGGAGCATCATATAGGCTTTTTACACCTGCAAAATTTGCTGCGTTCTGTTCTATTGGTGGGGCTAAACAAGAATTTAGCCCCACCAATAGTATGGAACTAAGCTTAGCCCACTTTTGTTTGACATTGCACTTTACCAAAGTGGGCTAACTCCACAATAGTAGGGGATTATTTCAGCCCTGGAAAAAAGCAGGGTTAGCCCCATCAAAGGTAGGGCTCTGGCTACAGGGAGATAGTACGGGACTAAAACTGCAAATGAGAACAGCAAAAAAAAATAGTCCAGGGTTAAGGATAATACAGGGTTTAAAAAAAAATCAAGAGTAAAAAGCCTAATAGACAGTGGTGCCGGGAGCATGAAACAAAATGATACAGAACCAAACTTGGGAATTAATTAAACTGAACCCTCCCTAGTCAAATTTTGATTTGAAATAAGTGCAATATTTTCTTTCATTTTGAACATTATCAAGTTTCTATTCACATGAAAGCATAGGCATACAATCCCCACCCCCTCACCTAGGCAACATTGATTGTGCCAGTACAACCATGCATCTAAGAGACCCCTGTTACACCGGAATCCTAAGGAGTCTCGGGGCGCCCCAAGACTGGTCTCGGGTAGGATTCAAATCCGGTGTAAACACACGAAACCTACCCGAGACCACTTCTGAGCAAACCAGTCTCGGACTACATGTACCTATTGGTCCGACACCGATTTGGGGGCGCCCTGAGATTCCTTAGGATCCGGTGCAAACGCTGCCCTACCGCGTGACTGGTTTGTGCGCTAAATACAGTCCGCCCACGCCCACAGCGTCCACAAACAGAAAGTGTCACTCGAAACCTGTCTCGGGTAGCATTGCGTAAGTCGGTGTAAATGCCCCAAGACTCCTTATGATATTGGTGTAACAAGGATTCAAAAATTTGGGTCAGCTTTTCGGAAACTAGGTATTTCAGTGTAACAGGGGTCTTAGCTGTAATATTTCAAGATTCCTTTCACTTTGATTGTCCTCAAAATAACCTGTTAAGGTCATGATCAGAGAACAGAAGGCATGGTCACTGCTTATACGATTACCTGGAGGGAGCTAACAAGACCCAATTTATCAATCAACCTAAGATGATTTCTACGACATTCCCCAAAAAACCTTGTGACAGTCCGCTTTTTGGTTTGTTCATTCAGAAAATGCGAAGTTCTTATGGAATTGAATAACTGAAAGGACTAGAACCCTATCAAATTCCAATACTGAATCAATTTGCTGAATTTGAGAGCCTGACAATGTAATTTATGAAGAGGTGGTCAGGGAAATGCTAACCATGACCAGACCTGCCGACAACATCTTTGGAAATTGGACAATCTTGTTTTGAAGTGTCCACCTTTATTACCTGAGAGATGTATTACAATTAGAGTCAGGCAGGTTACTTCTAAGGCCAGGGAAATGTAAGGCTATTAAGTTGGTAAATTACTTTAAAATAACTAATTGTAAACAGCAAATCTAATTTAAAATTCACATTAGTACACATAGGCTGAGAAAGTCATTGTCCAGCAATAGACAGAAGTGAAAGTATACCGGTGGTATTGGTAGAGCAAAAGAAGTTGGTAGTAGGGTGGAGAAGCTGGAGGTACAGGTGGTGGTAGTTTGGTGGATGTGGTAGAGGTGATGAGGGAAGTAATTGTGGTCGCAGTTGTGGTTGTGGCATTGGTGGTGGCAGAGGTGATGATGATGATGGAAGCCATTGCAGTTATGGTCATGATTGAGGTTATGGTGGTGGAGACGGCGGACGGAGGTGGAGGTGGTGGTGGTGGTGGTGGTAGTGGTTGTACTAAAAATAGCAGTAGTGATGTGATGGTAGTAGTGGTATTTTATAATGGTTACAAGCATTTCACCATATCCATATTCATTCATGTAGCATGAATATATTAAATACTTAAATTCTGTCCAATAACTATGTCTACTATCACATGTACTTTTGTATACCTTTTCTGTGCGTATGGAAAACAAATTTGAATTTCAAATTTCACCTCTGTCACTCTCCCTTCCCTTCCGTCTTTTTTCCTTGTTTGTTGTAGTGTAGCAATTGCTGAATTTAATGCTGATAACACCTCTATACATGTATATCATGTTGTTTGTACTGACAAAAGTACAAAAACCCAGACAAAAACAAGCCATATTCCTGAAAAAACACACCTTCCATGTTTCTATATAATCTTTCAGTCCACAAGTTGAGCTTCTCACAGTAAAACTAAAATACTATCAAATCTCTTACCCAGATTTGCAATTGGGTACAGCTTCCTGCTCTTTCTTGCGATTGTGTATTTTCCAGTCTTGATCATTTCAATCTCAATACTTGTTTACACTTTTGGACTACCCTCGCTCTTACCAAAAACAGGCACTCCCTGCCCGTTTTCCGGCTAACAGAAATATATTTTTCCCCCCTTTTTCCTTATTTTTCGCCTATTTTTTAAAAAATAACTCTATTTTTTTCATATTTTCCATACTGTCCATACTATTTTTTGAAAACTAGAAAATAAATAAGACTATTTTTTCACTATTTCCCGGCCAGCTTCTTATTAATAACTATTTTAAAGCTATTTTTTCAAAATATTATTTTTACGGAACTATTTTGGGACTATTTTTTAACCTTCGACAACTTTTAACTATGTTTAACCTATTTTTTTTTCTTCTGCACACATGATAGGCTATTTTAAAACTATTTTTAAAACATAGTCTACTATAGATTTAGACTGCAAATTACTTACTATTTTCATGCTATTTTTTGTACTTCTAATATTGCAAATTACAGTACTATCTTTAAGCTATCTTTTGTACTTCATGCTATATGCTTTATGCTATATATATTTTTTCTATTTTTTCAGTAGAAATGAAAAAATAGTAAAAAAATATATTTTTTAACTAGAGATTTCGGTTCCAATAATACATTAAAAAAAATATATATATATAAAGACTATATTTTCACACTATTTTACAAGCTATTTTTACTCTATTTTTCCATTGAAAAAATAGTCAAAAAATATATTTTCCCTATCTATTTTTCCGCTACTTTCCCCATATTTTTAGGCTTTTTTATTTCGGGCAGGGCTGTTAAAACTTTTACTACTTTAATTGTACTGTTCTGAATTGGTTCCAATTTCAAGTACATGTACATTGAAATGTTGAACTTCAGGGCAATAAAAACTATTTTTAAATGATATACTACCCTAGATAGAGAACACTGAACTTTTCAACTTAACTATGAAATTCAAACTGCAATCCTCCCATTTATCCTATAGCATTCCAGTTTGGACATAGACTGTACATTCGTAATATTTGGTTTCTTTAATGATGCATGACAATTTACAATACACTAAAAGTTTCTGTTATATATAGCAGCACTCAATTTAATATCTTTAAAATACAAGTAACTATAATATTACAATTCATCTTCCTAGGGCTTTACATCATATTGAAATATTTTCATTATATTTCACTAGAACAGACTAAATACCCCAATATGTCTAAGAAAGGTGATTCAAATAACATTTGCCTACAGGGGGTAGTTTGATCCTTTTTGGGATGGAATATTTTGCCTCCCCATCTCAAATAGCTTCTTAACTCATATTTCTTTAGTATGTACCATAAATTTCCATTTTGAAGGCTGGAATGTTAGCCAAAAACTCAACGTAAACATTTTTGAGTTGTGAGTCAAAATTTATGTCCCTCCAGCGATGGAATTTTTAAAGATACTTTCTTCAGATATTTAATGATAAGAAACATTCCTACAATATGCATGTACATGCATGCTATGTAGGATTAAAAACTAAAGGCCAAAGACCCTGAAATCACTTATTGCCAATGGCTAAAAGCAAATTTAATTCACATTAGACATTCTTTCCAACATACTGTATATTTCAACCTACAAGTGAGTAGAAGGGTTTAACAACATTACTGAAATCTGCCCAAAATAATCACAGATCCAATTTTCCAAAAAAAATGTATCCATTGTAATAAAAAAATGTATACAATACTATCAGACAAAGAACTCTAGAGCAATTCAATATCTAGGCCTACATGAATGGCCTCCAGAAATCATGTTCGGATTATATAAAGCTCACACATTTCAATCAGCGGTGCACTAGGCTATCAGAATCATTCCTACTTCAAATCAGTGATTTTCTGGAAAGTTTACAATCAAAATGCAAATTAATTCTAAGATCGCATGCAGTAGGACGAGGTAGGATGAGGAAAAAGCTTCACACATTACCAACATTTGTACTAACTATAAGCACTAAAATAACTAAGAAATTTTGTTTTAAATAAGAAAAAATAATAAACAAAATACTAAATACTAAACAGCTGGACCCCAAAGTAATTGATACCCTAGCAATAAACAGTGATGAATAAGCAAAAAATTCAGATGACAAAATACCAAAATAAAATAGGCACATGAAAGTTATCCTTGTTTCATATCAATACATGTCTCAGCAGCAAATAGCATTAGACCTGTTCAAAGAGTTTTCTCGAAATTTTGAAATTTCCCAAGAGGATAATGTTTAATGTGCAACATTGTACCAATCCTACAAGTCCTCAAGCACTTAAATATCCGCAGGACAAAGACTGGAATGGGTTTTACAAAGCTGCCTACAAGTACTGAACTGAAGAGCAAAGCCGAAAAACAAACTCGGTCTGTTTATTCTAGACCTGTAAACCGTTTTGTCAACATTCTTGAACTCAATGTACTAATGTGTGTATGAAGCACTTCATGAGTTATTCTGGGTCTTTCAGAGGGGATGAAATACAAGCATGTGTTTCTTCATCATTGAGATGTGATGTTAAAAGGAGAATAGAACCATTAGGAACAGAACTACTGGTACAATTCCACCTGTAACACAAATCAGGTACAAATTAAAGAGTATCCTACAAGTACGAAAATGTGCATATATATGCCACCAAGTTTGAGAGTCATTATCCTAATTTAACTATTGGTAGTGTTAAATGCTGACATATAACGCCTGTTTCATTCTGAAATGGGGCACAGGATATATACATTCAGAGGTAATAAACTTTATGATGAGGGTACTTGTTTTTGTTAAGAAAGAAAAAAATTACCATTTTAAGACCCAAGTCCCAACAAATTGTTTAACACTCATTTGGGCGGGAATTGCATCCCACAGCACAAAAGAGGTTAAAATCTACATGACATAATAGTCATCATTACAATACAATATGAATATTACCCCCATTAGAGATCATTACAAATTAAACACTCAGAGATACAATTTTTTTTTGTGTCTATGCATTTCTGTCTCAATGCTGTGATCATCTTGCCTAAGTGCAACTACAAGTATATGACTGAGAAAGATTATGATCACCTGAAAATATAATTACTCTCCACATTGTTACTTGAGAATAAAAAAAATAAAGCAAAAACTTCATGACAATAGTACCTCTTAGTACTTTGAACTCGCTGGTAATCAAACTCAATGAATGGAACATTTCTTTCATTAGATTTCAAAGCTCTAATCTACGTTGTCTCCTGTTAGTCCTGTAGCTATCACACCCCACTCCACATGGTTGATGACAATGCCGATATCAGCAATGAGCGGAGACATCGATCGACCCTAACATCAAGGTTAATGTGAAGTGGGCAAGAATCAGATGAATAAATATTGTATTTCATTGATGTGAAACTAAGATATTCAAAAAAGCTACAAGTTCAAACTCACAAAAATTATGATTTCAGAGTGGTCATTAAAACATAAGCACAGGTGCTTTTGAAATGACTCATCTGAAAACCATGTACCATGTCTGTTGAACATCGAAACATTTAGAAAATTGAGGACACTTGTCGTTTAGAGTGCTTAAAATAAAAGTCCTGACTAAAAATGCTGTAGTCTGAGCAACGATCTGAATAACGACCATATTATTATTAAAATTAATCACCTGAAAAATGAACTGATCCCTGAATATTCCTTCATGTCTGAAGAACTTCTATACATTAGGGAAATGATAATGAAAGCCATTTTAGTGCAAAAACCACAAGAATTCTTGTACTCTGTCACATAGAATGATAATTTCAAGCAATCTGGAATGGTATGGTCAATGGAAATTATTTGCCATAATCATATGAATGATTCTATGTAAGTTACTGAAGGGTATCACAAATGATCACATATTACAGTACTTGCCCTTCTCCATGTGATTTATTCCACTTCCAACATTTTCAAAATTGTTGAATTTCCATAAAATAATATACTCAAATAAAGCCATGCCATCCCAAATCGTCATACCAGTAATTTTCCCTTTCAAATGAAGTATTCTGTGTTTTATTTTTGTAACAGTCTGCGTCTCTAGCAAACAAACAACAAATCATACAATTGTAGTTTGAGCTTCTACCAAGCTTTCGTCCACTCCTGTGGACTTTCTCTGGAGTCTTGCGATCACGACAAAAACGACAAATCGCAAAAAAGAAATTGCATCAATTTCTATAACCCTTCCAAATATTGCAAATTAACATTCAACCTGTTAAAGAAACGGTAAAAGATAGCATGATTGACAGGAGAATTTCTCTTGGCAAGGAATAGATACTCTCCTGAGTCTGAAACTGAAGGAATTATTGCTTCCTCTCCTCCATCCTGGGAGATGAAGTGTTGCTACAACACAGGAACCTGAACAGCCTCCACACTTCCAGGAACAGCAACCACAATAAAGTACAACTGACTTACTCAAGGACTCAATTATCTACGTCTCTTGATGACCGTCCATATTCCTTACTCACGACTCATCAAACACCTCTTGGTGCTGCTCTTGTGTGAAGCGCATATGCTTCAAATTTACCGCTTTACTTGTCTCTTGACCCGTAATATTCCACTCAATTTACAACAGCGTAAATAAAATCAGATTTTAAAATCTGCTTTTTATCTTTAAAATAATTTTGAGTTCACAATCAGGCCTTATTTCAAGTTCATTTTAATCGATTAAGGGCAATTTCTTCTGCGCAAGCTCATACATGTGTGATCTCCTTGGCATATTGACAGATTTCTTTTTTATTTGAAATTGGTATTCAATAATATACCAACATGTAAACTTGACTTTGCTATAGGGTGAATTAGACAGTATCTCAAGTTAATCATGGTGGATCAAGATCCTTTTCTTCTGCGTAAACACAGAAGATCACTTTGGTGACTTCAATGTCTTTGAAACTGTTTTGATAGCATACAATTCTGTAAACTTGATTTTGATATGCTTAAGTAGGAAGTGACTCAAGTAATCCTGATGGACTTCATTTTCTGTGAAAATGTTATTTACATGTATTACAATACCATCCTGTACGCTCGATTTTGCTTCGATTATTTAGACAGTATCTCAAGTTAATCATGATGGATTAGATGAATTTTCTTCTCCACAAACCTATATGATCTCCTTGCTATTTTGAACAGATTTCTTTTCTTTGAAACCCTTCATTTAATAACATACCATCCAGTATACTTTAAATGGTTAACTAGACAATATCTACAATTAGTCCTGATGGATGAAATAAATCTTCTTCTCCACAAATCCATATGATCTCATAATGAAAAGGTTTCATTTTATTTGAAACAATTTATTTAATAACATACATGTACCATCCGGTAAACTTGAGTATGCTTTGCTTGATTAAGCAGTATCTGGTGAATTAAGTGTATTTTCTTCTGCTCAAACAAAAATGAGGTCCATGGTGTACTGAAAAGATTTAATTTTCTTTAATAATAAACCATCCTAAATTGTAATCTGTTAAAGTTTCTGACATTGTAAACACCCTGAATACCTGTTGACTCATGGTAAACAAGAAGAACAAAATCAGTTCTGCTATATCTCACTAATCCCCTCAAAAGATAAAACATATCACTTTGCAAATATACTCCATATTGTTCAACTCAATAGCATGCATCTAGAAATGTAATACTTAATACTGGAGTCAAATATCCTGAAATTCCTGTATGTTGTGATTTGTTGAGAAATGCTGTAACTCTGGTAAAGACAATTCTTTCTAGAACTTTGGAGAGGGATGGTAATATAATGATCGGCCTATAATTATTGGTTTCTAAGGCATCACCTTTCTTGAATATTGGGATGACTTTAGCTATTTTGACGCTATTCGGTACTATACCCATAGTTAATGATAGGTTTAAAATATAAACCAAAGGATTTGCAATCGATAAGATAATTGACTTGAGAAGGTAATTATCAATTGTCATGCCCTGAACTTTTCTTCCCTCACGGTTCTTCCCTCGCGGTTTGTTGGGACAAAAAACAACAAAGGTGGGTTTTGGTTATTCAAAAAGTTGTGGAATTTTCTTTCAGTTGTCGGGATGTTTTCTGCTAGGTTTTGTCCAATTTGGGAGAAGTATGAGTTGAAAGTTTCGGCCATAGCTTGAGGGTCTTCGACTATAGTGTTAGTGTGCGATTTAATTTTTAAATTTTTTTGTGTGTCTTCTATTAATTTTCCATGTATTTCTAATTTTATTTTTGTTAAGTTCAAATTGCGTTCTATAATAGTGTTTTTTCATATGTCGCAGTACATTAGTAAGAACATTTTTATATGGAGCATATTTTTCACGGTTGGTTTGGTGATCGTAGGTAAAAAAGAAGCAGATAGAATTAATTCTAGAAAATCATGAGAAAAACCTTGTGCATTGGAATGCAGCAAGTCGATATTGAAGTCACCCATTAAAAAACAGTGTTTACATTGAATGATTGGACTTTGTAATATATTTTGGATATCTGTCAAATGCGGAGAATGGGGAGGGCAGTATATGACACCTATTATTACATTTCTACTCTCCTTCATTTCTATCTCTATAAAAATATTGGTCACGTACGTATGTCAAATTATTTAGAAAAGAGTACTCGAGTCTGTTCGGTACATGCATTCCTACGCCGCTTCCCGTTTTTACTTGTCTATTATTGGTAAGTAAACCATAATTATCAATATTCAGAAGAGAGTTGCATTAGACTGGTGTAACCAGGTTTCAGTGAGTCCAATTACTGGGCTATTTTCTAGATTAAAACTTTCAATAAGTAGATGAAGTCGATCAAACTCCTAATGTTTAAATGTAAAAGGAAAATTTAATCAGTTATGTCGTTTAATAAACTGGATTTGAATGGGTTCACAGTAAAGTATTTGGAAGATGTGTGATGTTGCCCTTCATCAAAGTTAAGAATCAACTCCTCCGAGTTCGTATTTAATTCACTAGTAATGCAAGTGTCGTATTCCTGATGATTTATGTGTCCTGTGCTTCGCCTGTCGGTATGGACTTGGAAGAAAAATTTATCATCATCTATAGTGCTAAAGGGAAGTTCCGTGGCTAACGCCATTTTGACATGGTAAAGAATCCTGTTGCTTCATGAATGTTTTTGGTATTCATAGTAAGGATACAAATGAGCGAGGCAGTTAATGACCCAGAATGGTTGAATGAGAGAAGAATAGGCTGAGAATTGTGTGCATGTGGTGCAATATGGATACATGATGAAATAGGGAGCATAAAGATAGAAAGAGAAATAAAAGAAAGCATGGACTTAGAAGATAGGATGAAGGGAACATTAACAAGAATTAAGAACATGAAGATATTGTATGGAAGTGTGACATTAAGGCTTTGCCCCTTTCTTTTCTCGGGTTGAGCTATTCAATAGAAGCTCTTGGGTGCTGTTAGCTTTCTGGGTAAACTCGATCGCAAAGATATTCAAAGAACAGCAAAAATAAAAAAGCGGTCGCAACAAGCTATACAGGTACATCAGCTTTCGGAATGTATGAAGCCACATGGTATAAAATCAATTAAAATAAATTAGGTACAGCTCATGCAAATAAAGCGATGTCTCCACGTCTGTTTCCTGAAAATCTCTGCGATAGTGACTTTGACAGTATTATTAACAAAATAGTATTAATACATCCATATGCGACCAAAATGAGTATATATAGTTTACAACTGCAATAATCACATACAGACCCGATCACGTCAGGCATTGTTCACAACTGTGATAAGTACCTTCGATATTTTTGTAACCATGATGTATTAGTGATCATATAAATGATGGCATAATAGTAATGAGTTTCATTAAGTGATATTGGGCCATGACACTGGACCATGACAAGTAAGCTATATCGGCCGTAATCTCATCGAAGATGTGGCAGAGATGACCATAGTTTCTAACTGCAATAAGCACAATTTGAAGCAGCCATGCCATATTTTGATTATAACTGCAGCAAACATATCAAGGATTGATTTAAATTGTTATAACCGATATGGCTGTTGATTATTGCGATTAGATGAAAGTGCTTATAGATATGTTCTAAGTATGAATTGGGCATATCCAGGTGTCATTGCTTATAGATATGTTCTAAGTATGAATTGGGCATATCCAGGTGTTATTGCTGTGGAAGGTGTAAACATGGCTGCAAGAGCATGGTCAATATAAATATAGTAAGCACTCTTTATAATAGCAAAAATCATAGTTACATGTATTTAGATATCATCGTGGTAAGTATTATTAGAGGTGCTGTAAAACTAGATATACATGTAACTATCATAGGATTCTTATGTAACATTAACATTGAAATCTTACATGCACCCACCCCAGCTTCTAGTAAATGCTCTAACCTTTCTTACATATGAACCAAAGCTTGGTTTGGTTGGAAGGATGGGGGGCGGACGGAAGCATTTTAAAACAGCCTTCGGTCCTTCTTTCCACAAAGAGACATATTGAACAGACGGTTCTAGATGTAAATGTAGTCATGAAGTGAAGTTAACAAATAATTCTTAATTTCTTTATCTTAAAGATCACATTGCAAGAAAATTCCATCAAAATAAATATTGGCTTAATACTTATTATTGCATAGATGGCATAAATTATACAAGGTTATCCAAATTCAACGCTTGGAAACATTTGAATTAATGATTATTATCAATTATAAAACGGTAAAATACAACCCCGATATAGCAGCTGAAGAGCTCCTTGAACGCTGCTGAGATGTGTGACGACACACGAAGGACCAGTCCTATCTAAGCAGACGATGTCCCATAACATCTTACACATTTTTCAGTGCCTGTTTTGTCATCTCCTCTTCACTTATTTCTCTTACTTGACTAGCGTCAGTCTTAATGTTAGTCTGTTGCCTCACTCTTAACTTCGTGTATGGTAATGTTGATGAAAAATGCAGCGCTAAAAAAATAAAAGAATCAGTCACTTGTAAACAAAATAAGATGCCATTGTATTTTCAGCTGCTTGCACCGGGGCATGTTCGGCGTTTCAAGAGGGAACGAATACAATCTGTGATATTATTCGGAGGGCTTTTCAATTTGAAAGTGGGGTTTATTTCATTGATCATTGACCCTTCTCCTGTGTATTTACTATCAAACGGTTTTAGTTATCAGAATCAGTTCACTTTCCCTTTTAGAATGGTGTGAAATAAGGTCATGTTAAATATACCAAACTCTTTATAATTTGATAAATAATTGCATTGCAATTATGTTCATTCATTATAGGACGTCGTCTGCTTAAGCAGGATCGATCCCTTGTGTGACGACATCAAAACATCGCTATATTTCTGGCGAATCCTCGGATATTCCAGATGCTTAGAAGAGCTTTTATTTATGTTGTTTTTATAATCATCAGATACGCAGTTGACATAAAACTTATACGATTGCCATCTGTAAGCTTCCCAGTTTCTAGTGATACATTAATTGCCATATTTGTGATTTTCTTGCAATGTGATCTTTAATTTACGAAGTGCATATTAACATAAGCAATGCATGGAAAAAAAATATTTCCACTTTAGGCAACCGGCCATACAATATAAAATATGTTGGGTAAAATTTTACAAACTGTTGGGTACTTTTTACTCAATACTGGATACCTTTTACACAACTACATGTAAATAATTTTTATAAAAAACCACTTTGCTCTTTTTTTTCCAACTTCACAGACAACAGGAAAATTTTATATTTTATTAAGATACAACATAAAAATGGTACAATTAGATGTCAATGAATAGCTGTATTCTTACAAATTGGCAGCAACTGTCCACAGTTACATCCTGAATCCATAATTCTATAGCATATTAACTATTTTACATTTTCATGCTTACTGCCAAAATGCAAAATTATCATAATTATGCAAATCACATTTAAACACCTATGCCGTACTTTTCAATTTGATGGCCATCCAGGAAATGAAATGCCCCCACTATTCCAAATTATTTACCATTCGTCAGTTATGAAGGAAAAATGTCCTGAGAGAGCCACATTTTTTTAAAATGGGCACCTTGGGCTCCAGGGCCTGAATATTATTAGTTAGCCCCATTTCAAGAATAAATCAGCATCAAATTTCATGCTTTCATGAAAAAGTGCACAAATTCCTTCAAAATTTAGCACCGATCTGCTTGACTACCATGTGTGGCCAGACAGAAAGCACTTATTCCCCTTTCATTACCTTTTGATACATGGGTTTTGTCACTTTTCAGAGCATGAATACCATGGAAAACACACCCCGTACGATGGGATACATTTGTACTGAACTGCTGCATGGGCTTCCCATGATTATCATCTTGTAAATCTTGCTCTGACTCTAGTATTAACATTTCATTGAATCTGTAATTGCTTCTCTATCCACCCATGTAGGACAACATATTTTTCTTACCACTTAATATCGGGATGGAAAAGAAACTTGATTACACATGGTGGTTGTGGAACAATGGAAGTTAGAATATGTTGATTTCACATTAAGCTGTAAATGGCGACTTTCAGAAGGCTGTATTGTTCACTCTTTTAAAAGAAGCACTCATCATGACAAACGAGGTACATGTATCCTCACAATAAACTTATTATTTAGGTCTATTAATTTGACTGTGGGACTCACTAATCTTATAGGGTTGGTTTTAGTCGCTAATTATACTGAATAAACTGACAATTCTAGACTACTTCCTGTCCAGTTTGCAGATGAATATATTTCTTTAATAGTGAACATAATGATTTGAATTGATTGCATAAATTAACTTTAAACTGTTAAATTCCATGCAAGTAAAGTAAAAAACAAATATTTGTAAGTAGACATTCTGATGATGGATTCTGCCAGGCTGTATAGAAGTACAATGCACCACTACATAAACCTGGGAATAGAAATGAAAGAAAATCGCAGGTAGGAAACAGAAAAAACGTAAAAGGTAGAGAAACAACTGAAAGACAGACAAATAGGGAAGGGGGTGGGAGAAAAGAACAGGAATGGTGCATTGGGGGGGGGGGGGGGGGTGAGGGAGTGAACAAGACTTTACAGTCTAAATGCCCTTCAGGTAGAAATGGCAATATTTATATTCTGCTCCCTAAGCCCATAACTCGGAAGAATATACTTTCCTCCCTAGAGTAGGTACCTCAGTACACTGACCTGAATTTTTATTGAAGCAACAAAAAGAAAACATCTCCAAAAAGTATTTAAGGCACGCCTGGAGAAATTCCTCCTAAACCTCCAAATCCCACCTCACACCTTAGGGTTTCAATAACACTTTTGTAGAGCCACTTTGGGGCTCACCTCCTTGACCAATGCTAACAGATCGGTCATCTCACTTAAGACAGACTTAGCACCCATTGTGGACACAATCCCTCTGTAGGACCTAACAGCTAATTGGGCATTCATTGGACCTTGATCTTTTAGATGGCTTAGCATCATTTCTATGATTTCAGGGGAGAAGAGGATATAGCTTTCATGGTCCGCAGATAGTGAGCTTCGGGTCTGTGTTTAGGCTAGGTGACCCAAGAATAAATAGGTTTAGGGGCACAGCCCACTTCTTTCTCTAATCTACAAATGCATCATGGCAATTTATCTTATACTGTCAAAGAAAGTAGGGACAAATTAACTGGTTTAAAGTTCTACGCTGGAAGTGATTTTTATCACCGTCCTTTGTGCATCTGTCTGATGTTACAAGCCACTTGTCTGGGTTAGGTATTGAGATGTTTTATATGCTCACCGTGAAGCTACTTCAGTTCAATATCTCTTAAAAGTGCATTCACACATTCCTGTCCAGTGCATTTTCCCTACCAAAATGACAGTAAAACTGATGTAACATTCTTATGTCACCTGTCAAAAGGCAGTGTTTTTTTCTAAACTTCATTTCTGAATGTTGAGGGCTATTAACCATAACGGTGAATGAAACCGTATACATATGTAACATAGAACTTACGATCTCTTATAAAGTGGAGTTGAAAGACCAAGTTCCATGTGTAAAGTTAGCTTATATAACATTTAAAACAAGCAATATTCTATGAGGCATTCTATGGTTCTGTAACTTCTGTTTGTTCATTTTTTTATCTTCATCATACAAACTGAATTTTCTGGGATCAACCATAAAAATTCATTAATCATTTTGAATTCAAGAGGAACTTAGAGGAACTCATTTTTTAGACTAAAATTTTGCCGCCATTTGCCACATGCAGAAGAGCCAATGTCCTGTATTCTGAACTCTGGTTTAATTTAAACTGTGTCTAAGTGTGGTTTAAACTCAGTCTAAACCTGCCCTTTGAACATTTTGAACTCTGATTAAATACTTGTCTAGAGTGGCTTAACTTTGTACAGAAATTTAGACTGGACTTGCAGTCTGTAATTCAATATTAATTTAATTCTGGTTTTAGACTGGAGTATAAGTTAAACTGGAGTTCAGAATACAGGCTAATGTGTTTAGGAAGTACTTAAACACCTCTCAATGGGAGTCTAATTTTGAAACAGTTACCAATTACTGACAATGATTTAATGGCTTCATTATGTTTCTTGGATGGCCAATCTGAATGACCATTACAAGTGACCATGAACACTTATCATACTGGTACCTTTAAAGCAATCTCTTTTTTGTTTATCACTGATTCAGCCCAGTCAATTTCATCATGGGTTTAAAAAAAGGAAGTAGGCGTTTGATGTTCGAAGGGAAGATTATTTTCTAAATAGTTTAAAGCCTATATATGTTCATACATTTTAAAGAAAAATTACACTTTTTTTAGAAGAAAAAAAATGAGCAGCATGGCTGTCCACTAAACCACTGATCCCTTTTGGAGCACCTGATAGAAACATAAAGCATATTGGTTCTAAAAAAAAATATTTAAAAAAAGAAAACATAGCAAAGATCATCCAAAGATTAAAAAGTTTTTGTTTCACTGACTTGAACACATGCATATATACTAGCAATCACTTTAGAATTAAAGGAGGTTAATCATAGAAAATGAACATGATATACAAAGCTGAAGTTAACTTTAATTCCGCCTGGACAAGTGGTCAATAGCTATGTTCATACAGGACTTGTGGATTTGAAACTTTAAGTTAGCAAAACTTTATGTTAACGAAACAACGACTCACTAACCACGACAAGGGTTCACACAGGCTGAAACAACGATGCTCGTTCTGAAACTACAAGCCGAGCGATCGTCACTGTTAACACCAAAAGTATATACCGATTGTGTGTACAGTACACATACAGATTCTGTGTTTGTAATTCGTGGGAAGGGTATGACCCGGAAGTTTAACAGAGAGGTCATCGTTAACTATGAGCATGTGAAACTTAACGTTTATTCTGTCCTCTGTCCGAAATTGCGACGGAGGATCCCCCGCTGCTCATGGTTTCGGCATTAACCACAAGCTTGCTTATGGTTCTACAACTACAAGTAATCTTACAGTTTCGAAACTATGAGTCCTTTCATACCGTCTGAAACTACAAGATAACCACAAGTTAACTTAAAGTTTAGCTCCCTTCGTGTGAACCTGACTGTTGTAACATGTACAACGGTCTTTGGAATTGAATAATGAGCGGATGACCACAGGCACCAGACCGATAATGACCACTTCCACTTCATTGGCTGTGAGGTTCATTGCAGGCGATCGAAGCTCACATAAAGGTCAGGTCATAATAAAAGGCGTGACCATCACTCATTGCGGCCAAACCCCTTCATCCAACTTACAGGTCATCCTTATCCTGGATATCTGGGTGGGCCATGCATTTTCATACGAACTGATAACTACAGGGAAGAGGAGCGTTCATGAATGGGAACAGTGAAATTGTAGGCTTTTTACACTTGCAAAATTTTGCTTAGTCCTGTACTATCAGTGGGGCTAAACCAGGGTTTAGCCCCACCGATAGTAAGGGACTAAGCTTAATTAGCCTAATTTTTTGTTCATCTTGCATTTTACCAAAGTGGGCTAACTCCACTATAGTATGGGATTATTTTAGCCCTGGAAATATGGGGCTAGGTGCGCTGGCTAGGGAAATAGTACGGGACTAAAACTGCAAATGAGAACAGCGAAAAAATAGTCTGGGGTTAAGGATAGTACAGGGTTAAAAAATCAAGTTTAAAAAAGCCTATAAAGTATATTTATACTTTGTATAAAGGCCTACAGACTGAAAAGAATATATGCAGCTCTTCAGATGCTTATACGAATGCGAATACAATTCAGTTACACTGAAGCATTCTGATCGTTAGTATATATCTCACTCATCAAGTTTCATCTTTTCTGATCTTTCTCTTTTCGTCTATCTCTCTCTCTCTCTTCACTCTTCCTCTTCCTTTTCCTCTTTAACTCCCTCTCTATATATTTCTTTTTCAATTTCTCTCTCTCTCTTCCTCTCTCTCTCTTCCTCTCTCTCTCTTCCCTCCTCCTCACTCTCCCACACCACCCGCCTCCTCACTAATATGGCACACCCAAAGCAGCAAGGTGATGGAGATGTCAACCATTCATTCTCTAGAGGTGTCAAATGAAGGTTGATGTCAAGGGTGCCAGTATAAGATTTGTTTTCAAGGTATGCCCAACATGTGTAGATTCATCTGTAGTTCATGAGACAGAATGCTTACAAATTATACAGTCGTTTAATGTCTAGATACACCTCGTATGAGACAAGTATACCAAATGAAACCTGTCAATGTCTCATCCTAGTACAGGAGGGAATGTTGCCAATACATGTACATGCATTCAATAACAATAAGACCTAGAAAACTAGGAGAGGTACAATCACATAAAACATTCAATCCACAATTACCTATACAATATACATGTAGTTTGAAAATAGGATGTACCGGTACAGCCTTTAACTTGAGACAAATGCGTGGTTGGCAACATTACATGGGGTGGGGTGTGGGGTGGGGTGTGTGGTGGGGTGGGGGTGGGGGAAGGAGAGGGGAGGGAGAGGGTCACTTCTTATCATTGTTGGGGAGGAGGGTGAAGATGGTTAAAGATGGTTAAAACACTATCCAACCCCTGGCACAGATTGACAAAATGTGTGAAATATGATCACAAAAGTAAATATGAAAATTTCTTCAGTAATCTTTTTATGAAAAAATATGTTAACCTATTCATCATGGCAGAAGCCATACATGTAGATTATAACATAAAAATGCAGTTTGGACTTTGTAACACACCTGACATCTGACAAACATCATAAGTACAAGTTCACAGAACAAGAAAACCATTGCAGAGACCTCTTAACTTGGCCTATCAGCGGGGAAACTTAGAGGAAGGATATCGCTTTCATCTCAATAACATACCAGAAAGTTCATACACCAGGTATAGGTTCCAGTCCCATATGTTCCTTTTTGCTACACCTAATTCATACACCCTGGCGGTTTGCTCTTGCCCTGCCGCTATTACTTGCCTGTAACAGAGTCGGCTTATGTTTACAACGACACATCAGGTTGAATGAACGCCTCTGAAGTATGATACTTCAAATTGTTGGTCAGACTGTGAAAATCTGAAACTTGGGTTACATGATTCCCTTTCTTACAGGTTTCTGAGATGATATCTTACACCTTATTGTGTCTGGTAGATTTTGAAGGATTGGAAAGGGTAGATATTGTGTAGATTGAGCAGAGCTACTGCTTGGCTTGATGCAAGAGCTACACAACAAGAGAAAACCTGTATACAAAGACTGCTCCAGAAATTAGAGATACAGCACTTTGTGAATGTAAAATCGAACAATGGAAATATGATCATTACAACTGAGTTTGATTAAACAACATGCAACTACGGCATCACAAAATTTGTCTGGCCCCATTAGAGAATAAATCAGCAAGTTTGTTGTTAGAACGTGAAGGTAAAACAACAGATTGTATAAAGCTCATTTTTACTGAGACATATAAATAGCTCCAAATAGCTCTTAAAATTTTCTTTGCTGATAAAACTTTTTCTTTCACTTCGAAATACACGTAGGCTCCAAGTGAAAAATATTCTGAGGGTTGGACCGTGAGGATGGGAAGAGTCTAAATATTTAGGCCTACTTGTTCATCACATTGGTTTATGCTATTCCATGCAACAGGATCAAATTATAAAGCCATCACTTTTCAAGCTTCAACAACATTTACCCTGCATGGAAGTTTCCTTTTATCTCTACAATCCTAAAACCTACCCCTTCCCCAAAAGAGGATCTTTTCTCAGAAGTTTCCCCAGCTTCAGTTGATGCACATGTATTATTTTGATGTGTGCACACAGCATAGAAAGTTGCATCCCTAGTAGTTATCATACACAATGGAACCTAGCTATGGCATACCCAAGTTCTCAGTAGGTGCATTTCCATTAGCCAGAACAAGCTCGATCTTGAGATATTAGACCAACCAGAGAAATGTCACATTTCCCTGGACCAATCATCCCTTCCAAAGTCTGAGTTTGAAGCCCTCTTCCCATCAGCCCAAATCTAGCAATACCCGCTCGCTCAAAATATTAGCTTGAGTTTCAGAGCATAGTCTGAGGATGGCAAGTGGCCAAATAGCGGGCTATTTTGTAGACAAGCCCTGGTTGATCTTATATCCAAAGCACAAGGATGAAATACATGTATTGATCGATCGGTACAAGTAATATAACCCCCTATTTGCATCTTCACCGCAAATTAGCTCGGGCTAGTTGTGATTGGGCTAATTTCCCCCCCCCCCCCCCCCAGATCATAATAAGAGTTCTACATTTATTTCTAAAACTTGGGCTAATGAAACCAGGCCTATAGCCCTACAGTTCACTGAGAAGGGTTAACTCCACGAATAATTATCACTGAAGAAACCACCAGACTGTTAACAGAGGCTCCTAAATAAATGAGCCTATGTACCCATAACGGATGAATTCATCGGATGAAAGGAAGCAGAAATAGTCAGCAAACAAATAGCTTGCACCATTTTCATTGCTATTCACCTTCTCTGCAGGCATTAGAACACTACAATCTAGACATAGCATGATAGTGTTCTACTATACCTGTAGGACCACATGGCAATCAGTACTCTAACTGTATGGCAATGAAAATGGAATGATTGCTCTATAAGGACACAATGACCCTTCATGAAGTTTCAGCTGTTTTACAGACGAGTTAGACATCACTGAATTTCAACATCATTTCCTCAGTTTTTCTTACAGATTGTTTTTTTTTAATGAAGTTTTGACTCCATGACTAACAAATAAAAACCACTGAGAGTGACTAGAAAAAAAGTGTTCTTAATGAATAATTTGTTCCTAAAAGTGAGCATATACTGTATTTCGAGCATAAAGCACATTTCTTTATAACCTTTTCCTTTGGAGTTTACAAATAATTACAGAAGAAAATACATGTTGTAAGGCAGTAGCAGAATGTATGACAAATTCCAGCTTTTATCTAACCAAATAAATATAAATTTATGATTTATCTCTAGTTATATTTGTGACACTACATCCATGTTAATTATGAAAAACAAGTGAGTCAACATTATTTGTAGGAAAAAACATCACAAAGTGCAGTATTCCTTATTTTTCTTTTGTATGTTGCCATTCAATGCTAACGAGGACACAAGGGACAGGAACACCAAATATCAGGTTCTCAATCACATTGATCATAATGAGAAACAAGATTCATGGCCAAGACTTCACGACGCTGTTTGGAGAACCCACCTCCCATCCTCCACCAGACGGTTCAGCCAGTTCAACAAATGTTTCGGGTGCTAACATGGGTTGCCGAAAGTCAACGGCACCCATTCACAAAACCCGACCACTGTGTCGAGTCTGCCAACTCCCGCTCCCAGACCTAGTCCCATTCACTGTTTACTCAGACACCCAGAGAAATATGTTTGAACCCCGGCCAAGAATAAAATCTTTTCCAGGCTCTCAAAACATTGTCACATTTCTCACGTCTCTATTGAGAAGTCATCCCCCTTACTCAATCAGACGGCATCTTAGAAGTGAGACATCCTCAACAACTTTTCACAACTTTTTACAATTTCCCATGACAACCGTTTGTGCTAGATATCTGGAACAATGCCTTGTAAAAATTTGGACAACCTTGTATGAGCGGGATGAAAAGAAGTGTTTCCCAGGTCTTGCTTTTCTTATTATTGTTGTGCTCCATTTGATTGTAAGCTCACTTGACTTTTGAATTGATATGGACGATATTCTAGAAAGCTCTACTGATGAAGTGGGTGGTTTCAGTAATTCACGATGAGAATAGAATACACCTTAAAAAGGCCAAGGACTTCAGAACAGGTTGATATCAAATCTCAGGCAGTAACAGTACAGTGAGCCTCGCAACACAGGCGAAGTAAAAATACATGGAGTAGTGAGCCATTTAGCTCTGGAAAACCAAGACAATTGTTTAGGAATCCTATTTCACCTTTTGTGGTCACTAACAGAGTAACAGTAAACTTAAAATTTCACAAACAACAAATAAAAACAGCAACAATTTTACTGCTGCGCCACCAGGACAACAAAGGAACAACTTTTCTAGTTGCCCAACAGGATCTAAGGGGCCAATTAATGGCACTTGGACAAATGCTCATTTCAAGCCCTCAAAATTTACATAAAAATATCACTTTAGTTTTACAATAGAAAATCCAAAATGATTTTGGGTGGTGACAATACAGGTATTGTTTCAATCAAAATTTGTAATGAACATTTAAAAAAATTTGTTGATTACTGATGCACCTGAAAAAAAATGAAAAAAAAAAATCATGTCAAAAGCAACATTCACAGATTTTTGTCAAGCTTTCTGCTTTCTGAACTTGTGGGCAATGAAATTCCTTTATTTCTCAACAAGACTATGGTTCATGTACTTCTATTAGGGGTGGGAGTTTCGGGTATTTTTTCAATTCGGGAACCCGACGATTTTTCGGGCGGGTTCCCGGTTACCCGAAAATCATATAACACAAATTACAAGCTTATATTTACCCTTAAGAAGCTATTAACACTGGGAAAAACTTGAAAGCGCATCACTGCAGTGGGGCACTACATGGATATTTACATGTACATGTAGATATTGAATGGCTGGTCAACGTTATCTACCGCCTTGTCATGTTACATACATGAGTAATCATTAAATACTTATTTTCGGGAAACGGGCATGTAATATTTTGACCCGGGACCCGATGCTCTCGGGCGGGACCCGGGTACCCGGTTTTTAGTCCCAGCACTAACTTCTATGACAGGTATTTGAGTTTCTGACCTTGTAAATTGAAATTTAATGAATGTGCGAAACTGGATAAGGAGACCAAGCATGAAATTAGTGAATGTAACATTTTTCTTACTAGATCATAAATGTCAGACTTGCTGAAAAACAGCAAAAAATAATTAAGCATCTCTGGGAAAATGTGGGTGGTGCAGGAATTATGCAAAGTGAATCCTGAAGGCTATCATTTTTATTTAGTATTGAAAATATTCCAGGAATTTAGCTGCAGTCTGGATTTTCAGAATGTTCTCTAGCCTCTGAAGAAATGAATTTATTAGTGTCAATACTTCATAATGGTCTGAAAACATCAATTACATACAATGTCCTAAACTTGTTCCTACAACTGTACAGGTGATTAGCCTGCAGAAGAAATAAGAAAAAAATCCCAAAATGACTTTACTAATAAGTCCAGAATTTGATTTGATAGCTTTGTTCTGTAAGAACATTCTGGGCATAATACTTGGATAAATATTGGATTGGTAAGTTCAAATTTAGATCCAGTCTCTCTAATTTATGTTTGCCATTTCACAGAAATAAATGAATGGGTATCTGACGAAGTCTGAAGAAAGCCGTGTACCCTAAGCTACACAAGGCCAACATTATTATATTCGACTCAATCTTTCTTTTCATTTGTTCAGAACTGATCTTATCTATGATATTTAATGATGATGAATGCTGATCAAAATTAAATTATGAAATGAAGATCATAAAATGTGCCGTTAATTCCACTTCTCATGGTTTTTTCTTCCCGTTCAAAACTAAGCCTTTTAATTTGTATGCATAATAAATTTGTCCACCAGAATGGAGTTGTTTCCTAATACACAGGAAGCAATCATTCATACTAACAATGCCAATAGCATTGCTGAGTGTAATATTTCCCATTTAGAACCATGGATCTATGATGTCGCCTGTATTTGACCCTGATGTTATTTCTTTTTCTCAGGCTTGTTTAGACCCCTCGGGGCACTTGCTGCTTATAATGAGGGGAAAATAGTGGTTTTATGCTTCAAAGAAAATCTACAAGTTGCTTTTGTTCCGGAGTGGTTTGTTTCCTGTCAAGAGGTGTGCAAATTACAGAAATTGTGTCCTTACATCTGTAACTACATGGCAGAATAATATGGCTCACTTAAAACGTCAGGGTGTTTTTTTTGTTCTATAGCTCTAATTGTTTGTTTCAGCATGCAATGTCTCTACACTTGTATATTAATATTCAACTGATTCACAGTATCCAGGCTTACAATTCATAAAATCTTTTACTTTCAACTTTTTGAAAATGGGAAATGGAAAAATGCAATGATCATTAAAGATAGCAGGACAGTTCAATATCAATGAAATGCAATTATGACAACATCCGCCAGCCTAAAAGATACTATACATACATTACATCTTTTCAGGAGGTAAAACCCAAATTTGTTTTCGTAATTCGGGTCTAGGTCTACCATGTGCACATGTATCATTTTTTCCATATCAGCAAATATTCTTCGAAGCCATTTCCTCTTTTCTTAGTGATAAATCTTGACTTGGGTCAGTTCCAATGATGGCATCTGGTCACCAAATGGTCCTCCTGAGGGTCATGAGCATAATTGGAAGGCACTATCCCTGTAAGTTATAGCATTGGTGACCTAGCTATTAGAAAGTGCTAAAGCAACTGCTCCAGACATTGGTATCAACTTGGCCAAGAGACTTACCATATAAAGTCTCCCTAGTGGATAACAAAGGAATCTAATTCATTCGAAAATGTTGGGAAAACATGATGGAATGCTTAAACTGCAATATCATTAATGAGGATGAAGTGGAGGAGGATGCTTGGAGAAGTAGTAATAGTAGTAGTACTAGTACTAGAGAAGCGGTAGTAGTGTACTAGTACAGGAGAAGTAGCGGTGGTAGTTGTAGAAGTACATGTAGTAGTAGCAGCAGCAGCAGCAGTACTAGCAGTAGCAGCAGCAGCAGCAGCAGTACTAGCAGTAGCAGTAGCAGTAGCAGTGGCAGTTAGTAGTACTACTACTAGTAGTAGTAATAATAGTGGTAATAGTAGCACATTCAAAGAATAAAATAAGTTCTAAAAAATGAAGGAAATCCATATCAATATTATACACATTTAAAAGTTTTCCAGTCTTTCTATTGAAATACTACATGTAACAATAAAAAATACAAAATATTCTACTTGTTTGATCTTTTTCTATGCCAACAGTACAAACTCGTAGCATGTAGCCTTAGATAAATATTTATCTTAGCAATTCAGCCAAGTGTCTGCTTTCTATCACATCTAACCATCACAATCACTCTCCTCAATCCAGACAGCATCATGAATCTGGGGAGTGTTTCATCAAGCGTTTTGTCAGTGATTTTTACCGACAACTGTTATAAGCTACTGAAATTCTTGCATCTGATTGGCCGAGAGCAAATTTGTCAGTAAAAATCACTGACAAAACGCTTGATGAAACGCTCCCCAGAACTTAAGAATACAATAATCATGTCTCTCCGACAAAAGGACATTGTTGACACAAAACCTGAACTTTGGAATTCTAGAGAATTCATGGGGAAGTCATGCAATGTCCATTTTTAATACTGTTTTCAAACCTACATTTATCCTCTTGACAATGAATCCAAATATTGACCTTCTAGTCTGATTTTTACTTTTGTCAAACCTTTTATGTCCTCCACCCCTATTTTGCACTTTAGGTAAACATAAGCCTACATTTTGTCTGCTCAGAGACAAATGGCATTAACTCCGAGCAAATCAAAATGTGTAAGCAAAGTGTAAGTGTCCTTCTAGCTCTCAACAGATGATAATATACATATATTCCTAATGTACAGTCAGGAAAGTTCAGTTTCAAACTAAAGGTACAGTACCAGTCAGCATTCATTGACTACACTTTAACACTATTCAGCCCAGAACAATAGATTTCGTCCAATAATCCCATTGTTCTGGCTTGAATAGTGTTAAAGTGTAGTCAATGAATGCTGACTGGTACTGTAGCTGGGATACCGTCAGCTTTTTTTCTTCCCCCCCCCCCCCCCCCCCCCCCCCCCCCCCCTCAAATTAAAGGGAAAGTCCACCCTGGAATTTCGTTGATTTGACTAAAAGAAGAAAAATGAAAGAAAAAGATTAGTGAAAGTTTGAGCAAAATCTGATAAGAAAAAAAAGACACTTGGGTCAAATATTTTTAATACTTCTATTTCACATGCACGGGAAGATTTTGAAGTGTCAAATTAAAAAAATTAAAACACTGATGAACTGACCATTTCAATTCAATTATCTTATCATCATTTGTAACTTAATATATTATAACTGTCCCATTTTGAATGCCTTTTTTCATATTGGAAATCAACCTGTTGATCATTGTACAAAAGAGTTAAAATGGAGGAAATGGGAGCATTTTTTAATAACATTGGCCTAGAAGATTATGTTGTGTCTGTACATACAACAAGTTGAGAGTCAGGACTCTGGACTTTTTTACAAAAGTAAATAATATTGTTTTTACAAAATTTGTAGAAACAGGAGACAGTTTCTTGTGTCTCGCCATAGAATAGGAAGTTGTGTTTAAACAAACAAATATAGGAAGGATGTGGTGAGATACATGTACCATACCTGTCTAGGAGTGGGGACACTAGTCTGTTGTAAGAGAATGATACATACATGTACTATAGAAATCCCTAAAATATAATCATTGCTGTCATTTTAGAGAGTGAGAGAGAGAGAGAGAGAAGTACAAGAAAAACATTTTTTCTCTCTTTGATGTCTTTGTTGCTAGCTACAGGGGTTAGAAGAGCTCAGTAAACAGTCTGCTAACCTCCATCAATTGACGATTCAGGTGAATGGGGGTCTGTCTTCAGTCCTTTTCCAAAGCCCCTTGCCATCAGCATCAAACAACTGATGCCTCCAACCTCCAGATAGAAGCACACGAGGTGCATTTCCATTAGCCAGAGTTTCCAAAAGAGCCTACTAATTCTAATAGAGGGAAATTAGCCCAATCACAACTAGCTTGAGCTAATTTACCCTGAAAATGCAAATAGCCGGTTATTTCACATTTTGGGCTTGGGCTTTTATCCAAAGCAAACTACGACTTGTTCGCGAAATAGCCTGCTACTTGGTCAATTAGTGGGCTAATTGTCCGATAAAGTCATACTCACACTACGATATGCTCCCAGGGCCGAGCTAATTCCTGGAGCAAGAGGGCATTGCTCGACTCCGGCTAATGGGGAAGGGAAACATCACATTTTGACTATATTCTTGAGATGCTCAGTCTTTAAAAAAATCTAATATCTCGAAAATCAAGCTTGTTTGGGCTAATAGAAATGCAACTTGTGAAAGTCTCTAAGGTGAATATTATCAAAATACGACCACCTGCACTTTCTCTTTCCTCTGCGCTGGGGAGGATACATATTTTGAGGCAACCGTGGAGGATTTCAGAAAGGTTTTGGGAGGGTTTAGGAGGTTTTTTATTTGACTAGGATCTGGAATGGCTCCAGGTTGTATGAGCAGTGGAAAAGAGAAATGTTTTTCTTCAACCAAGAGAGTAGCCTCAATGTGACCTATAGTCTATACCACAAAGAGATGGACAAACAGATCTGCCATTTAAAAAATGCCTTGATATTTCAAGGGCAAATCTGTAATTCTTTTAGAAAAAAATGTATTAATATTCTGGTGTTTTACTTCGACATCTTACACAGCTAAAGAAAATAATGGTAATTATAAATGTTATAATATCAAAGCTGACTTTCTTATATGAAACAACTTTCAGCCTCATCATTGCTATGTGAGCTACCTGATGCTCCCTCGCTAGCACTAAAAAAAAAATCATGATTTTATCTTTTTTGCATATCATGAAAGGTCTACTTCATCAGATTACTATTCAGCCTAAGTTTTGAAATTTCCTTCATCAACTGGACTTTTCTAACTTTTTTAAAGAAAAATTCTGAACAATCAATAATTGTGATTGGAATTATTTAGTTATAAGCATCCATATTTTTATTAACTTGTTTTTCCTCATTTTCTTTCTATCAAAAATTTGATTGATGGCAAAGTCTACATATGCTTGAACTCCATAAAGTGAAAGTTTTCATAAGTATTATTTGTTCAACAGAGCAAACCTGGGGAGCGTTTCATCAAGTGTCTTGTCAGTGATTTTTACTGACAAATTTGCTCTCAGCCAATCAGATGCAAGGATTTCAATAGCTTATAACAGTTGTCGGTAAAAATCACTGACAAAACACTTGATGAAACGCTCCCCTGACACCTGACCCAAAAGAAGCCTATCATGTTACTTTAGTTCATATAAAGTGTAAATTTACATTACTTTATTCACTCTAACCGACAGGTTCTTGCAATAATCTAACCAGCCTAGCTCTTTTTCATGTCCATACTTTGTAATATTTCCCACTGCTGTTAGTGCTGTATTATTTTTATCGCAAAATGGTTGGAATTCTTGGGCTATGAAAATAAACTTGACCTGTTGGCACCAGCTTCTTGCGGGTCAGGCACGGGACAGGTGTAGATCATGAATCTTTTGGCAAACCCCAGCAAGATTGTTCAAAACTCAAATAAAAAGATATTTTTCCTATGAAATAAACTTTTAAAGAAATTGTCACAAGTATTCTGCTTGGGAGAAAAGTGGATTTTTCAAATTTGCAAAACTGGACAATCATGCTCAAGAACTGCATCAGATCCATGCACCAATGAATCAAAAATAAATCAAACCATTAGTAAAAGGCCACTCAATGGAAACAGAGATGGTAGAAAATACACCTACACCAAATGTTCAAGCAATATGGCCACCATGACAACTTTGAGGTCAAATTCAAATCTCAAGAATAGAGAGGACCTGAAGAACTTATCATGGCTACTCTTGCTTGTGTCCACATAAATGGCAAGATTAGTAATCGAGACCCAGTCACTATTACATCACACGTCTACTTGAAAAACAACAATATGGCTCCTATCCTTTGAGAGGGCTGTAGATCTCAGGTAATCCCCATCGATCTCTACCTTGGATATCGCATCGTACGCACGGCTCTATGCGAGCAGTGGATGCAGCAGCGCGACAAAAATTAGGAGCCCTCACTCAAACACAGTACGTAGGACCACGTGGGACATCGCGTGGGACATCGTCTGCTGTGTACGATTGCAGTGAACTCCTATTCGAAAGATACATGATTTGATTTTTTGCTTTAAAAAAGACATTATACTAATTGTCACATTAAATCGCCTCTAGAATTTGTAAGAGTACACTTGTTTAGCCTAATTTTGCAGTTAACTTGTGGAAAAAAATTCACAGTGCTGAATTATTTGATTCTAAATATGCATAAAATTGTATTGAAGCAGCACTGCAGCAGTGTTTTTCTGCAAGCCCAAACGTGGCGACGCGTCGCTTCAGGTCGCTTCGAACATTGAGGGCATTGCTTTATGCACTGGGTAGGGATCGATGCTAATCCCTCAATAGAGAAAGTGAGGTGTTACTTATAGTTATAGGCTTTCGAGTACACTCTCTATAAATGATCAGAAGCAAGTGTGTTGGGATTAGGAGGGATTAGGAGGGATTAGGAGGAATCAGGCATGTTCAGCAGACACAGGACTTGGTACCATTGTAGTACAATGGATTTGAACCTTAGTGATGCTTTTAATACATACTAATCTAGTACTTTCTCCTTTGTTGGAGGTATTAGTATTTGGTACATGTTATATTGTGAACACTTTAAGCAATGGTGTAAATGGCCAAGATAACAACATGAATCATTGATTATGAATTGATTGGAATGTTATTATTTTAAGAAGGACAATTTCACAACAGAGACATTAAGAACGATGAACATGACAAATCTTTCATTTTCACAAATCAATTACATTTTAATTGTCTTAATTGATTTGTGAAAATGTCCTGGGATGTCCTTTTGATTTTGTTTAAATTTATCTTAAATTATACCAAAATAGATCTGAATGTCATGTCTTTATGCTGGGATTGCCCAAACGTACATTACAATAAAGTCCAGCTAAAAAAATACCACCCCCCCCCAAAAAAAAAAGAGGTTTATGATTTCTCAATACCTTTTATTTTGATATACATACAACATATAAATTTTTTTAAAATATGACAAAGAGCCGTACAGCTTCATGCATACATATATTATCTATTATAAAATGGGTTCAAGAATGTAGCCATCCTGATTGGTCATATAACACCACGTGACCGTGCAAAAAAAAGTGATAAAGCACGGCAAAAAGGTTCTAAAGCACGGCTGAGCTGCGCGTACGCGTACATCTGGTGCGTGCAAACTTAAAACGCAATGAAATTGCGTAGTTTGTCATTTTAGCGCAGAGATTACATGCGCGCACTGAAACATGCATGACTTTTGTTAGCTGCGCTTCTGTGATGTCATCCAGGAAAGCAAATGGCAGCCTCCATGACTGTGCGACTCTTGACGTTTCTATGGGGTTCGTAACCATTTTTATAGACTTCATAATCATATTGCCGACCTGTTTTGTATAATAAATACATGTTTGATGTCGTGCGTTGGTGCGATCTGGCAACACGCAGGTTTTTATCATGGTGTACAGTACACCACGATAAAAACCTTTGTGTTGCCAGATCGCACCAACGCACTCCCAACCATGTATTAATAGTATACTGGCAGCTAGAAAGGCATTAACTCATGTACTATAACAGAATGAACACCCTTCTGGCTCTTGAAGCACCATAATTATAGGCTTACATAGATGCACTGGAGTTGAACATCAGACCACCAGCAGTGAACGGAATGCAATAGATGAGTCTGGAGAATCCATTGTCATTGTCATATCATTCACTCACACTTCCATGGGTGAAGCTACATGTACTTGGCTTACAGTATGAAACCTTAATATAGAAGAAGTGTTTAGAGATTAAAAAATAAACAAATTTCTGGAAACAATGGTGCTTTATTGCTCTACTTTACTGAAGTGATCAGTCCCCAATTTTTCCCAAAAATCTTCTTTTTCCTTTTTGTTTCCAACTAAGCAATAGTAATATGACATTAAATAAACATTTCAATCATATTTCTCTGAGGAGTGTCAAAGCTCACCCAAAGATTGTAACTTTTGAGCTGTCGTCATCAAAGCAATAATGATGTGGCATCCAACTTTTTCTCGATCACTATCTCACCCAATCACAATTTACAAAGTAACGCACAATCAGCAGACTATTTTACAATTTTACTTTCAGGCTTGGCATAGGGCTCACATTGTAGCAAGATATCTACAGGCCTAGTCCTCCTGCCAAACATGTGATCTATGACCACGGAGTCCTTGGTATGACAAGGGAATAACATACCAACATTCTAGCATTCAAGTTCAACTCACATACAAACCTGACAGGCAGGTAGTACATTCATGAAGGAGGGCAAGGGATACCGAGGTGAATGCAGAGTATGTGGGTAATGAACAAATAGCTTCGAGGAAGCAACCAAGCACTTGGTAGTCGTTAGGCAAACCAGCTTGAGACAAGGCCACAAATTGGCCACCGCTGGTTTAGTGGCAGATCCTGCCCACTAACATTCAACTCCATGTGTCCATGCCTCCACCTAGCCTAATTCACAGCAAATTATTTGATATAGCTTTTTTTTTCCATTCCCAAAAGAATAGAGATGATAGTTTTTATGTAGAGTTACTATTGCATCGATGTGTTTTATTTCTCCTATATTTAGGCAGGGCTAGCTCCACACTAACCTTTTCACAGGGGGTCTGAACGGAAAATCTTTTTGTCTCTATGTATGGGTGCACTATTCTAAATTTAAACAAAAATTAAGGGTAGAGAGTTAAAATTTGGGGCCCTTATGTACTTGACCCCTGTTCATGTCAAGCCCTAGCTGTTTGAGGACAAGCTCTGCAAAGGCATCGTGCTACAGAACATCTGATTGATTTCGAAAAGAGATGGCTTACAATTTACTTCATCCTATCATACCATCTGGCTACGAAGCATGACCTCACTCATTTTTCCCTGGAAGCAACCTGGAAGTAAGTCTATCCATCACCCTTTTCTACCTCTACAACACTGCGATCTACAAGTCATGTGCTATAATCAATGACAACCTATGATTCGCGTTGCCGGGCATTTCTTCCCATCGGCGCTGCAAGGCATCACCTCTTAAGCATCCCAGGTGCGAAGAAACAAGCTGCGCATTGGTCCAACTTGCCAGTTCCATGATCTTCTTGGCGAATCTAGACAGAATTAGTCGTGATGTTGGGTGACATCCCATTTATTTTCAGACTGATCTTCATGACCAAACATGCTGCGATCCTGTCTGTTATGACAACGCTGTAGAGGTCAGGCCCTTATTCTGTCAAGTCCCAAGGTGAAGAATGCTAACTGAAACATTGGTAGGCTACTCCTACGTCTCATTAGAATCCAACAAAGGCAATGATTGAGAGCTAGAGACAATGTTTGTCTGCTATATCTTTTCACCATTTGCACAGATTTTGCATACATGTATGTACTAATACTATTCAGCATTTGGCAACAGCCAATGTGTTTTTGAGAAACTTATGATAGATTTATGCATAATTTAATCACTTTAAATTGTTTTAGAAAAATGTTTGATAAAAGACTACTACACACAAACTCTGTCAAGCTTCAAGCTGAACAAGGATGTACTCTTACTTCTTCGTTGAAAAGGTTCAGTAGAGGTAACACTTGGGAAACTTTGTTTGTCTTTTTTTCACCATCTGCAAATTCTGCATTGGTACTATTGCCAGAAAAAAGAACAACACATTCCGATACACAACATAGAGTAAACCACCTTGATGGACGGATGGTTGGGCTATTCAGCATTTGGGATGGGGGCTATTCAGCATTTGGGATGGGGGCTATGATATAAAAGCTAATAGTACACAGTTTTTGACAATTCAATCAATATGTATTTGTTAAAGTTGGATAAAAGACTACCATACCTCCAACATGTCAAGTTGACAAAGAATGTTAAAAATTAGTAGAGGCCAAACAGGTTGCAAACAGTAAAATAATACTATATTGTTGTTGTTCTTAGGTGGTTTTTTTTTTTTGGGGGGGGGTTAATTGGGGATGGTAAACTGGAAATAACTAATAAGGTTTTGCCCACACAAAAGATACATACATGTAGCAATGAAAAAAAAAGATAGCCATCTAGATACATTAATATATGTTACAAATGACATCAATCATTACCGTTAAGAAGTGATAGGGTTACATTGCAGACATTCACACCTTCAAGCCATACCCTCCAGGTTATTGTTGAACATAATGTATCTCACTACGATTTGACATAAAAATCAACAATGAATACAATCAAAGATCTGGATTCCAGGCCTGTCTAAACACTTTGACTGTTGACAAATAGTCTACAATACATAAGTAGTCTGCAATATACAATGATACACTTGAACATGAATGGGGAGTTGAAGGTTGGCTCATTGATGGCTGATGCATCCACACATTTTCTTCTGCTTTTCACTCAGCTCTATCCAGACATGCCAGAATCATATTTTCTGCTGAAAACCAGATGGAAGCTAACTGTATGTAAAATAATAAGTTAATGCCCTTCTGGATCTCAATTTATTGTGTGACAAAAGCCTCTTGTTTTCTTTATCTTACCTTCAAATCCTTGAGGGCTTGCTTGGTGAATGACACTCAATATACAAAATATAAACATGAATCCAAAATGACTGGCACAGGAAGGCCCAGAATGGTGCCTGTAAAAAAAAAAAAAGGCAGTTGATATTCATGTAAACTTTGGTGAAAATATCTTAAATTCCATAATATAAATTATAATTCTAACGATAATTTTCTGGGGGGGGGGGGGGGGTACAAAGTGCGTCATTGTCAAAATGACGAGGAAAACATAGGCCTTCCTCCCTCCTCTCCCCCCACCGGTGCCCCCCCCAAAAAAAAAAAAAAAAAAAAAAAATGACGAGGAAGATAGGCCTTCCTCCTCTCCCCCCACCGGTGCCCCCCCCCAAAAAAACAACAAAAAACAACAAAAAACAACAAAAAAACAACAAACAGAAACAAAAACAAAAACAAAACAAAACCCCCAAAACAAAAAAAACAAAAACAAAAACCCAAACCAACAACAAACCAACCACACCCCCCCCCCCCAAAAAAAAAAAAAAAACACCAACAAATGATTTGTAATCTTCATGCAGGCAGGAGCATATATCCTTTAAAAAAACGGTTATAATTTTTTTCACTGGTGCATCCCATGTGCTTCCATCACTCAATTATTATGAACAATACTTTTTTATCAAGGCTTCAAGCCCTACATCATGTACATTATTTCAACTAACATCAAAATTAAGTAGAGTCTAACTTAATACTGGAATAGAACATAGAATTTAGAAAAATAAACTTATGAAACTCTTTACCTTGGTGCCATGTTGACCAGATTTCTTTGCCTATATCCAGATGTATTTTTTAATGTTTATTCCAAAATTACAGCCAGGTCCGATCACTCATGGATTCCAACGACAAGCTAACATCCAACTATGCCGGAGCTGCGGCACTATCATTGGTCCGTATTCGTTCAATCCATCCAAGTCATGCAGGCTTCGATGCCTCGCACTAGCTCTTTCGTCAGCTAAGGCACGAACTCAATGTAACTATGTAGTCTAGTCTGTATTCATCGTGCACCTGCCGAGCCAAGTCGAACTATCAATGAACTGCCTCAATTCGTGTTGCCAATTTGACGTGGATGTATTTTTACATTTTAAATGAGCAAAATTTCTGTTTTAAAAATCATTTACTATAAAATAACATAAACAATTATCATTGTAAGTTTTATATTTTCAAATTAAAATCTTTTGAAAGAAACAACTCGTAAATATGCATAATTTCATCACGATCGTTCATGTTTCTAATTCACTTGGCCATTCCATTATTAATTAATAGGGGTAACATTATAACTTTAGAAATGCATGTGATTTGGTGTGCGATTACAATTAAGAATATGTTTGCGATAAATATGAGACTGAGAGTAAATAATATTACAAATAACCAAATTCACTTACACAAAATCTGTGAAAGTGAAACAACGATCTAAGAATGGATATGTGCTTAAATTAGTATACGGCTATCACCCCCATTATGCATGTGTAGGAACCTTACATCTTTGACCAATCAGGATGGTTAAAAGTTTTACACCAGTTGATGGTTGCATTATCATCGTCGAAACTTTTCCGAGTCAGGTGCAACCAGAGATCGGAATGCAGTGCAGGAAATATGGATTGTGGTGTAAATCGATGTGCGTGTATTGTTACCGTGTGATGGTGGTAGTCAGTAATACTAGTAACCGGGAGTGATAATAGTCACATATTATAGATTGTGGTATTCATGTACACCGTACTGTATGGTGAGAATGGCGTTAGGCCAAATTATATTAGTTGTGTGATTGCTTCTTGTGTTTGATTATGGGGTAGTGGTGGTGCCGTGGTGGTAGTGATGGTGGTAGTAGTGGTGGTAGTGTTGGTGGTGTTGTTGGTGGTGGTAGTGATGGTGGTAGTAGTGGTGGTGGTGGTAGTGGTGGTGGTGGTGGTGGTGGTGGTGGTAGTGGTGCCTTGGAGTTGTTGGAGATGGCAGAGATGGTGGCTGTGGTAATGCTGATAGTGATGGTGGAGAAGTAGGTGGTATGCTGTAGTAGTTGTGGTGATTAGGTTAGTGATGGATGTGTTGGTGGAAGTGTAATGGTGTGGTGGCATCGATGACGTTGCAGTATTGACAACTGTGCTCATTGTAATGGTGGTAAATTAAAATGATAATAATGAATGTATAAAACGTATAAAACTGAAGCTTCAAATCACTGTCGGTGGGGTGCAAATGTTGCACAATAAACAGAAAGCGGTACGCTTATAAACCCCGAACAAAAGATCCCATCCTATCACAGATCGAATAATAAAAGAGTACGCTGTTGTATTTGACGTTTACTTTACCGCTCATTGACCACCCCTCCTTTTGTTCTTTCATTACATTGTGGTTATTGTATCAAGAAAAGAGGAAGTGAGCTGGACTACATTTATCGACTTTTATCAAATCTGGTCAAGCTACTACCCGCAAAAAATATCACTTGACTATTATGGGGGTACCGTAAAACAAGAAATAATTGTTATTTATGTGTACAGGATATAAACTGGATATTTACCTATTATACATGATATCTTGCAAAACTAATGAAAAGAGTCAAAATGATAAGACACTGGGATAGGCGAGTCATTCCGCAGGTCTTTACGCCTAGAAAAGGTTCCAAGAACAGGAATGTTGAATTACTTTTTTTAGTGTTAGAAGAAAAAATGAATAAACAACCTTTACCCAGTTTCAAGAGCAGGTACTGATCTGTCAATAATACGGGGAAGCAATGTTGCAGGCACGATTCCGATAGTTGAGAAAATGATAATTTCCGTGCACACATAAATTATGGAAATTTATTAAACTTTATGTACCCCAGAACGTACCTCTCTGCATTCCATCCCATCAAATGACATAATTACTACATTTTATTCGAATAAAGGCGATCTATTTGAATTAATTTATTTTCTTTTATAGTTTTCATTAAACATCTTTTCAAAGTTACATTGTCCACTTTACTACGATTCCTTCCTTTTCTCTTCTCTCTTTCTCTCTCTCTCTCTCTGTATATGCATGATCAGGGAAAGAGAAAATGGCTCTCAAACTCGAAGCTTGGAGTAACTTGGGGGAGGGGGGATAAACCATGAAGCTACATTTCATGGATAAACTGAATAAAATAATTTATTGCAGTTGTCATCTTGCGTTAGAAGATGACTGAAGGCTTGTATATTTGTTTACAATGACTCTTTCCGCCAAGATTCTTCTCATCGCTCTCATTAACACCTCTTGCAGGAACTGGAACTTATGTCAAAACAAACGGGCACTCACATAAATACAGACGATGGCCAAATTTAATTGGCGCACTGAGAAATCAATCTAAAAAGTGACATAACAAGATAACGGGTTTACCTGTGACACAATTGGAAGTTAAGCTAAACACAGGGAAGTTTATCATTTCCCGACTACTTCCCTGTTCGTGTCATTCAGGCTTCTTATCAGACAGATTCATGCAATCTATCAATGCTATGTTTATTGACGGATATGAGAAAAGGTAATTCACCTGATCATTATTCTTAGCCGGTGCAATTACTCATCATTTTCTGTTCTCTCAGTAATTTTCTCTGTCGTCAGTCCGTTTCCTCCTGTCAGATCACCCAGCCTGTATTCTTTAATTCCATTCCTTCCCGCCCAAAGATGAGATATTGTATAATTTTTGTCTCCTATTGACCTATTCCACCATGGTCTGTAATCCGTTTATAAACATCTTTAGATATCCTTTACGTGTCTCCAATTTATATCTTTCTTTCTTCCATGTACTTTTTCCAATCTTTTCTCGTGTCACTCCAATCGGTTACATATTTTGTTGAATCATAATAGAAAAAGAATCTTGTCAAACGATCAAGCAGCAATTATGGACTGAACAAAGAACTTCGTGAGAGATGATTATGTAGCAATTGAATCATTACCATAATTATCATCGTACTAAAAATGACGCTATTCAATTAATCACTCGACCATTAGTTCGAAATAAAATTTAGTTTGTACATGAACGATGATCATGCGCGGCATGTTATTTGTGGGATGCAGATTTGGTTACTTCTACATTATACTCGTTACAAATTAGAATAATTCGATCAAATAAACCGCAGTTTCACGGATACATAAATGATATAAAGGAGATGGAAAAATATGATTTGCCAAATCTGTCAAAGAATCCATTCACTGATTTCTTTTACACCTTCCAAACAACCTCTGTGTCATAAGTTGGCTAGACAAGCCCACATTTACAGCTTTTACATTTAGAAGAAACATAAAATCAGAAGTGGTCTATTTTCTTGTTTTCACGTCTAAAACCCTTTTTTAAAGATATTATAGTCAATCGAAACCCAAGGGTGATTGAAGTCATAATATATCTATAACTGCATCCATCAACAAGACATTGCAACGGGTCACAAACAAGAAGAGTGTTCTGAGGATTTACGGACACTTTCGCATTCTCAGACACTGAGCTCAGATAGGCGAGAGTGAAACTGTCTGTCGTAAATGGCGCTCTTCAAAATGTTACCACTGATCACTGCGCTCAACGTAGGCCGAGCTGTCTGATCTCGGTTGCAAGTTAATGACTCGTAGAAAAATAACAAATGCATAGGTGGTTTTATAAATCTTTATTTGGTTTTGTTTACAAATTGTCAGTAAACACATCTATGACGGCTGGATTATGGTGGACCCCACAACTTGTATGACCCCTGTTGAAATATTTACCGGGGATTTGGTCATGAAAATTATCATGATAATGGATTCAGAAGGAAAGATAAACCCGTTAACCAAATAGTCCTGACATTCTTCTAGCAAAAGCCATCATGCGAATGACGTCATGAAATCACCCCCTCCTCCAACTTGGTTTTGATTCATCAACATGTTGTTGTTTTGTTTTTTGTCCTTTTTTTTTATATGTTCTTGACATTGATAAACTGTTTAGTTATAAGTGCTATTATAAACTAAGGCTATTTTTTTTAATTTTAAAAGTATATTCACTCTGAATTACCTCATTAGTGTTTACTCTAAATGGAGAGCCTAGGCAGCAAACAAATATTTATTCACTTATCAAACTACATAGTAAAATGAGGACCACTGCTGTTTATGTGCAAGTGGTAAAAGAGAGAGAGAGAGAGAGAGAGAGAGAGAGAGAGAGAGAGGGGGGAGAGAGAGAGGGGGAGGGGGGAGAGAGAGGGGGGGGGGGTAGAGAAAGAGATTGAAAGATGGAGGGAGAGAGAGGGGAGAGAGGGAGGGGAGAGAGAGAGAGGGAGAGAGAGAGAAAAGAGAGAGTGAGATCTGTTAGAAGACAGATATACATAGGCAAGAGAGTTGGAGGAGGAATGAGGGAGTGAAGAGAGAGGGAGGGAGGAGAGGAGAGGAGGGGGGGGGGGGGGGGGACAGAGGAAACTTTGATATATAAGCAGACGGATTCATGTACTTCAATAATGCAAAGAACACAAAATACAATGATTTCAGATACTTTATTACATTTTATTATTCATCACAAATATATTATTCACAGCTGATGAAAGGAAGACTTTGATATCAATTCAAATATTCAATGCATTCTTGTCTGCAAAGACCCCATCAAATAATATACACATTTGTACATAAATCTATAGACTTATATGATTGCTAATTCATATATGTATAGTGTTATGGCATACGCATGCACTAAGAGAAAGCAAAAGTACAGAGATTAAAAAAAGAAAAGAGAAAAGAAAGCGAGAAAGAAAAGAGAGAGAGAGAAAGAAAAGAGAGAGAGAGGGACATAAAAAGAAAGAGAGAAAGAGCCATGGGTAAGACAAGAGAGAGAGAGAGAGAGAATAAAATAAAAGAAAGTACTTTTATATATTATAACAGAATAATTCATTATTTTTCATGTATTTCAGGAGAGACATTCCTATATTTTCAGTGAAGGCACTTGCACACACTTGTTACTTAATTCTGTATTGTAAGCATATCATGAAACCTATATTGTAAAGGCATATTTTGATATTTGTAACTGCATAATATATAATTTTATATACATCTATTGCATTATTTTAGCACAGTTCATCACAAAATTCAATCTTGGGAATAATTTGAGACATCATCTTTATGGAATATTGAACAATATGGTTATAATAATCATCGACATATATAATCTCTTTACCATTAAAGCTCATGTACAGTTTGGGTAGGAAAAAGGAAATTGGAAAGAATAGTGTTACATATAGTCTCAAGTTGTTCACCTTGTATTAAAAGATGTTTGTACGAGATCACTCTGTATTCCATTCCTGATTTCTGGTGAATTTTAGTGTAAATATCTGTGAGGAAGTTAGATCATGGCAATGCCCTACATTAGGACCTTTCCACCCCGACGGCTCCCCGCACAACAATCTTGGGGCTTCGCAAGGAGATAGCATGTGTGTCACTGTGTGTATATACACACAATCCTCATAGCTTGTGAATGCATGTATAGTGGATGCTGCATGCTGCCGTTGTTGGAAGGTGTAGAGGTGTTGTGGATCAGTGGATAAGTCCCCGGACTGTGAACCACAAGGTTCGGGGTTCAAATCCCACCGCAGCACTAGCGTCCTTTGGCAAGACGTTAATCTACATTTGCCACTCTCCACCCAGGTGTTAAATGGGTACCCGGTAGGATGGCGAAAGGTAATGTCCTTTGCTTAGCATGTGAGCGTCACTGTACTGCCCACTGCTGGAATGCTCCCCAGGGAGTGGAGAATGTGCATACATTGTGTGCGGGCATGCCAGAATCCAATGACCGGGGTAATAATATTTATTATTAAGCGCATAGAGACGCAATGGCAGTGATATGCGCTATATAAGCATCGCGTTATTATTATTATTATTATTGGAAGTTTACATCCCTGGCCCGGCATCTAAATTATTGCCTCTCATTTGTTCAATATGCCACTTTAGGAGGAGAAATCTTCATAGCATTTTAGTACTGCTAGTACATGTATCTTGCTATTTATCAACAAAAATCCCAGAAATCTGACCATAAGTTTTTGAGGGCTTACCAAAACTGCACATTACCTTTAAAACCTAAAATCTTAAAAGCACCAAAAGACCTCAAGCATATATTTTCTAAATCTTAAATAAATGTGCAAGGCTCAGGCTGGATTTGAAATTGATAAAGGAAACTCCTATAGGGAGTCCGTTTATAATGGATTGGAATTTCAAGTAAACTTGGCCTTTATAGAACTAATTACTTTCAAAGTACTTTTAGTGGATGCAGCTGGGCAAGGGTTACAATTGTCTTTTATAAAACGGGTTCAAGAATGTAGCCATCCTGATTGGTCAAATAACACCATGTGACCGTGCAAAAAAAAGCACTAATAATTCAAGGGGCAATTGTCCTAATTGTCGCCATACAATTTAAACGTACCATATTTGCAGGTGTCTTTTGTTATAATGATTACAATTACATGAATTTAATTGCTATGATCAAATACAACAACCTTATGCTATACTCACCTGGTAACAAAACAAAACTGGCATAACGCTTTTATTTTAGTCGAATTGAGGCATACATTGTTCCACAAATATGCCCCAATAGCTTGGCCCGAACCACTCACTACAAGCACACCACATCTTGACAAAAAGTGATGTAATGCTTATTCTTCAAAAGCATGTGGATTGTCCATTTTTGTTATCTACACTATTTACAATTTTAATGCCAATTACAGCATAGACTAACATTTTGATTTAGGTTCAAGATATTAACAAATACATTTCTAATATAGGGAAGCAAACTTCTCACTTCAATTTTCTCTTTTCTTTGCACAAATATCTTGCAAATTATAACTGATAAGGCACTCTTTAACACTTTATGGCACTTCAAAAATGGTTAATTATTGCTTTGCTTTGGTATTCATGTTAATAGAAAGTTCCTATGGGAGAACAAAAATTAATACATCTCATTTCAATTTTCGCTAAATTCTTGTACACATATTTCATAGAGAGGACATCCAATCTTGAAAATATTGCATTCTTTAGCACTTTATGGCACTTGACAAAAAGTTAATTAATGCTGTGTGTTGTATTCACGTTCAAAGAAAGCTCCTTTGAGAAATCAACATTTGAAGTACTCTACAGAATGTGTCCATTTCAATGAACATCAGGGGGGTGTTTCACAGAGAGTTAAGTTTGACTTAATGTCATGCGTAAGTGCCAATGTGCATACGGTATTAAACGCGTAATTTCATTGGTAGATTACCCAATAGCGGCCCTTGAGCATGATCTGACCAATGCGGTGATGTGTCATATACCACACACAACTAGGAATTTAAGTGCGACTGTTAGTCAAACTTAACTCTTTGTGAAACACCCCCTGAACAAACAAACTTTGCCATCTTTTTCTGGCTTCACTAAGACAGCTTAGCGAAACATTGTGGCGTGTAAAGACACAGGAAAGACTCATATGACAAAATTATTCAAAATCAAAATTTTATTCTATAGAGGCAGAACCAAACTAGAAATATCACTGAAGATGATGATTAATACCCCCGCCCCGTGACAACAGCCTTTCTTGACTTTTGGTCGAAAACTGAGGAAGTAGTTCGATCTGCAAGATTTTCCCCTCCATTTACTGCCATAGATATGCCGTTTCCATGGCAACGCAGCTTCCGACACATCAAAAAAATATGTCTTGCACATCTTCCCACCAAGACCAATGTGTGTACCAAATTTCATGAGCTTTGGTCGAAAACTGAGAAAGTAGTTCGATCCGCAAGATTTGCAACAGACCGACCGACCGACCGCCCGACCGACCGCCCGACCGCCCAACCGTTGACTGATTCCTATATACCCTCTTCAAACTTCTTTTGGCGGGGGTATAAATATAAGGATGTAGAAGTATTATTTACCTCTTTGAACACTTTTAAGCAAAGTAATATGAAAACTTTTATTCAGATTTGTCTGATTCTAATTATTGACGCATGGACAAAACTAACAATTTTCCTCTATGCGTCTTTCCTGCATCTTTATGGCAACTGCATTTTGCTAAGATACCTAAACTGTTCTTTATAAGCAATAAAACAGACATGCTGGTGCAAGTAATTTACAAGAAATGCAGAAACACGAACATGTAGCAGTAAAATAATGCTTTAATCGATAATACGGGACAAGCATCATGTTGTCAAAGTATACCGGTACTCTCTCACACAGCACACACATGAAAAGAAACGGTACAGCATATAAACTGCCAATGAATGTACACTATCTTCCATGATTTGGATCAGTAGTACATGCACACATCAAAGCTGATGTTAGGTAGCAATTAGGTAGCACATTGACAGTAAAAGTGTTTTAAAAAAAATGAACATCTGTAATTTTCAAATTTTGGAAGAGGGCAGCACACCGTACACTTCCACAGAAGTTTGCTGTGGAATATTTGGATTTTCAGGAAATCATTTGTTTGGTTTTCGACCTTTTTGATTCCCAAATTCTCTGGTTCCCACAGACACAATACAGGAACCGCCCGGCTAGCATAGGGTAACTCTTTGGTTTCATCAGGTACCTGATAACGTTTTTGTCTCATTAAATAGCTGGTTTGCTTAACTCTTTCTCGGAAGACACGATTTAAAAGAAACTCTCAGGTCTGAACTCTGAGCTACTTCCACCAGTAATCTGTCAAGAGAAAGAAATTAAATTTTATAATAAGTGACAATGACATAATTTTACACATTCTACTATCCAGAAACTGGTAAATGTCCATACGCTCTGTACAGTTGTTTCCTGCTGTCATGCTGAATGCTTTTGAGTGTACAGTATGCTATAAAAACAAATTCCAAAGATGACGGATTGCCTTGTCGAGCACCACATGAATTTAAAAAGAAGGTTGAGTTCTGGGAAAGGTAAAAAAATAATTTGTGAGCTTTCTCATTCCTTTATGTCAGTTTGAAAGAACATCAGAGAAGAAAAGTCCCCTCAAAAGGATTGCTCTTCAAAATGTCCACTTAGTCATATTCAAAATACGACGGAAAACAGCTGAAGTGTTTGGGCCGAACATCCATGTCACTTGTGGTGCAGTCCCATATACTCATTTCTGCGCGCAGTGCATGTGCTATTCAGCATGGGTGTGTCAATTTCTCAGCATTTTGATGGTTCCGCAACCTCACAGTTCTTATGTTGACATGATCAACCTTTCCGAGTTCCTCTAAGACAATTTCTTTCACAGTGGAATTGCATGACCAGAACTCAACTTTATCTTTAACATGCTTTTAACCCTTCTGTTCCACCGCTTTTAACCCTTCTGTTCCAACAAATGTTTTCAAGCAATTGTCATAAATTGACTTTAAAGAGCTAAGTACATGTATATGTATTTTCAATGAGTAGTTTCTGAAGTAAATTGGGCATAGAATACACTGCATGGGAATAAATTTTGTCCTTAAGGAACCTTTTCTTCTGCTTAGGAAGGAAAATGTAACCACGCTGTCCGTTCAACACTCAAAGTCTTGGGGTGGTCCCGTTCCATAAAACTTGTTATCAATAACAATGGCAACAGATCTATGACAAATCTGCTCCCCGCTAATCAAATGCTAAAGCCGGGGTAATAATATGACTGCAGGGCTCTCAGGGAGAAATGATGATGATGATGATGATGATGGTGATGATGATGGTGATGGTGATGATGATGATGATGATGATGATGATGATGACGATGATGACGACGACGACGACGACGACGGCGACGAGGAGGAGGGTCTCTTTTTCGTGCCATATTGAAATTTTGTAGTACCAGGAAATTATTTTTGTTTATTATTATCATTACTATGACTTCAGTAGCTTATATTATTATTGTGACTTGTTATGGCTAAGTTTTATGAAACAGGGCCCAGGACCATCCATGGCTTCGAAGGGGTTAGATTCATATGTAAACATCCCTATATATACTTACTTAATCCCATACACAGTAAGGAGAAGTCCAACAATGATGCCGATGATCTCATCTAGGTACCAGACTTGAATGTCAAAATGGATGACGGTGGTGCTTATCAGCATACTGAGTGCTGTAATAGCCCCAGCCAAGGAGCTATAGCCTGAAAGAAATAAGTCAATGTAATAATAATAATAATATTGGATATTTATATAGCGCTCATATCCACCATGAATGGTGCTCAAGGCACTCCAATATTACCCCGCCCTTGTAAAAAAGTACTGCAAAGTAATGCAGTAGTACCGCAGTAGTACTGCAGTACTTGGTCCAATTTACTACAGTACTCGCAATATTTTTGAGGTACTTGCAGTACTCATAGTACTTTTGCAGTATTACTGCAGTAAGTACTGCAGTACATTGCAGTACTTGTGGTCCAATTTACTACGAGTACTGCAGTAGTAATGTAGTACTTGTACTGCAGTAGTGCTGCAGTACTTTTTCACAAGGGCGGCTCTAGCTAGGCTACCGATTTCGGTGCTCACAGCATTCAAGGAATTAATTCCTGCCGGTACCCACCTGGGTGGAGAGTTGCAAATGTAGATTAATGTCTTGCCGAAGAACAGTAGTGCCTCGCCGGGGTTCGAACCCACAACCTTCCCATCTCCTGTCAAGTGTTTAAACCACTCGACTACGAGTCGGGGATAATCGCTACATGAATAACCCAGTCCGTAGATGCAATCTGAGCATGAGCAGATAAAGGTCATCTGTGACAAATTCTAAAACCGATATGCGCTCATGAATGTCATGCAATACTGGTAATTATTCATTTATGCCTCAATGGTGCATGCCATGATATCCAGGTGGACGTATTCTTATTTAAAGAAGGAAACAAAGTTGTTATTCAACTTATTCATGAGGCATCTCTATCACTCCCAGGGCAATTGGTCTAAAGTGCACAAAAAGTGGACCTCCATGTTTAAAATACCTGTGGATATTTGGGGTCATTTGGGACATGTGCTAACTATGAACTGGTCTATTTAAAATGGGGGGGGGGGGGGGGGGCAATAGGACCAAATTTGCCGACCTGTCAGCTAAACATTTTCCAACACGCAAAAAGAAATAAATTGAAAATTGAAAAAAGTCCTCGGATTTTAAAACTTGCTGATAAGGGCTAAAATGGGTCAGAAGTGTATGAATTTTAAGTTAAAGGATTCTCAAAAAAAATTTCCAGGAGTGTTGCTACATCAATTTGAATGGGTGGGGCTGGTCGGACCAAATTTGCCGACATATCAGCCCCTGCCAGAAGTGATGAAGTATAAGTTTATCCATAGGTTTGGAAATGATTTGATGATGCATGGTAAGTGAATTGGATGATGCATCACCAGGACCCCCTCCCCCTTTAATAGTAAGATTTGCTTATCTTGGAGCTCCAAGTTCTGTTGCAAATAAGTTTCTGTGATCATACATGTAAACTGTATACTATGTAGTTTGTACTTCTATTCAGAACTGAATAAATGAAATGAAATTTAAACAATAATGAAACTGTCCTTTGTCCTTTGTACATCAGTGTAGATATTTTAACATTTTTATTAATATCCCTTCCTCATGATTTTTACCCACCACCCTAAGTTTGCCAACTTTTGCCAATGCATAAAACAGGAAACAGGAAACAGGAAGCACAAGACATGAAACATGAAACATTCATGTAATTGATGAGCATACATTTCCGTACTATCAACATTCATAACACATGTACAGTCAACCTCGCTTAAGTCGACGTTGCATGTGTCGAATAGTCGCTCAAGTCAATGAAAATAAAAAGTCAGAATTTATCCTCATAGACTTACGTGCGATAATCCTTTGTACAAGTCGATTTTTGTAGGTCGAATACTCGCCTAAATCGATCAAATTCTCAGATCAATATCATGAAAAAACATTAAATTTACACCGCACAAGTCGAACTAGACGGCGATGTGAAATCAGTCATTGTCGAAACTACCACAAGTCGATTTTGTTTACAAAACTTCCCCGACTTGCTGGCGCGATCTCCGTGCCCTCATGAGAGCGCGCACTCTCTCGCACTCTCATGTGAAGAACGAAATGTCACGTGTTAAGTCATGTTTGCACGGCCGCCCGGCGGGACGGACGGACGCCGTACCTGCATGCACTACATGCAGTTTTATTGCCTTCACAGCCCTGTGAATATATGTAAGGGAGAATTTTATACATTGGAATTAATCACTGGATGTGTCTGGATTTATTCTTTATTGTCCAACTTGTAGCAGGAGTGTGAGGTAATATACTGGGTACATGAAAGGTACAGTACATGTATGTTCTTATTTTCTCGATGTCGGCACAATATAACTCATGGTACATTATGTGATGAGAACTCCCGATTGATCAAACCGCCGGGCCGCCGGCCACAGTCCGCACCACTGCATCCCTGTGTCATGTATACACGCGTAAGTCGGATTTTCTTCGACTTCCGCACAAGTCGAAAATCGCCTAAGTCGACGCATTTCACTCAGTCCCATCATGATCGACTTAGGTGAGGTTGACTGCACTTGTTTATTTTGGATATCAGGAAGAAACACTACTGTAACTCTTTGTTAACACACCACATACATGATTTTAAATCTTCAGCACATATTGCCAAAGGTTTAAAAATATTGCATAATTCAGCATAATATTGTTTATCTTGGACTTCGAGTTGTGCAAAATTATTTTCTTTAATACTAATAATAATAATAATCTGCATTTATACGGTGCCTTTCCAATTAGTAACTGCTCAAACAGCTTTACAGTGTATTATTACCCCGGTTATTGGATCATATTACGATTCTGCACTTATAGTGCACATTCTCCACTCCACAAGGGAGCATTCCAGTCTGGCTGCCATTTTACAGGCGCACATATACTATTCCAGTCACACAGTGACATTCACATCCTACCGGGTGGAGAGTGGCAAATGTAGATTAATGTCTTGCCAAAGGACATTAGTGCCGCGGCGGGACTTGAACCGCGAACCATGTGATCCACAGTCTGGTGACATATCCACTAGACCACGACACCTCTTTGTTATATGTCATATGGTGTAATAAAATTTGCTATAAATACCTATGATGATATGATACCTTTTAGAACTGAATATTATGAAACAATTTTGAAAATATTTTGAATTGTTACATACCATCTGAGAGAACACTCTTGCTGTTCAATTTCTTTGCTATGATGAACTTAAGAATGGCTAACGTTGTACATGCAAGCAAACTGACTCCTGCCAGAATCATCAGCCACATACCCTGCATGAAATATCAACCAAGTCATAATTTTGATGTCATGTGTTAAAAACATACAAATTACAATGCTATAACTCCATAATGTTCTCCCTTACTCTTCGTCCCCCCCTTGCCATCTCTCTCTCTCTCTCTCTCTCTCCCATTTTTTCTTCTCTCTCCCTCTCCCATCTTCTCCATAACATGGTACATTGATATCAAAATACAGCCCTGGAAAAAATTATTAGACCAAGCTTCTGTTATAAAGGTACTATAATATGCATTCAAACCAATGACAATGATTTGTCTTTGTATTTCACTGAATGAATAACAAATTCCAGCAATTGTACCTTGCTTTTATGATATTTTATTTCCTTCTTACCTCAAATATAACACTTTCAGTACCCATTCTTGGTCTAATAATTTTTTCCATGGCTGTAAATATGTATCAAAATCTTTATCTCATCTTTATGATTGGCAGCTATGGTAACAATAGCTGATTATTGTCAAAGTTCCGTTATAACATATCAACGAAAGTGTGTTAAAAGAGATCGAAAGAGAGAGAGAGAGGGAGAGAGAGAGAGAGAGAGAGAGAGAGGATATGAGAAAGGGGGAAGGAGGGAGGGAGAGGGAGAGGGAGAGGGAGATGGAGAGAGGGAGAGCAAGAGAGGGAGAGCGAGAGAAGGAGAGCGAGAGAGGGGTAGGGAGAGAGAGAGAGACAAAAAGAGAGAGGGCATGATATGAAATTACTATGAATAATTCACTACTTACACTAACAGTTTCAGTGTTGTTTATCAAATCTGGAATTGCTCGGGCAAAAATAGATATTGCTGCGATGATGAAGAGAGTGCCCAGAAACAGAAGAGAGCTTTATGCAAAACAAATGAAGATTTTTCTCTATTCAAATAAGATATCAAATTAAAGAATAAGTTTGCCCATATATATTATAGTTGGTTATAATAAATTCAAAGCAGAAAATTAAAGGGCAATCCATCTAATAAGATGATTGGTGAGAAAGCAGAAAAGTAATGAAAACAGGATGGTTAACGTTTGAAAGAAATCAGACAAGGAATAAAAAAGTTACGAATGTTTGAAAAATGAGATCACTAAATCCCAATCTCAAATTGGCAATATGGTGAGTCGATTGTGACATATTGGCAGTCAACTCTCCCATTTGTCGTTCACTAAAAGTTCCCTAAAATATCATTAATTTGCAGTTTTCTCTGAAGCGTCTTTTCCCTTGGGGCAGTACTGGCAAGACATATAGTAGATAACATACTGTTATGGGTCCTCATAAAAAAAAATTATACTACTTAGTAATACATTTTGGTAAAAATGACAAAATAGTAATTTTGTGTTTTGGAAAAAATGGGGGAATTGTCCGCCACTATATCACAGTGGCATTACCAATTCGCCCAATTTGAAATTCGCAAATGAATAGTGATTACAACTTTCCAAAATTCACAACTTTCTTATTGCTTGTCCGATTTCGTTCAAACTTTCACCATTATTGCTTCTCTGATTTTTCCTCTTTCTTTCAGAACTTGCCATTAAGGATGGATGTGTGATAGTTTGATGAAAATCTGAAAAAGGATAACGAAGTTGTGAATGTATAGAGGTTTTAATCAATCAGACACAAACTAGTGACTCTACATTTTACCTTGCCTCCATTTTTTTTGCACCGAGAATCATCAAATATATTCCTCTTCTTGCATGTTAAATGAAGAAATAAATGTATTTCACTACGAGTGCAAAATCATGCATCAATGTAGGGTACAAGCATTATAAAATATGTTATTTGGAGAAAATATAAATATTCATGAAATTCTTAGTACAAAACCAATGGAAAACATGAAGTTCCCACTTTGTTTTGGACTGATCAAAACTTTGAGCCTTCACAAATTCTTTGGCCTTACAGATTTTCAGACAATCTTTCAACAATCTGGGTTTTTTTCCTGAATTTTCTTCTTTCATTACAGCAAACTTGATGCCAGGATAGACTTTCCCTTAAATTACAAAGAATACTGCCAAACTAGTTCTACAAAAAAGTACCTAAAATACTTGATGTCAAGTTATCAGAAATGGTAAATGGATAAATAAAATTAAATATAACAAAAATATAAACGAATAGATATAACTTTTTTCAAAGATTAAGTCTGCTTCCTATATCACATTTCCATCATACAATTGCACTAAGTCAAGTGTTGCTTGCCAAAGCTTTAACCACCCTATAAAACTCATCACAAATACACCACTTCAAAAATTCTAACTTCTATCACATAAATATCAACATAAATCATTGTAACTTGTTACTGATAACAAGTTCTATGGAAAGAGTCTTAAAATAACAAAATATTACGAGGTCATAATATATCATTAAGCAGAAATTAATACACTCTGTGAGGAACACAGCTTAGGCCTATAATTCTCAGCTTCCACTTGTCCTTTTGTTTTCGAGATTTTATATCTATAGTTCAGTCAAATGCTGCTGGTAGGAATTAGGTTGAAGGAAACATTCCTGTCTATTAGGGTACTACCAGCAAGGTTTATCCTTGATGTCAAGAATGATTACATAATCCTCTCTGAAAGTAACTTTGACAAATTGCATGAATACAGTTTGATGGTGCTGGCATACATCGGTGCCATATTTATAAAGACTTGAGATCACTCTGAATTGATTGGGATTGATCTGAATCGATAGGAAGTCCTCCAATTAATCACAAACATACAATTGATCATTTCTTAAGTGCAGGGTTACAATTGATATCTATCTATTAATCCCAGTTCTTTTAACTCTTTCCTTGCTTTAGTCTGTTTTTAAAACATGTACTGAACTGCTTAAGTCAACTTTTGTCACACGTGTGGTGTCTACGTACTGACCATCATACAGCAAACTATTTGGCAGTATATAGGGATTTAGTCCTTGCCAAACAAAGCGTTTGTAGTGTTTACAAAAATCATCAACACATACCGGTATATGTTTCAAGGAGAAATACATAAAACTATTTTTCAGAATCATTGACAAAATTGTGTCTCAGAAATTTGAGATTCAGTTCAGTGTCTCAGAATTACGGTGTATTTCTAGATCACAAATATGTATCAACTTCATTCTCATCATCTTTATCATCATTAACATCATCATCACCTACAACAGGACAATAACCGCACTTCATAACTTGCATGGGATACAATAATCAAAACCGATGTCTCTCAAAATTGAATTCCATAACCGAGACTAAAGATAAACTTTGACCAAAAGGGAAAAAAACAAAAAGAAGTGGCTTGTAGAGTGGTAAGAGATACTTACATCCTTTCTTTCTTTTCTGAATGAACTAAGCCAATGGAACCCATGAACCTCCAGATAACTACTGCAGAGGTTCCTACGTCCAGGAGACAGTCAAACTATGAAACAATAAAATACACAGCTAATAAATATTAAGTCTAATTATTATCAGAATTAATAGCAGAATCATCACCACTATCATCAATATCATCACCGTCATCTTCATCGTCATCGTCATCTTCATCGTCATCGTCATGTGCAAGTAGGGATATAGGGATATAGGGAGTGTGATTGTGGGCAGGGCCTCCAGAGCAAGACTGTCTGCGAGCTGTGACATGCTGCATGCGACACTTACACTGAGAGAGACCTGGTACTGACCAATGATGTACTAGACATTGGGAAACAGAAGTGTGATTACCGGAAATGATGATGATCTTCATTATCAACATCACGATCACTACCACCACCATCATCATCATAATCATCATCATCATCATCATTATCATCATCGTCAACATCAACATTTTCATCATCATTGCTATCCATTTTATGGAATTTTCTATATCAGCCATTACTGATAATGTGTGTTGCCAAGTCTATACTTACACCAAAACCAAATGCTGCTGAGCTGTTTGTTGTGTGTGCTACAACTGTTGATAAGACAGAAAGAAAAAGTAAAGTGATGTTTAAAAAGAGTCTAATTTCAAAAGAATTAATCTACATTGTAATTTCAAAGTGTAATGGAGACTATTACAATGCATTGTCACTTTTGCTTAAAATGAAGGTGTGAGGCATATCGTGCTGATGTGATCTCTCACATGACAAAAGGCTTTTACTATTCTTTTATACTCTGCCTGAGCTGTCTAGACGTAATCTACAAACAGACAGTCAAATGAGAAAGTGTAACAAAATACATTTTGTATAGAGTCCAGTGAGGTTGAACAAGTTTAATTCAGTGCTAACAAAAGCACAATTGTCCTAAATGAAGATTCAAATTTTTGATTTTGGCGTAAAATGCTTATCTCATTGTTAAGCTTGGAACTTGGAACTAGTGTTTTGATTTTTTTCTTTCCATCTATCTTTAATAGATGAAATGATTCCTCTGCTTTGCAAAGAAATGCCAATCCACCTCTTCAAGGTGGATACACACAGCCTGGATTATCAGTGGCTGTTCTCCTTATGAAAATCAAATTCAGAAAAAGAATCACCGTCTGGTTCAGGAGAAAAAAAAGTAGGTATTCTCAGTTCAACACCCAAATTCTTGGGCAAGATTTGCTGTCCATGTCACAGGAGGGGTTTAGACGAGTCTGGATGGGGGAGGGTATCAAAAGTTGGACCTTACCGAAGCTTAGAGTACCGATTATTAGAAGACCAATGACAGATGCCCAAGAAACAGCTAACGCAGCAGAGCGCCATCTAGAAGCCTGTTGCATGGTCAAGGATTCACCATCCTCCTCCAATAGATCTAAAGAAAGAATGTGGAGAGAATAATGGCAGAAAAAAATGGTAAGTAGAGGATGATTGTACAAGAGGGAGAGGATAGGAAGGTGAGAGAGAGAGAGAGAGAGAGAGATATGGGGCAAAAGAGACATTCCTATTCATAGGCCCGTATTCTGAACTCCGGTTTAACTTAAACCATGGTCTAAATGTGTGGTCTAACTATGAGTAGCCAAATGTGACGCAAATCTCTAACAGTAGATATTTAATTTATCAGCATTTTTGGTACTCAAACTATTAAAAAATGTCTGAGAATGATAAGTACAATATTTTTCTTGACCGTTGGAGCATGAGACCAGATTGCAGTAAACATAAGGAACATACAATATAAACAAAGTTTTGACATTTTGGGCTACCCATAGTTAAACCACACATTTAGACCATGGTTTAAGTTAAACCGGAGTTCAGAATACAGGCCATAAAGTTTTAACATCAATGGCATTTAGAGTTTCTGAGAACAAATTTTGAATGAGAATTTATTCATCAGTTTCAAACAGAAATATGACTTCCGTCAGTACAACAAAATTGATTTCACAGCATAACAGTGAAATACATTAAATGTAAACATTTCTTAAAAATCAAATATGAGAAGGAAATATATATGAAAGAGGGATTATGTACATTTGCCCAAAAGTGAAGAGCAGTTTTTGCAATTGAGATCAAGGAGCTCTATTTTGATTTATTAATCAATTCTTTCCTTTTCATCACAGACTCCTGTATTGACACAAGTCATTGATTGCATCCAGCTTATGCGTATTTGCTCAACCTAAGTATTAGCACGATTTCAACTGAGATGTATATATATGAACTGCTTGACTGTTGGTATACTAGGTATAGAGAATCAGAATAGGATAAATAGACACTGAATAAATTTCAACCAGTACAGGAGACATGAATTAATCCCGAAAATTATCTTAAATTAATGTGTAATTTTGGATTTTATCTTATTAAACACTAAAGCAAATGATAATTTTAATTTTCATATCTTCCAAATATGGATCTAAATGTTCAGTATTTTGGTCCACAAGGTGACAACTACTCAAATTTGCTTCTAAGGTTTAGGAAACTAATTAGAAGGACTTTGCTCCTTAGCTTTAGATACAAAACTGCATTATAAGATATAGCAAAATGCAAAAGCTACGGATCTTTTAGACCAAAAGCTTCAGTCTCTCTGTATCGTCGGTTGTTCCGCTGAGACTCCGTCTGGCTCCACTAGACCTCCGTACATAGAAGGTTGAGAAATGTCAGAAATATTAAAGATTTCCCCATAACAGACGGTTATTTCTGTCTACCGATCTTATTACACTTTGGAGCCTATAACTCACAAGCTCCTCCATATTTCACTTTCATTCTATCCCAGTCTTTTCAATTAATACTACATGCAAACATATAGATATGCGGTACTCACCTTCTTTTATTTTCTCTGACAATATATTTGATGTTTGTTTGTACCATATACCTTGTTTATAGCATTTGTGACCCTTCACCACAAAAGGACCAATAAGTCAGAAATTTTGGTTTTTAAATTTCAGCACAGTTTGAAAGCTTAGATTCCTAGCTTTAAAATGACATATAACTTGTCTTGTATAGACTAAGCAAACCCTTATAGCCTACAGTGAGAATGTCAGAGTGTCAGACAGGCTAATGACGAAAACAATAGAGAAAACCGGCTCTAAAGAAGAGTGACCATTTAAGAGCGCCTAATCTGTGTCCTATTGTTTGTCGCACAAAAGGGTGAGTCAAAACTCCAAAGCCTACACTGCGAAGTACTCACTGGATTGGGTTGAAACTTTCCATACCATTACAATAGATATATTTCTTTCTTTCTGTAGATTTTGAATATCAGACAGTGTATAGTTTTTGAGCTATACCAGAAAAACGATGTGAAGTACGATCCCAGCAAGCTGACTCACAAAGTTTGAATATCCAAGAAAGAATGGTCATTTTGAATGAGAGTAAAAACATATTTTAGCACGGTATTTTACCCCGAAATTTTGTCAGATGGTAGATTAATAAATTAACTTTCAGAAAATACCAAAATTTTAAAATATAAATTTTCACCCCAAACAAGCTTTTTTAGATGTTTACTCTAAAACTCCCATTGCGAATTATTGGTCGTTTTGTGGTGGAGGGTCACATTTATACTGTAAAAGCACTGTAAATGTGAAATATGAAACAATAAACTGAAACTGAAACTGAAACTAAAACTTTTGGGATACTTGTTTGAACAAGGAGTTGTCACAACTCCTTGGTTTTGAATGAACTTACTTTCCTTCATTGTAGTCTCCTTTTTCCTTTGATCACTGGATCTCTCTTCATCTCCCTGTCTCTCTCCATCCCATTCGCATGCTGTGTAATTCTGTCCAGAATAATTTGAATTAAAGGGCATATGCTCAAGATGCAAGGCCTCTGGTAAGGTCTTCTGTTCATCCTCATTGTTGTTCATTGTGCTGATTGGTTCCTTCTAAAGTCCTCTCAGCTGAGAATAGAGAATCTGTGGAATTCGGAAGCGGCAAATAAATTGATTACAGGCTATGAACAGCATGCTCTCCATAGCTTATATAGGCATGTAAAAACAGGATTTGAGAAACATATGACACCCATTTATTTTATGGTCTAAACATTGTGATGTTACTGTAGACGTTGCCAAAAAGTTTTTAAAAAGAGTGCTCTGTCCCGAAATAAAGCATGCGTATATATTGTGGTACATGTCCATCGGCCCAGAGGAAAAGGTTATAGTCTTAATCAAGATGTTTGTATTTTTTATTTTCTTTATTTTTTCCTTCTTTTTCTGGACATCGCTTTTGGTAAAGCCGTAACTAAAGGGCATAATCTTGATATTGTCCCTTCAAATACAAACTTATGTCCCAAAACAGATAGGAATCAACTCTAACTGCACCAGGGAGGAGAGGGAGAGGGGAGAGAGTTGGGAGCTGGGAGCTGGGGGGGGGGGGGGGGGGGGGTAGGACCAAATTTTTGTATTGTTGTTAAAGTTATTTGCTGTGAAATTTCTATCAATGTTTATGTGATGGGGGGGGGGGGGGTCCAAACATTTTCCCTGATATTAAGCTCTATATGAGCAAACACTGCAATATCTAACGGGAATGTCGAGAAAAGTTATTTTAAAAATAATAAAATGATTTTTGAAACCCAAGTTGGCATACAGGATCTTGCCTAAAATGTTGAAAAACACGGATCGAGCCGGATCGACTAACGTGACAGTCCGGGCATGGATCAGTGGCGGATTCAGGGGGCTTTTTTTTAAAAATTGTATACCCCCTTTTAGAACTGATAACTTTTTTTTTGCTTGTCAGAGAATTATGGAGGAAAACTGGACCCCACCCCCCCCTCCACTGAGCGACTTTCGGAGGGCTGGCAAGAAGAACAAATTCATGGGGGGTTTACTGGACTCGTCAAGCTTTAATTATACCTTTTCAGAGCTTTAATTTTCATGTAAATCACATTTTTTACATTTTCAAAGAAAAACAAAGGGAATTATAATCATCCAAAAATTCCTTGTTTTCGCGAGTAAACCTATGGCTGGCGAGACTTTTTTAGGGTCAAAGGCATGCATATTCCCTGGGATTTATGCAGGGTCTATTCAACTAGTTGAGTCTTAATTATACATTTTCAGAGCTTTAAATTTCATTCAAGGCACATTTTCAAAATTTTGATATAATTCTGGGGGAATTATAATCATTCAAAAATCCCCGTTTTTGCGTGTTAACCTATGGGAGATGGAAGGCAAAACGCATGCATATTCCCAGGGATTTATGCGGGGTCCCTTGCACAAATTACATGTACACTAAATTTAAGGTAATACTAGAGGAACTATAATCATTTTTAAAGGAGAATTAACCTCAAACAATAAAGACGATAGTGTTCAAAGGTGTTATTTATTCCTACTTGTTAGACTATACGGCTTCGCGTCAAAATATACGAGATCGATACGAATCAAGATTTTCTGAGCAAAATTTATCATCTGCTAGCAATATGTATCGTCTGCTAGCAATACATGGGGGCTGCCATTTTTTTTATGTGTACAAGAAGATTTTCTTAATCCAAATGCCCAATTGCCTTTTTCAAAATTAAAAACCCATTTGAGATTAAAAATATAGAATAGATATGTCAATTTATTTTTAAAGTGAAGATTTCCTTATATATTTCTGTTGAAAATCGATATTCGCTTAATATAAATCTATTTTCTAGATACTGTGACGCAATGGACGGAGCAAATTAATTCAAATTTTATGGATGCTTCTCCCCTGAGCATCTATAGCGGCAAACTATGCATTCACCTGCTTTCGGATAATGGGACTTGAAAAGTCAGAATGCATGCTGCATATATTATGTTCTGCTCTGTTTGGCAAACCCAAGAAAATAGATTTTTGTTAAGTAAAACCAGACAATTTAAAAGTATTATTATAAAGATTTAATTTTTATAAATCATGTAAACACCCAATTTATATTTTTCGTCACATATGGGATTTTAGGTAATGAAGAAAATCAATTTAGGTCTTGGATGCAAAATATCTTCCTGACCGGAACATTTCTCAATGGTTCATGTACAAATCCAAATCAGCAAGAAAATGGCAGCCCCCATGTAAATGAGTAGGAGACGATACCGGGTGTTGGAATATCTTTATTTATACCCTTTTCTGATATCTTATTAGAAAATGATTTAGGCCAATAAGTAGGAATATATTACACCTTTCAATATAAGTAAATTTGTACTCAGGGGTTAATTCTCCTTTAAAATGTTTTCACGTGTTAACCCTATGGCAGATGACTCAGTCAAAAAACAGGCATGATCCGATGATTTATGAGGGGTCCCTTGCACTTTCTGAGCCTTCATTGCACTTTTTGAGCCTTCATTACGCTTTTTCAGCATCTCAAATTACTTGTAAGCCACATTTACACTAAATTTAAGGTAATACTAGAGGAACTATAATCATTTTTAAAATCAATGTTTTCACGTGTTAACCCTATGGCAGATGACTGTCAAAAAGTAGGCATGATCCAAGGGATTCACAGCGGCATTTATTGACAAAAAAGGTTTAAAAAAAAGAACTATTCATCCTCTTTCTTGTGTAAAAATCAGACTTGAAAAAGATAGAGTAAGATATGAAATATCAAGAAAAAATGAGACATCTTTTCACTTGTTATACCTATGGCACACATATTTTTCCCCCGAGTCTGTTTTTAACACAGCAAATTGCCTCCAAAATGTACTACGGAAGTAGGCGAGAGTAATCTGTCTTGATACTATTAAAAGTCTTTGATGTTGCTCAGCACATAACATTAACATGCCTATCATGTTTGTAAAATTGGAACTGCAGTCTGAATGTCTATACAAATTTCTCTACTAACCTCAAAAATTATTAAAAATGTCTAGGTCTTTTCCTAATTAATCCATTTTATTATGTATGTCAATGTTTTCTGTTACTTTCGGAATTCTCTCAATTTCCTTCAACCCCCCCTCTCTCTCTCCTTTCTTATGTCCTTTTCTTCCCATCTCTTTTCAACATTTGCTTGAATCATGAAAACCTTTCAGGCACAACCAACACAGGCTCCTTGCTTTATAGGGATCTTACTCCTTCTCCAATGCATGGTCCATATTTTGCTAACCATTGATCTACAGTCTAGTTTTCAAAAATGTTTCTTTTTGAACTGAATTATTAGAATACTGAAGAATAAGAATATGAAGAAGAATAAGAAGAAAAAAAAGAAGGAGGTGGAGAAGGAGAAGAGGGAGAAGGAGAAGGAGAAGGAGTATAAGGAGGAGAGGAAGAAGAAGAAGAAGAAGGAAAAAAAGGTGGAGAAGATGAGGAAGAAGAAGAAGGAAAAGAAGAGGTATAGAAGAAGAAAAGAAGAGGTATAGAAGAAGAAAAGAAGAGGTATGGAAGAAGAAAAGAAGAAGGAAAAAAAGCAGAAGGAGAAGAAGAAGAAGAAGAAGAAGAAGAAGAAGAAGAAGAAGAAGAAGAAGAAAAAGAAAAAGAAGAAAGAGAAGACAGAAGAAAAATTATTGGAGTATAAATCATCAAGTTATTAACAAAATGATCTTATTTTAACATACATTTTTTTAGTAAATTAAACTACATTCAACAGAGGACATGCAAGTCCGTTATTTCTATTTATTTTTAGGCTGCAACCTGAACATAAAAACAAAATGTATACCGGTATTCAGTTTACAGTACAATTAGCAGTAAAACAAAAAACAGCCTTCATCCTTTATTTCATGAATAATAGATGGAAAATTGTATTACTCTATCATGTACATGTACATACAACTTTTCGGATACCTTTGAGGGCTTTTGCAATTGCTATCGGACATGCAATGCAAATTATTACTAAACTAGCAACAGATGAAAAACAATTCTAAAATTTATGCTGAAGAAATTAGGGGGGGGGGGGGGAGGAGCAGAGAAATCCAAGAACTTACCACATATAAACCAGTGTATATTCAACGGACAGGAGTGTCCTAACAACTGACTAAACTCAATGTCAGAGCATATACAATGTACAAGTATGATTCATAGATTTTTAAAAAATTGTCCAAACCATACACTAATGTACACAGCTTAAAATATGTGTAGTAACTTCAACAATACACTTCTTTAAATTCAAAATCCCAACAGCTCTGCCAAAATATATTACACAGTCAGAGTTTCCTCTCTCACATACTGACAAAATAAAATCTGATTGTTAGCTGCTACAGTGAATAAAACAATTAATGAGAATCAACAGTGTATTATCGACTGGTGACAGCTGTACAACAGACAAGGAAGTAAAACTTGACCAGCTGTTTCTGCTGACCTGGGAACTTCACATAATTAATTAGCATCCGATTCCAAAACGGGATATTTAAAGCCTCTTCTACCAGATACTGTATATAAGCATAGGATGCAGATAATCTATCAGTATGCTCAATTAACATGCACCATAACTCCTTGCATGCACTAAGGAGACATACTGTAACATATACATGGATGTGAATTTTTTTTTTTTTTTTTTGGTGGCATTTTGATGTATGCCGGCTAAACCCTATATTTGTTGGCTAGATAGAAAACTGCCAGTAACATCTATTAAGAAAACAAATTCTTTAGCCACAGACTTTTTCCTGGTAATTTCAAGGTAACTACATGTATCATAACCATATCACATGACAAGAACAAACAATTATTTTAGTACCCTTCCTGAATATATCTATCATGTTCTCACTCATCCCTTTAAGAGTTATCATGCAATTTACAGTGTGAAGAGAGACTTTGACTGGCGCTCTTATCAAGGCAACATATGGAAAGTTTCCCATCTGTCTCAGACATTATGGACATAGCTAGACAGTCTTGTTTGACATTTAGCAAATACAAGTCTTCAATAGCTGATCTGATAGAAGATTGGTAACTTTCAAAATAGGCTGCAATTACTTTTAATAATTTTTGATTAGGCACTTGTCTTTAAGAATGCTTTAAAAATCAAAATGATAGATACATATAGATGCAGTTTGAAAATGACACTGAAACACATCAGTAATATGACTGACACCTTGCATTAAATGCTATTTACAGTGCCGCCCTCCCCCCACCACCCCCCCCCCAAAAAAAAATATATATATATAGAAACATACAAAACTGTGGTTATGGGGACCTATAACAATGCGATTTATTCCATCAGTGTGCAAACAACCCGGTTACGAGGACATCGAGCCCATCTACGGGGAAATTTCAGATGACGTATAACACTGCGAATGTCCTCATAACCACATACAATGTATTAAAAAAATCAATAATAACTAAATCAAAATACAAAATGTTCTTTAAAAGAAGATTCTTTGTTGAATTTACTTTCAATATAAAATGCAAATAGGAACATGACATCAAATATTTCATTTTACTCTATGGAAAAGAAAATAGGCAGCAATTCAAATTATAACATTTTATCTTCAAACTTTAAATGGCCAATCTCCTGTAGAAAAAAAGAAAAAGACCTTTTCAATACTGCAATGGATATGACGTTGATTCACTTCCAGCTACAGTAAAAGATTTCATTTTCTTCAAAGTAATTGTCAGCTAAAGGCAAATTATCTTGAAACATGTAAATGGGATTATCTACAGAGGGAGACCAAAATAACTTTTGTAATGCTCAGTAACATACGGTAAATTTCAGTACATATATATATGTAATTGTTGTTTCCAAACAAGCTATTTAGTATACATACTTATTGCTGTTCAAAATATATCCAGTAAATTCATTTCCTGTAAATTCAGTTGAAAGAGAAATAAAAAATTATCAAAAACACACCCCTGTATAATGGCACTAGAAGTTGCTACATGAACATAAATTTAACCTAGCAAATTGAGTATAGCAATTTTACAACACATTACAAGCTTGTCTGAGAGATTGAATGATACATTCTTCAAAAATTGTTTTAAAAAGCTGTAATTTCAGCAACATGTAGCTTACCTGTGACAGTATAGACAATGTAGTTATAGGTTCAATGTAGTAGGACGACATACAAATAACTGGACAGCTACATGAGTCAGCAGTCTTTTAGATTCAAATCAGCACGTCGATAGAATGCACTTTCAGTTCCAGGTATAAGGGAGATGAAACAGAGACGGAGCAACTTCTGCGAGAAGACACAAACCCTGTCATAGATAATTATCTTGCTTCAAGAATCTGACCTGACTGAGAGTTATCTATTACATCCACAATCAAATTTGAAGCAGATTTATACAAATAATGGGTAGAACTTTGTTTAAACCCTTGATTCAATTCAATTCAATTCATTCAATTCATTTATTTTCCACAACAATAAAATACATCATAGAGTACATAAAAGTACATATCAAATAAACAAATGTATAAAACAAGGTAACAGTACTACTTTCAAACGAACAAAATACAATTGCGTTGATAACACAAGACTAAGTGAAAAACAGTTTGACTGAACAAGAAAATGTGACCAAATGTAGAACCATACAAAGTGCAGACATGTATGTCCCCACAAAGCAGCAGTAAAACTACTGAAAAATGATGACATCATGTACTAAGAACTGATGTGCGCTAATGCTTTTTATTGGCATTATAAAAATCACACAAGTTTGCTGGTATTTAGATTATTTTTGTTACACACAGTCTTCATTTCATCGGTTTAATTGACATGTATCATGTCAATTGACAGTGTATCTTGCACTAAGCGGGTACCCTCAAAAGTTACACAATGACTTTGGAATTTCAAGATTTTTATCTTGAAAATGTATTATATTTAGTACAAAAAAAAATCAGGACCATCTTACATTCTGTCCATAAACAAAATCTGATGGTTAATACTTTGCTTAAATGAAATTGTAATTTAAGTGTGAAATGGGGGAAAAACCGAACAAAAAATTTAAAGTTCAAAGGCAATGCAACCTCCTGAGAATATAAAACTTTTTTTTTCATAGCCTCTATAAACTTTTATGAAAGAGATTGAAAGTATTGTCAGTTCAAGATGAATAAGGAAAATTAAAGAACCATCACAGATGGTCTAATTAACATTAGACCAGTTCATACAAAATTCATGATCAAAAAGTTGGATCTCTACAACCCCAAAACTTTCCAGAGGTTTGCCTAACAAAGCAAAAGCTAATGTACAGTGTATACCATGGGGATTCAATTAATAAGCTATCACACAGATCACTACAAGTGACAAGTGAATAAATTATCTCTTCACCACAGATTCTTGAAAGTAACATCAACATTTTTAATAAAGACATTACATAAGTAAGTTTTATCAAAATTTAATTCCAAAGAGCTACATGCACTAGGTTCAATGAATTTAATTCAGACTAAAATGTAAAATTTGTCTGTAGTTCTGCCTACAGATCTGGTTTTTCAACAGATTACAGACTTACATTAATAGTAAACTCAACTAACCGATATCCCTGCAATAATATATAACTTTCCAGCAGTGACTATCTCTCTCGATCTCTCTCACTCTCAGCCCCCCCCCCCTCTCTCTCTTGACTTTCATCTGTATAAAGTGGATTAAACTAACCTTTAACAGGGTGAAAATGACACAGAGATTATAAAAAATATTCACAAGGATCAATTAACAATCTTTCCAGGTACTTAAAGGTGCCCATAAATTAGGCAACCCTCCCTCTAGCACTGTATCCTAAATCGTGAGAACCAGGGGGAGAACATCAACACTAATATTGACCACATATCCATTGTTCACCTGCAACCTCTCCAGTGAGGCTCAACAAGATGTAACTCTATTGTGTCAATTATGGATTTTCTGTTCCTTCGCCCCCAGAGGAAATATCGGCAGGCTTTTAATATAATTGATCGGGGCTAGAGGGCATATTTGTGGCTATTTGTCTGTTTCATCCACACTTGTGGCATAATCGGGGAAGCTACATAGGGCTGGGATTACACGTACATCTTTTGTTAAGCAACAAATTTCCAATATCATTTTGACTATTCTACTGCACATGTTTTATAATATATCATTAAATAGAGCTAACTGGACCTATTAAGATCAGATCTATACTTGAAATCTGATAAAATACAAGGTCTAGAACAAGCTGTTTTTGGACTTTTAGACTAACCCAAAGCAAATGCCAATAATAAAAATGTTATTCCATATTTACAAGTAAAAGAAAATATAATTTCAAACATATATTAGAAATCACTTAATGAGCCAATATTAACAGGGTAAGATAATTTCTTTCTATCCAATATAACAACTTAATTTCAATTAAATTTTGACCAGTTTGGGCAACACATTGGCAGTTTGTTCATGGTAAGGAAAAAGATAATGAATACTTTTTTTTGGGGGGGGGGGGGGGAGAGGGGGCATATCACTCAAACATTCAAATTCTTTTTCATCATGAATGTAACATTTCCTTGGTAAACTAATGATGGCAATTATTAATTATAATGGAGTTTAATTGGTGTGACAATATTTGGGTTTACATGGTGCACAATATTAGTCACTTTTGTAAATGGCAGGTTTCAGGGAGGGTGCATTTACCATTAAAAAATTGATCCCCTGCTTTTGTCTGTACATGTATCTCGTCTGCTTTCGTGTGGTATCTGTAACCTTTCATTTCAAACTTTATAAAAAGTTGTATTGACCGAAAGAAGAAAATCAGAACCCCCAAAAAAACACAATCTATTGGTGACAATAGTAAAGAGAAAAAAGGTAGAATCACTCTACTCACAAACTTGAATTTGGGCCACATAAGCCTAATGAATCTAAAGGTAACTTACAAATTTGAAAGTTTTAAGAGATTCTGAGTAAGAAGTTAGATCCATCATCTAGATCTATGTATTATTGTTGTTGCTGGCTTCAGTAGCACAACAGTCAACACTGTTGTGTGTGGACCTGCAAGACCCTATTTAATTTAAATCATTTTTTTTTAAATTCTAGATTCTATTTTTAGATCTGGTTTAAACCATTGTTAGGTGTAAATACCTAATGAATTTGGGCCACATAAGCCTAATGAATCTAAAGATAACTTACAAATTTGAAAGTCTTAAGGGATTCTGAGTAAGAAGTTAGATCCATCATCTAGATCTAACTAGATATATTACTGTGGTTCATTAAATGGCATAAATATGGAGCCCGGGAAGTGAAATTTTTAATCTCATTTTAATGACATATTGTTATGTTCTTGGGTTCATAACGACTAAATAAATGACAATTAAAGTCATAGTTTCAGGTCCAAAATATCGAGTGCATCTTGACTCGTTTATTGCTCATCTGCTAGTCCCTGATCCAGACCTTCATATATCACATTCCTCCCCCTTACATAAATGTACATGGGTTAACTTTTGAATGTTCAAAACAAACACTTAACTGGCAATGTTTCAAAAAGATTATCTGGATGTATAACAATTTTGCTTCACTATAAACAATAACATGACTGAGAAATCCACTTTGCAATATCAATCATAACATCTAACTGGTGTTTCTGGATTATAAATCACTGACATTGTTACTTTGACAACAACTCTTTTCTTGTCATGAATGTAACAACTTCACTTTGCAATCAACTTAATTTTCAAAACAAAAGTGATATAACATGGGTTGTTTTGTTACATTTGGTTTTCTTTTAACTTGAAACAAAATGTGATACATGTTTTAACATGACTGTTTTTTGCTGTTTTTCACTTGACTGGAAATGAAATATCAATTGTCATTATATATAATGCCATTTTTTTTTTTTTTTAATTGAAGTAATCTAAATCACACTTAAATTAACTTTACAATCCACGCTTGTATCCATAGCATAAACTTCAGGTTCTTTAGCAACCAAACTGTTTTTTTCCCCACAAAATTATACAATTCACATGTAATTGTAATTGAAATCACTTTCACATGGCATAGCTTTTGCCAAAATTTCAACACCCAGACTAAAATTTTCTTGCAAATAACTGTTACACTTATTACAATATAAAGAATACTGACAACATAAGGCATCCAATTTTGCTTTCACCTGTTTACACTTTGTGCAATATATAACTACTGACAACATGCATAGGGCACCATAATCAACATGGTGATTTCACTTATACAACACATAGTCATATCTTTTTGGTTTCATTGTATTTCTACTAGACATACGTCTTTCTGTTTGAGTGGTAGGTGTCATGTTGTCTGGTTTGTCAAGTTCTGTTTGAGAGGGTGTTTGAGAGGGTGTTTGAGAGGGTGTCTCCTCACTCCTATTGAAAGCTGTCTCACTCTCCCGAATATTCTCTGGCTCTAGATTGGTGTCTGGAATTGGCAACACAATTGGTGGTTCCTCAGTTGGCTGAAACCCTTCTCGTTCATGTGTGTTGCTATGTTCACCTCTTGGCATATTCCTTCTCATCTGGTCAACATGACGACGAACGACTCGACCATCATTCAGGAGTATGTTGTACATGACTGCGTTAATGACTTCAGATACTTTGCCATAAAGCCATGTTGGGCCTGCATAGAAGTTCTTGACCATGACAGGATCCTCCACATCGAAGACTCTTTCCTTGCTTCCTCGATCTCCTGCTTGCTTCATTGCTGATTGTTTCCGCCTCACAGATTTGCTAAGATCTGGATGCAAGTTGTCAAGTTTAGTGCGAACCTGCCTCTTGAACATTAGTTCACTTGGTGTCTTCCTGGTTGTTTCCTGTGGAGTAACTCGATAGGTCAACAAGAACCTCTGTAACTTTAGTTCAAGATCATGTCCTTTTCCTTTCTTCATACCTGTCTTCACCGTTTGAACACCCCTTTCTGCCAGACCGTTACTGGATGGGTGCTTGGGTGCTGTTTGAATATGACAGATACCATTGTTGCTCATCAATGTGGCAAACTCTTCTGATACAAATTGTGTACCATTGTCTGTCACCAGGGTTTCCGGTATTCCGTGAGTTGCAAACAACCGTCTCAAGGCAATCACTGTGTTTGTAGCTGTTGCTCGTTTCACACGAATGGCTTCAAGCCACTTGCTGTATTAGCATCTACAACAATCAGGATGTTCTCATCATCAATAGTAGCGTAATCACAATGAATCCTACTCCACGGTTTCCCAGGAAATTCCCATGGATGGATGGGTGCGGCTAAAGGGCTGTTCTGACTCTGCTGGCAACTTGGACAACTTCTCACTTGTTGTTCCAACCGTTTGTCTATTCCTGGCCACCATACATATGATCTGGCTAAGGCCTTCATTTTCACGATGCCTGGGTGTGTACTATGCAGTTCTTTGAGGATTCTCTCCTTCATATCTGCATCATCCGGAATGACAACTCTGGATCCCCAAAGTAGCACTTCATCCTCTATCGACAGTTCTTCCTTCTTGTTAGCGAAGGGTTTCAATTCTTCTGGAAGATTCCTTATTGTTGGCCATCCTTCCAGAATGTAGTTCTTCACCTTGGACAAAACTCTGTCCTACTTGGTGGATCTTTTCACTTCCTGTGCATCAACAGGGCGTGTGTCGAGGTCAGTCAACATGTTGATGCATGCTTCTGGTGCTTCGTCTAGCTCTGCTAACTCTGGATGATTCCATGGAGACTCTCTTTCCTGGATTGGTAGGCGTGACCAACGCATCAGCGTTCTGGTGCTTCTTTCCTTCACGATGAACTATCTCGTAGCTGTATGCTGACAAAATCATATGCCATCTGGCAAGGCGTGCAGAGGCCATGGGGCTCGCTGTTTTCCTATCCCCAAATAGTCCTACCAGCGGCTTATGATCTGTCATGATGGTGAAACGTCTCCCATGTAATTGTTTATGGAACTTTTTGAGTCCGAAGATGATGGAAAGGGTTTCTTTCTCGTATTGAGCATAGTTCACCTCACTTGGTTTCAGAGTGCGTGATGCGAATGCTATAGGGCGTTCCTGTCCATCACTGTCCATGTGGCTTATGACAGCACCTAAACCATAGGGACTTGCATCAGTTTGGAGCAGGATGGGCTCGGCTGGATCATAATGCGTTAGGACACTGTCACTCTGTATCAGACACTTTGATCTCTGGAATGCTTGATCTTGCTTCTTTCCCCACTTAAACTTGGGATCAGGCTTGCTGCTTCTCTTCCCACTGGAGTCTGATCTGTACTCTGCTTTCAACATTTCAGTCAACGGTGCTATCTCCTGCGACAGATTAGGTATGAACTTGCGGTAATACCCTAATAAGCCAAGATATGCCTGGAGTTGACTTTGATTTACCGGTCGTTCTGCTTGACGTACCGCATCTACCTTGTCTTGAAGAGGCCGAAGACCATTCTTATCCAGGCTATGACCCAGATAGTCGACCGAGTCTTTCATCAGGGCACACTTCTCCTTCTTCAAGCGTAATCCACTTCCCTCCAATCTCGAGAGAACTGCTTCCAGGTTTATCAGGTGCTCCTCATCAGTCTTGCCGCTGATGATAATGTCATCTAGATAGGGTTTGCACATGGGAATATCGGCTAAGAGGCTCTCTATTGTCCTCTGAAACATGGCTGGTGCACTTGCTATCCCGAAGGGCAGTCTTGTGTACTCAAAGAGACCTCTATGAGTGTTGATTGTTGTGAACTTGCGGGCCTCGGAATCCAACTCAATCTGGTGATATGCATGACTGAGATCTAGTTTAGAGAACTTTTCTCCACCTTCAAGTTCCTGTAGAAGATCCTCTAATGTTGGAAGGGGATACTGCTCTACTTTCAACACTTTATTTGCTGTCAACTTGAAATTGCCACAGATTCTCATTTTCCCATCCGGTTTTGGCACTGCAATGATTGGGCATGCAAAATCTGCGATCTTTACTGGCTTGATGATGCCGTTCTCCAGCAAACTATCTAATGCTGCCTCGATCTGCTTCCTGGCAGCATAGGAAACAGGGGCTGCTTTGTAGAACTTTGCACTGCTGTTCTCTTCTTGTGGATATACCTTGGCTTGATATCCCTTCAGTACTCCGACTGTGCTATTATCAAACAGCTCGGCATGCTTATTAAGAACTTCATGCATGGCATCTTGCAAACTATGCAAACTGCTTGGAGGGCTCGGACTTGCATCTGGTGCATTTGGGTTGGCTAACATGGAAACCAAATGTGGATACTTCCTTCGAAACCAGTCTCTTCCCATTAAACTTGCACCCTTCTGAACTATCACTAAAGACAGCTTCTCTGGCTTCATCTGTGGTTCAAACTGAACGTCAACCACTGCTTCTCCGTAAATGCCCACTTTTCCTTCTGTGTATGATTTCAGCTTGATATTGCTAGCCGTTAGTTTGGAATCCTTGCTGATTTCATCAAACACTTCTTTTGATACAATAGTCCATGGACTTCCAGTATCAATTTCTAGCTGCACTTCTCTATCGTTCACTATCACTATGGTTTCATAAGGATCAGGGCTTGTTAACTTGTTGATCGATTCATCTTCCAAGTGATCCATCTTTTGTTCTGATGAATCTGATTCTCCATCCTCCAAGTGATGTGCTTTTTTCTCAGACTGTCTCTTCTTCTGAAAGGACTTCTGCTGATAGGCCTTAACTCTATCACACTGACTCTTTGTGTGTCCTTTCTTAGAGCACTTATAGCACTGTTCATCTCGAAACTTACATGTAGCCGGCTCATGGCTACCACCACATCTCCAACACTTCTTCAGAGTTGAACCTCTGTCTTGTGGCTTCGATACTCTGGACTGAGTCCACTTCTGTGGCTCTGGCGCTTTTGTCTGAAGCTTATGAACTGATGTAGGATCATCTTGCGGCTTTCCAATCTTCCTTATCTGTTCTACATCTTTCTTTGCGACTTCCATTGCTGTTGCAATGTTGACTGCATTTTCAAAAGTCAACTGGGATGTTCCCAACAGTTTCCTCTGAATGTTGAGGTCTGAGCAACCAACCACCAATCTGTCTGAGCATATTTTCAAGTTCTTTGAATTTGCATCCTTCGCTCAACTGTCGAAGCTTTGCTAGGAACTGAGGGATTGTTTCATTTGCTTGCTGAGTGCATGTGTAAAATCGATATCGTTGCACTATTTCTGTTGGTTTTGGCGAGTAATGTGCACTCAAAGCATCCTTGCATTGTTGGTATGTTTTACTTGAAGGCTTTTCTGGCTGCAACAATGCACGAAGGGTGTGATACCCTTTGCTACCTAACCCTGTAAGGAACAAGGCTCTTTGTTTCTCTGCTGACTGAATGTCATTCGAAGTGAACCAAGCTTCTAGAACTTCTGTCCATTCTTCAAAGGTGTAACCTGCTTCTAGTAGGGGGGCATTCCCTACAATTTGATTAGCCATCTTGCGACTACTAGCATCTACTACTGCAATAAATAGCCAATAACAATGTAAATGTACTACACTGTGTCTATTTAAACCTGGACTTGGTTTACACTTCTTGAATTTGCTACATGTATATCGGCCTACTACTGTAAACAATACATGTATTGGAAATTAGGTAGACTAACTAATAATATTATTAGTCTTACTGTTTTAAATTGAATTCAGGGCTCAAAACAGCAAACCGGAGGTCTTATCCGCTCATTATAGCGGGAAATGGACAGAATTCCTTTTGAACTATGAATGCATTTAAAACTATCGTATGACATTTTGAACCCTTATTTCACTTTAAAACAGTAAGACCCAGACAAAAGGTTTCGGCATGTCATCTATATGAGAGTAAGGAACAACTATTCAGCTTTAATATCATATAGGTAATTATTTAGTTAAAATGTCATACGATAGTTTTAAAAGCCTTTAAAGTTAAAACAATTTGCGTGCATTTTGGATATATTAATCCAAAAAACAATCTCAGCTTAAAAATTCAAATCGAAAGTTTCCAGCTCTTAAATGATATCACCTTAAAGGAAATGTTTTCTGCTATAATATTACAGTTTACCTTCACATCAAAGTGTCGAGTAATATTTTTAAATTTCAAGTTTATCATCTTTATCACCAATGTTACACTTTTATTTTTGATCGGAACTTTTGAAGACACTATACCACCAAATCCTATTGTTTCCTGCGCTAGCAGACGCCGGAAGTCTTATTGGTCGCTAAAAGTAGCCCAATTACATATGTACATGTACCGCTGCTGCGCGTGCATACCTGGAAATATCTCGTTTTAATGGCATAATATGTTGTTAAAACAAGATAATTATCTTGTTTTAACAACATATATGTCATTAAAATGAGATAATTATCTCGTTTAACAAGATATGTGTCATTAAAATGAGATAATTATCTCATTGTAACAAGATATATGTCCTTAAAATGAGATTAAAAATTTCACTAAGTCCCTTCCTGGGCTCCGTACATAAATCTAAGTACAGGTACTCATCTAATCAAGATGTACTCATGTACTCATCATACTAGACCTAGTACTACTACTAGTACTAGACTACATGTATGAATGTTTCATAGTTTACTGTCTAAAGTCCACGGGGTCGTTTCATCAAATCAACTCCATGACAGTCATAACTGTTGTCGGCGATCTACGGAAATGTCATGGACCTGACAAACTGTTTCACGAAGACATGATAAACGACAACTCAATGATATCGATACTCACCGGCGAAAAAACATAGTCTTTATCACAATCCATTGGAATTATCGTCAATTACCCAAACAGATTTTGAGGCTCAGTTTTTCCCAAACTATTCCAAAATGTCAAAAATGGCAGCGAAGATGAATGCTGGTGATACAAACATCCCGTTTACATGAAAATATGTGGTACTTATGGCATCTTAGAATTTATAAAATTGAGAAAACTCGAGGAGGCTTTTGCGATGTACGAATTTAGATTTGTAGGTAATAGGATACCGTAATTGACTAATTATGGAAAGAAGACCCAAATCGTGTTCACTTTAGAGAAAATGATTAAATTAAGATATTTTATGAGCCAACTTTTAATATTTATTCATCAAAAGATATATATAATAATATTCATATCAAAGCATTGCGTGAAAAGGGAAAATATAGGGAAAATACATACATGATAAATTGTCGTCGTTCACATGGGTCTGTATATACAGACTGTTCCATTTTCGATGCTGATTCTATGGTAAACGGATGTGGGTATTTTTAATATTAATCTCATTTACTTGTTGGGGGGTCAAGAAGCCATAAGAACATATTGTCTGTCTGTACAATATTATAATACGAACATTAGTAACACTATTTGATAAAAGAATGGTGAAGGATAGTGCTTGGAGATCAGGAAATAACTTAAATGTTCTCTTAATTTACATTAAAATTAATTTTCTTATTTTTTCCCAGCCCATAGACTAACTAAAAGCTGGCTTGTGATGGCGTTCTAAAAAGATATGACAGGTCTGGAGTACCGACAAGTCACTTGTCAGCGAAGTTGTCGCTGGTCTTGGCAAAGACGGCTTTGTGAAACACTTAGCAGACAAGTTGAGCGACAGTGTCGAGATGTCGCTGATCTTGTCGTTATGACGGTTTGATGAAACGACCCCAAGTCTCTAACTCTAAGTTAAAAGTAACAACGTTACTTAGTCTAGATCTAATTGGATATGGGCACATCAATATTACTTCAGCTCCTAAATTCCAAAATATTTCTAGCATGAGGCACAGAACGATCCCAGCGAGCGTGTACCTGGCGGTAACTGCAAGGAGCCCACGCCGCGCCCCAGCGCTGGGATGAATCAGGAGGCCTCCGTGTGATTGATACCGCCGGGTATAATCAATTAAGAATCGAAATTAATTTGCTAAACAACGGTTAATAACTTGAGCAAGGCTTTTTTTCTTCAAAGTTATTCCAAAAAAAATCATTTAAGCCCGGTACGGTGCCGACCCTGAATATGAAAAACTTCATGTTCGGTGTACTTACTCAAATGAAATGGGTCCCCGGCGTCCCCGATTCTGATCTCGTTCAAGAGCATCCACTGAGCAAGTCAATTCAAGGCCAAGGCGCCGAACCGGCGGTATACGTACGGTACTGCAATATACGTGCTACACTAGCTGCGCGTACCGTATTATGGCGGAGCCATAGGGGCGGCGCCGAGCCGGAGCGAGCTTTCAAGGCCAAGGCGAATGGGCGTGGTCGGTGAATGGATGCAGCCACATGGATGCAGAACACTATTTTGAGGAATCGGGCCTCTTTGGTATAAGTGAACGAAAGAGCGGAGGGGGGGGGGGGGGGGGGGGGGGGGGGGGGGGGGGGAAGCAGTTGCCAATCATTCATGAGGGGCAGGGGCGGATCCAGGATTTAGTATAAGGGGGGCACACAAATGCAGGTTTGTCAACTTTTGGAAAAGGTAGACCCGTATTTTTGTTTGCCTTGCCAGCTCCTCGAAAAGTAGCTCAGTGGGGACTTTTGCTCTGACAAGCATACTTGGGGGGCAATATCGATCCCCCAAGGCCCCCCCCCCCCCGCCAGGGAAAAAATAAGATATTGCATTTAATGATTTCGCTCCACATCGAAGGAAATACATGTAGCTTGTTAGTGGTCCAAAATGTATCAATCACCTAAAAAAATACGTGTATCTGCAGCTATATAGAATGTATAAAGATACCGGGGGTGCGGGGGTGCTGCCCTGGAAAACATGTAAAAAGTAGTTAAAAAGAGACCCTAAAACGCTGCTCAAGGACTTTCTTTCTTTTTTTTTCTTTTTTTTTTGCTTGTCAGAGAATTTTGGACAGAAAAAAAGACACTAAAATGCCGAGGACCTTTTTTTTTTCTTCTCAGAGATTTTTGGACTTAAAAAGAGACACTAAAATGCTGAGGACCTGTTTTTTGGCTACCTCCAGTAACAAAATCGTTCCCAGGCGCCTGCTCAAGACACTTTACCTGACCTTCTATAGGTTAACGGTCGCAGAGTATGAAGAAAATAATGGAAAACATAACACCCTCTCGCGCGGAACCGAACTCGGGGTCGGGTTCCGCGCGGCCCTTATTATGTGTGTTTTTTAATTTGATTTATTTGTCAAGTTCAAATATACACATACATAAAATAGAAAATTCATGAAAGCTTGACAGGATGACCCATGAAAGCTCGAGGGCTTATTTACAATGGGGTCCTAAACAGAGCATTACAAGACATTATGGAAATGTATAACATTAGTTCTTATATACAGATGAAACATATTTACAGAAAAGTATAACAGCAACAAAACTGAATGAAGAAGAAAAAAAAATTAAACCCAATAAAACAATACATAAAAATAAGAACAAGGTATAGAGAAAAGAAAAAGAATATTGATCTGAAAATCTTAGCCATATCACACAAATGTGTAAATCATGTCACTTGTTTCTATTCTCTTAGACTCAAGTGATAGGAAATCTTTTAGAACTCTCTGAAAATGTGCAAAGTTTTGTGATTAGGGAGGGAATTCCAGTGTTTGATTGCATTATAATAGAAGCAGTTGCCAATACTGCCTACTCGTTCGGGCAATGTAAAGTTATATTGACTATTTCTTGTTTCGTAATTATGTAAATCAATAACAAGATTAAGATTGTGGCCAATATAACGATTCGCCCTCGAGTGATATATTTTGTGCGCGTGATGTAGTATGAGCTGTTTTGATCTTTGACTGACATCAAGTAGACCAACAGCAGATAACTCATTATAGCCAACGTGCGTTCTTGGGCCTAAACAAAGAATAAATCTAACCATTTTATTTTGAATGATTTTTAATTTCTTTTGTTCCGACTTGCCTAAATTAGTATACCACGCGGCGTTAGCATAGTCGAATAAGCACTGAATGAGAGCAAAGCATAGTATACGTCTTGCATGTGAATTCATGCAATTTTGGTATCTATACAAAAATTTCAAACGGGAGTTAGCTTTTTTTACTATAGAATCTACTAAGGATGAAAATGAAACCTGGCTTGTTAAGTGGACGCCTAAATATTTTACAGATTCTTTACTCTGAATTATTTGATCTTTGTATGCTACTTTGAAACCATCAGATTTTTTAGCATTACCTTTGCTACAAAACAAAATGCTTTCTGTTTTACCCAAGTGTAAAGAGAGCTTGTTGTCTGTCATCCAATCTACACATATTGACAGCTCGATCATTGAGTTTTTCCTCAACATATTTTGGATTAGAATTTGAATAAAGTAATACACTGCCATCGGCATATAATAATAGCTTACAATCTTTTACACAAATACACATATCATTTATATAACTCGTAAAAAGTATTGGGCCTAAAATGCTCCCTTGTGGAACTTCACAAGTTATTGGAAGTAATTTTGAATATACATCATGGATTGCAACCAGCTGGTGTCGGTTTGATAAATACGATCTGAACCATGCTAAATTCGCCGTACTGAATCCCATTACTTGTAGTTTTTTCAATAATATCTCGTGATTAACAGTATCGAAAGCCTTTTGTAGGTCAAGAAGCACCATACCAACAAAGTTCCCATGTGAGGTTTCGGTCCTCACATAATCTGTTAAATGAATTAGGCTTGTTTCAGTCGAATAGTCGTGACGAAAGCCAGACTGAAAATCATATATTTGATTTTTTTTCTTTGTAGTATCTTTCAATTTGAACAAGAACCGATTTTTCCATAATTTTCGAAACTACACTTAATACACTAATTGGTCTATAATTTCCAACATCTGTTTTGTCTTTCTTTTTAAACAGCGGTGTCACTTTTGCTATTTTCATATCGTCAGGAAAAGTACTCGTCATAATAGATAGATTGATTATAAAACAAAGAGGTCTAAATAAAGTTTTTGCGCCATCTTTCAAAAATTTAGCAGGAATCAGATCTAGACCCGTACCTTTGGATACGTTTAATTTACGTAACTCATTATACACAAATTGCTCACTAACTGGTAATAGCTCAAAGCTATATCTTCAGTTACACCTTTTTCTTCGCAAAACCCACGAACAATGTTATTATTATCTACACTGAACAGGTTATTCAATGGAGGTAGTTTGTTAAAGATCACATTGCAAGAAAATCACAAATATGGCAATTAATGTATCACTAGAAACTGGGAAGCTTACAGATGGCAATCGTATAAGTTTTATGTCAACTGCGTATCTGATGATTATAAAAACAACATAAATAAAAGCTCTTCTAAGCATCTGGAATATCCGAGGATTCGCCAGAAATATAGCGATGTTTTGATGTCGTCACACTAGGGATCGATCCTGCTTAAGCAGACGACGTCCTATAATGAATGAACGTAATTGCAATGCAATTATTTATCAAATTATAAAGAGTTTGGTATATTTAACATGACCTTATTTCACACCATTCTCAAAGGGAAAGTGAAACTGATTCTGATAACTAAAACCGTTTGATTGTAAATACACAGGAGAAGGGTCAATGATCAATGAAATAAACCCCATTTTCAAATTGAAAAGCCCTCCAAATAATATCACAGATTGTATTCGTTCCCTCTTGAAACGCCGAACATGCCCCGGTGCAAGCAGCTGAAAATACAATGGCGTCTTATTTTGTTTACAAGTGACTGATTCCTTTATTTTTTTAACGCTGCATTTTTCATCAAAATAATACCATACACGAAGTTAAGAGTGAGGCAACAGACTAACATTAAGACTGACGCTAGTCAAGTAAGAGAAATAAGTGAAGAGGAGATGACAAAACAGGCACTGAAAACTGTGTAAGATGTTATGGGACATCGTCTGCTTAGACAGGACTGGTCCTTCGTGTGTCGTCACACATCTCAGCAGCGTTCAAGGAGCTCTTCAGCTGCTATATCGGGGGCTGTATTTTACCGTTTTATAATTGATAATAATCATTAATTCAAATGTTTCCAAGCGTTGAATTTGGATAACCTTGTATAATTTATGCCATCTATGCAATAATAAGTATTAAGCCAATATTTATTTTGATGGAATTTTCTTGCAATGTGATCTTTAACTAAATTGGGAGTAACATTTGTGAAATAAGAATTGAATTCATTGGCTATCGCCATTTTATCATGACACAATTTTCCATCGATACTTATGACAGTCTCTTGAACTTTACTTTTCTTATTTTTTAATCCTAAGTTTTTCAAATTCTGCCAGTCTCCTTGAATCTTGTTTGCTTTCTTCTATCTGGTTTTGCAAATGCTCGAGCTTGGCCTTTCTTACTTTCCTTTGAACTAAATTTCGTAACGCTCGATATGATTTAGACAGCGTTTCGTCTTTCATGTTTTTCTTCATTTTCTTGTAAGCTGCGTTTCTCTCTCTAATAAGGGACAAAATTTCTTTGTTCATCCAGATTTCTGTTCTTTGCTTTATCCTAACCTGTTTCCGTGGAGCAAGCATGTTTAAAGTTGAAATAAATACGTTTTGAAATTTTGACCATGCTTCATTTACATCTGTACAATTAGTTATCGATGACCAGTCGACGAGAGATAGCTGGGAATTGAAAGTTTCTTCGTTATAACTTTTCAACGATCTTAAAGTAGCTGTTCTGTGCTGACCAATTGCAAATTTAGTACTTTTTCGTGTGCAAAAAGTGAAGAAATGGTCACTTATACCAAGGTCAATTACACCATGCTGGCTGATTTTATTTTCCTTACTACAGATTACGTGATCTAGCAGAGATGAGCAAGTCGATGTGATTCGCGTTGGTTCATCAATGAGTTGACTTAAACCATTAAGATTTAATAAGTCGATATATTTTTTGGAGAAAGGAGAATATTATTGTGAAGGAGACTATTCATATCCCCTAAAATGATAATTTCTTCATCTTTGCTCATATTTTCTAAAGAATTTGACAAATGCTCAATAAACTTATTATTTTTTGGAGGTCTGTATAAAACACCCACCACAATTGGTCTTGATCTTGGTAAAAGCACATTAATCCATAATGATTCAGTAACATCGGTTTGCATATCAACGTTAATGTTGAATGCGATGTCATTTCTTATGTATAAACATACACCACCTCCAGGTCCTGACGATCTGTCATGGCGTACGACTTTATATCCATCTATATTAATTTCTTCATCGTTCACGGAGTCATTTAACCATGTTTCTGTGAAAGCAATGATTGCCAGACTCTTTCTTTTAAAAAGAATTCTTAGTTCCGAAATCTTGTGCAGGATAGATCTTACATTGAGATGTACTTCAAATCTTTTTTTCCAAAATCCTGATAAAGAGCCGTTTGATCGTTTAAGCTTTTGGGCCGTAAATTTGGCTCAGAAATATTTTCGGGCGTAAGAATATCTTTCGCACGGTTTTCTGTAGCTTTGCTATAGTCATCAAATAAAGAATCACAAAAAGATGGTAAACAACAGGTTAAACAAAACCAATTTTCATCTGGGCTCATATATAGGCTAGTATATACTTCCAGAGTTACTCCTTGACAGTGAATGTGATACCATTTTTTACAACTGAAGCAGAGAAGGCCGCGCTGGTTTGATTTTACTGGTTTTTCACAGTTTCCGCACGGAAACTTGTATTTAGGGCCTGGGTTTGATTCCACATCGCCAGAAAGTAATAAGAGAAGGAGAACAATAAAATTCATATCTCCAAAGTCTTGAAATTGAATACATTTGCTATACAAACGGAAAATATATAAATTTTTGTTTTTTAATATTTTCTCGTAACAAATCGATCTGGCATTCATGTCATATACAAGGCCGTACGCAGCGGGGGGGGGGGGGGGGGCAGTTGCCCCCAGAAATTTCAAAATCATACTTTTTTTTAAATCGGGTTTTAGACTTTTAAATGATCCAATATTGAAAGCGATCATCTTGCCCCCCCCCCCCCCCAGGAAAAAATTTCTGCGTACGGCCTTGGTCATATATATATAAGACACGACACAAAATAGGCCCAGTGCTTTGTTGTACAGAAAGACAATTTCAATTTTAGATTTTGTCATCAGGATGCAAATCATAGTATCATATTCTTGCTTCATCATAAGAAAAAAAAAGTATATGAACATGTTTAACGATTAAGTAAGGACCTCACAAAGCGCAGATAGTCCTGCCATTCTCCTGCTGTCGTTTTCGACCCTGTAGTCTCGCTGTGGCTTTCGACATCACTGCTTACTGCGCTGGTCGTGGGTGCAGCTACGTCGGCGTACGACCTCCCATCAAGAAAGCTTGGACGTCGATGTTTGAGTTGCATGGGGTAGGATACGCCGGATGTTGGAAGCGAAAATACCTTGGCCAAATTTGTTGAGGTGGATACCATCTCGTCCACTGATGCTGCTCGCCGATGTTGTAGTTGCTGATAAAGCCCTATGAGTATGACTTTCGTGTAGTTGAGTTTTGACAGACGTGTATCAATCAAATATGATTTTTACGTCTGGGACGGACCTTTATAAACGTCACCATTGGAAAGACGTGACTGAGATTCGAACCTGGGTCCGATTAGAGTAAGTAAGGTCGGCGAATACAAAGAGTTGCCCGTAGACGTTACCGGTAGACCAATTACTCCTGACCATGCACTGAACTTTATGGCAGTTTTCAAAATACCGCCCTTAGGCCAAAAAACAAAAAATAGTTGTATTGGCGTAACCCGCCCGACCCTAAAAATGTTTTTTTTTTTGACTATCGATATCACGTATCGTGCTGCCTTTGCGATCGAAAAACCCGGAAGTGCTGCGGACAGAACTAGCTGCGTGTATTATGTACTATACTGTCGTAAAAAAAAAAAAAAAAAAAAAAAAAAATCCCGACCGACCTACCCTATTTTTCAGAGACCCGTTACGCCAATACAACAATTTTTTTTTTGGCCTTAGCTTTGAGTTCAGTAATCCTGACGGATGTGTCGATTAGTTTCCTCGCAAGTCGCTGTAATGTTTATTTATTTGCAATATGTCTTTAGAGGATTAACATTTGAACCTCATACTTCGAATGTATGGCAGACCCCAAAATAGAAAGCAAAATATATTTTGGTGATTGGTAGGCCTATACCCTTTAAAAATCAAAATTTTCTCACCCAGTCGCTACACCTGTGATTAGATTTCAATATTTCAAGATTTCAAGATTTATTGTCCATATGGGTCTGTTCACAAAGGGGGTTTGTCATAACAAATTTTAAATTGCAACATTAATTCATTGGTGTTTGGGCAGATGAATTTCGCGTACGCATGCAGCCACTTTTGGGCAGTCATTAACCAATGATGCGCCATAAGCATACATTTTTTTTATAGTTATAATTATGACAATTAAAATTATCTCATTAAAATCAAGATAAAATAAATCTCAGAATACCACCCCTGTCTATGACCCATTGCCTATATACGGGAACCAACTGGCCCCTGTATTAAGCCTTTGGGAATGAGATAATTCAGTATAGTCAAAGGGTTAAGAAGAGAACATTTTTGAATGATTCTGTAATATGCTTAAAACGGGGTAACCTCGCTAGTCATAAAGACCGCTATTCATAAGGACCGCTATTCATAACGAGTGTTAAATGAATAGCGGTGTTATATGAATAGCGGTCCTTATAGTGAGCTCACCCGGTGATTTTCATCGTTCCGATATTCTATTCGGGCAATCTGGCGACCGAACTAAATTTTTTAGCCCCTCCCGCGCGATGAAGAAAATGTCTTTCAAGAGCGGAAAATTGCCCCTCTATTGATGCCTCATGTGCTTCATAGTCATCTTCCCTTTAAGATCAACCCTGGTGTGTTGATATACTGGCATCAAAATATCATCTAGAAAATACCAAAAAAAAAATGCATTGCATCCTCGCATTAGTTTTACAGGATCTTATGAAAATTTTCACCCCAAATATATAGAGGAGTGACATAAAACTGCATTCTAAAACATTCAATAGAAATCTTAACTTTAATCGACGGCTTTGGTAAATTCTAGTGTTTTCGCTAATTTTGCGCCCTAAATATAGGAAGAAGTATGATAATAGTGTTTTCAAAGTTCAGAAACTTTAACGTTCGAGTTTTCTATACCTCCATTAAAAGGGTAAAATGCATAAGAAATTTCCTTTTTAAGGGGTGAAAATAAAAAATAATTTCAACGAGTATAGTGCTACAATTTTCTGAATTTAAAGCGGGAATAAATATGGATTGCATTTTTAAGTTTTTAAGTTTGGGCGGGCAGGGGGGGGGGGGTGGTCGGAAATTTTTTGCCCCGGGACCCGGGTTAAAAAAAATTAGTGTATATCCATCGATGAAAGAAAATGACTGAAAGAAAGATGGGCATCAGCTAGTTTGTAGGCGAAATTAAAGATGAAGAGCTGACCCTATATTGATGTTGATCAGACCGACTCACAAGCAAACTGTATGCACCGCAAAAGCATAAAAGCATATATGCTTTTATGCTTTTGCGGTGCATACCGTTCGCATAAATAGGTATATATAAGACGGGTATCCGTGCATCCCCCCATGGATCCCAGTTGGGGCAAAGAGAGAGTTATATGGGGAGTGGGGGAGGAGAGGTGAGCACTGTATACTGTGCTTGAAAATAATTGGAATTTTATCAACTTATTTTTTTTCCCACGAGGGGAATGAAAATACATGGATCTTCACTGGAAGTGGCAAAAACTTGTTTTTTAATTGCAAGCTATAATGAGTTTACATCAATGTTATTTCACAACTTAATGTTATTTTATGAATGTTAATAGAAAACTATGTTTATTCATAATGAATATTTGCACGTTTTTAATGCATATAAAGAAATAGAATCGATTTATTTTAAAAAATGACTAAACCAATTTTTTAATCTTCTTTATAATGTATACAATTTTTTTCTTGTATAACATCTTGAACATCTTAAGTTATAGAAGATATTCAAGATTATAGCTTCTCATGGTGAAAATCAAGAAGGCATCAAAGGTCGTCGTATTTAGAATTATATTCCGCATATTTTGATACCAACCAAACGTATGTACCCGACTGACCGTTGCTATGCCAACCGTCTATTTCAATACAAACCAACATGGTTTTGAGAAGTTTTTAATATTTTGGGGTGAAAATTGATTCGGTTTTAAACTTTATAGTTTTAATATGGATTTGATATTTACACAGAAGAAAGATATCGTACATCTCTTTCGTGTATATAAACAGCATTTTGATAATGGTGATCTCAATTGCTTATCACTAGAGTATATCCTGCAAAGTATTATAATTATGATCCTATAAGTTTGGGAAAATTGAGATTTTTCGACATCTGACAACACATATGCAGTTACTATAGGCCATAACTTTTTATCTCATAATCCTTATTCAACGAAACTTGGACATTCTGTTCAGAATTTTATTCTCCATGATTTAAGTCAACAAAATATATTTGTATCAATTTCCATTGCCATGGTAACCGTTATTCATGTAAATTTAATTTTTAATGATTTTTTTTTTTTTGGTAACTTACATGAAGAGATTGCTTTGAACGTCGAGAATTTTTTTTTTACAGCAACATCTTTATTATATGGATACTGCTCTTGATTTTGTAATATATTACAAATATATAACAAAACATATACATATACATAATATAAACATAGAATAAACAAAAAAATATAATTCTCATTATACAGGACATATCGTGGTAAAATAGCTTAACAAACTTCGAGAATTCGGCACTGTTAGAACGTTGATTAAAATTTTTAATCTTGTTGGTTAAAATTTTAATCAACCGAGGGTTACCAGGTGAACCACACATTTGTAGGTTAAAACTTTAATCAACGGCCTGTTGATTAAAGTTTAACCTGTGGTCGATTAAAAGTTTTAATCATTTGTTGGTTAATCGTATTTTGCTCAACGTTGGTTAAATTGGTGTTGATTAAACTAAAACATATTGTTGGTTAAATGTTTAACCATTTGTTGGTTAGTTTTATTTTGTTGGTTGATGTTTAACCATTTGTTGGTTAATCATATTTTGCTCAACATTGGTTAAAATGGTGTTGATTAAACTTAAACAAATTGTTGGTTAAATGTTTAACCATTTGTTGGTTAGATTTATTTGATGAGAAACTCCCCGGAGAAACTCTTTTCATATCTGTAATTGTTGTCTAGCTAGCCTTATAACGAAATAGATCTACTCAGTGATCTACTTTCAGCGGTTTGGTAAGTTCGACCTTCTCAGACCTGGACTAGACTTGACTAAGGCAGGCCCACCGGTAGACTACGCCTACGCCTACATTGGTGCTTATATCTTTTTCTCAAAAAACTGTTCTAGTTTCAGTGTTTGTCATATTGCCCTGTCCGCGAAATATGGACATGCGCGAAGTTGAACACACCGCCATACCGCCGGCGTCGCCTCCTCGCTACCATAGGCGCAGTCGGTAAATCTACCGGTGGGCCTGGCTTAGCCAGGTCTAGTCCAGATCGAGCAGGTCGAACTTGCTCCCAAGCCGTTTAAATTAGAAAGAAAGAGCACACTGTAGATCTATTTCTTCCCAAGATTAAGCTGGACAACAATCACATATATGAATAATAGTTTCTCACCTTCAAACACGCCGACAAACTCTTTGAAAGTCCCCACTCATTCAGCGACTTGAATGACAATGCCTTCCATTTTTATCGCAAACAATTTCTGTGATAGATTTGTGCGCAGCGAATTTGTTCCAAATCCATATGCGCATGCGCTGTTCGGTCACGCGATTGGTATTTTAATCAACTTTGATCAAACTTTTAACCAACAAAAAGGAGACTATTATTGTGAAGGAGACTATTCATATCCCCTAAAATGATAATTTCTTCATCTTTGCTCATATTTTCTAAAGAATTTGACAAATGCTCAATAAACTTATTATTTTTTGGAGGTCTGTATAAAACACCCACCACAATTGGTCTTGATCTTGGTAAAAGCACATTAATCCATAATGATTCAGTAACATCGGTTTGCATATCAACGTTAATGTTGAATGCGATGTCATTTCTTATGTATAAACATACACCACCTCCAGGTCCTGACGATCTGTCATGGCGTACGACTTTATATCCATCTATATTAATTTCTTCATCGTTCACGGAGTCATTTAACCATGTTTCTGTGAAAGCAATGATTGCCAGACTCTTTCTTTTAAAAAGAATTCTTAGTTCCGAAATCTTGTGCAGGATAGATCTTACATTGAGATGTACTTCAAATCTTTTTTTCAAAATCCTGATAAAGAGCCGTTTGATCGTTTAAGCTTTTGGGCCGTAAATTTGGCTCAGAAATATTTTCGGGCGTAAGAATATCTTTCGCACGGTTTTCTGTAGCTTTGCTATAGTCATCAAATAAAGAATCACAAAAAGATGGTAAACAACAGGTTAAACAAAACCAATTTTCATCTGGGCTCATATATAGGCTAGTATATACTTCCAGAGTTACTCCTTGACAGTGAATGTGATACCATTTTTTACAACTGAAGCAGAGAAGGCCGTGCTGGTTTGATTTTACTGGTTTTTCACAGTTTCCGCACGGAAACCTGTATTTAGGGCTTGGGTTTGATTCCACATCGCCAGAAAGTAATAAGAGAAGGAGAACAATAAAATTCATATCTCCAAAGTCTTGAAATTGAATACATTTGCTATACAAACGGAAAATATATAAATTTTTGTTTTTTAATATTTTCTCGTAACAAATCGATCTGGCATTCATGTCATATACAAGGCCGTACGCAGCGGGGGGGGGGGGGGGGCAGTTGCCCCCCAGAAATTTCAAAATCATACTTTTTTTTAAATCGGGTTTTAGACTTTTAAATGATCCAATATTGAAAGCGATCATCTTGCCCCCCCCCCCCCAGGAAAAAATTTCTGCGTACGGCCTTGGTCATATATATATAAGACACGACACAAAATAGGCCCAGTGCTTTGTTGTACAGAAAGACAATTTCAATTTTAGATTTTGTCATCAGGATGCAAATCATAGTATCATATTCTTGCTTCATCAGAAAAAAAAAGTATATGAACATGTTTAACGATTAAGTAAGGACCTCACAAAGCGCAGATAGTCCTGCCATTCTCCTGCTGTCGTTTTCGACCCTGTAGTCTCGCTGTGGCTTTCGACATCACTGCTTACTGCGCTGGTCGTGGGTGCAGCTACGTCGGCGTACGACCTCCCATCAACAAAGCTTGGACGTCGATGTTTGAGTTGCATGGGGTAGGATACGCCGGATGTTGGAAGCGAAAATACCTTGGCCAAATTTGTTGAGGTGGATACCATCTCGTCCACTGATGCTGCTCGCCGATGTTGTAGTTGCTGATAAAGCCCTATGAGTATGACTTTCGTGTAGTTGAGTTTTGACAGACGTGTATCAATCAAATATGATTTTTACGTCTGGGACGGACCTTTAATGCACCTATCAATTATTGTAAGACGCACCCTCGACCCCCGGGAAAGGTGCGTCATGGTTGGGTAATTTACCAACAAATGAATGACGCAGGGTATGGTCATGGAAGCATTTGGTCAGTCACAGCATGGAGAATGGGGTGCGTCATAGTCGGTCATTTTACATGGGTGCGTCATAATGCCTCGCTATGTTTACAAACGGGTCTGTCCGCGCAATACTCACCGCGTACCGGGCTTTTAAACATGCAAACTCCTTGAATATAAAAAAAAATATATTGACATGGAATCTATACTTTCGCACTGGCGCCCAAAATCGAGTTTGATGACATCAAATAAAATGGAAACCCCCAAATAATAATAATTGATCTCAAATCCTCTCTCATGCTGTCTTCTGTCTGGGTTCTCAAAAAAGGGAAGAAATAAGGTATTTTTCGTTACTTTGTTTATTTTTACCCCGTTCGTTCCAGCACTGCGTTGGCTGGTTCGGTTCTTGCCGCGATGATCGCGATCGGTAGCATTTGTGCTAGGCTGGATTGAGACATGAATATTCATGTGTTGACGTCACAAGAATGTCAGCGATTGCACTGTGTGACTTCTGCACATTTTCATATGTCATCGCCGATAATCTTATCTCGAGCTCGGCCTCAATAGCGTGCAGGATGATAACGTGTGTTTGTGTCTTCAGCTAGCGTTCATGCATGCATGTCGATATCAACAATGCATGCAATACTATACTAGCGCCGCGCCGATGCATAGCGTGCCACGTGCGCGCGGAGCTTTACCATGACGGGGTGCGTCACAATGGCTTTTATGCTTTTGCGGTGCATACCGTTTGCTTGTATAGGTATATATAAGACGGGTATCCGTGCATCCCCCCATGGATCCCAGTTGGGGCAAAGAGAGAGTTATATGGGGAGTGGGGGAGGAGAGGTGAGCACTGTATACTGTGCTTGAAAATAATTGGAATTTTATCAACTTATTTTTTTTCCCACGAGGGGAATGAAAATACATGGATCTTCACTGGAAGTGGCAAAAACTTGTTTTTTAATTGCAAGCTAATTTTTTTTTTTTTGGTAACTTACATGAAGAGATTGCTTTGAACGTCGAGAATTTTTTTTTTACAGCAACATCTTTATTATATGGATACTGCTCTTGATTTTGTAATATATTACAAATATATAACAAAACATATACATATACATAATATAAACATAGAATAAACAAAAAAATATAATTCTCATTATACAGGACATATCGTGGTAAAATAGCTTAACAAACTTCGAGAATTCGGCACTGTTAGAACGTTGATTAAAATTTTTAATCTTGTTGGTTAAAATTTTAATCAACCGAGGGTTACCAGGTGAACCACACATTTCTAGGTTAAAACTTTAATCAACGGCCTGTTGATTAAAGTTTAACCTGTGGTCGATTAAAAGTTTTAATCATTTGTTGGTTAATCGTATTTTGCTCAACGTTGGTTAAATTGGTGTTGATTAAACTAAAACATATTGTTGGTTAAATGTTTAACCATTTGTTGGTTAGTTTTATTTTGTTGGTTGATGTTTAACCATTTGTTGGTTAATCATATTTTGCTCAACATTGGTTAAAATGGTGTTGATTAAACTTAAACAAATTGTTGGTTAAATGTTTAACCATTTGTTGGTTAGATTTATTTGATGAGAAACTCCCGGAGAAACTCTTTTCATATCTGTAATTGTTGTCTAGCTAGCCTTATAACGAAATAGATCTACTCAGTGATCTACTTTCAGCGGTTTGGTAAGTTCGACCTTCTCAGACCTGGACTAGACTTGACTAAGGCAGGCCCACCGGTAGACTACGCCTACGCCTACATTGGTGCTTATATCTTTTTCTCAAAAAACTGTTCTAGTTTCAGTGTTTGTCATATTGCCCTGTCCGCGAAATATGGACATGCGCGAAGTTGAACACACCGCCATACCGCCGGCGTCGCCTCCTCGCTACCATAGGCGCAGTCGGTAAATCTACCGGTGGGCCTGGCTTAGCCAGGTCTAGTCCAGATCGAGCAGGTCGAACTTGCTCCCAAGCCGTTTAAATTAGAAAGAAAGAGCACACTGTAGATCTATTTCTTCCCAAGATTAAGCTGGACAACAATCACATATATGAATAATAGTTTCTCACCTTCAAACACGCCGACAAACTCTTTGAAAGTCCCCACTCATTCAGCGACTTGAATGACAATGCCTTCCATTTTTATCGCAAACAATTTCTGTGATAGATTTGTGCGCAGCGAATTTGTTCCAAATCCATATGCGCATGCGCTGTTCGGTCACGCGATTGGTATTTTAATCAACTTTGATCAAACTTTTAACCAACAAAAAGATAAAGTGTCTTGACAGTTAGCACTATCAGTTTGGCGGGAAAGCAGAGAACACTGTTTTTAATCAATGTTGGTTACAAAGTAACCAACAAGAATAAAAACAATAATTTTAATCAACAATATTTTTAACCCACGCAAGATTAAAAGTCATTTTTAACCGACATTCATTTTATAACCAATGTTGAGCGATTTTTAATCAACATTTTTTTAATCCGTAGTTTTTTAATACATGTTTTAACAGTGGGTGTAAATGTGAGTTAGATATAATAACCAGGCGGTTATGGTATCATTTGTACTGAAATATAATACACCTGAATAAGATCAGGCGTGATAATTGTTCTTCATATTTATATTTTTGATCTTTTGAAATCTTGATTTGTTTTAAGCCGATTATCTCACTGGGCCTATACGTTTCTAATTGTGCCTGGCGATGTCTTTATATTCTTTCAAACGGAACAATTAACCTATGCTGAGAGGAGATATTTCTTTGAATATAATTATGATTCATAGCTTTAGAGGTATTCAAAAAATCTGTGAATAATACAATCTACCACTCTGATAATATATGATTTATTTTCTTATCGGGGGGGGGGGGGGGGGGGGGGTAGGCCCTTACCCTATACTCCGGGCCTATATACTCTGTTTTGGCTAAAATCATCCAATCACCGATTGAAAACAACAATCGTGAATAACTTATACATTGTTATAAGGAGGAAAACTCGGCTCTCTTGCAATAGACCGCTTCGGTATAATGTATGCAAATTTTTTTATACATACCTTTCAAACAAAGGTTGTTCTTGACAACATGAAAGCTTGCCAGACATATCAACAAATAATCCATGCAAACTGGATTCCAAGCACTGAGGCTCATTTATAAAAAGCAGGTTAATGGAATAGCTCGTCACTAGGTGCTCAGCGAATATATGTGCATAAATTTGTATACATTACAGAAGCGGTCTATTTGCAAACTGAATAATTAAGAAAACAATGATAACTGAGCCAGATTTACCAGAATGATATAAAACGGCTTTGTTTTGGCTCTCCTTTTTCCGGTCCTTTTCCAATTTCAATGTTTTCGCGCAGCACGTGGAAGATCGAAGGAGGAATTTTGTGTGCGTTGACCTTTGACCTAGCACCGGTCTCGCTCATCTCTTGCATACGAAATGGCGGACAGACGACGTCGAAGACGAGTTCGGCTTGATGACAGTGAGACCAAGGAAGAAGGAGACGTTATCAACAGCTCAGGAGATGTAAGTATGATTATTATTTGGTAAATTTTGGTCCCTAAATGACAGTCGAAAACCTCATTTTTATTTGAATTATGAACCGGCACCAGGCTGATCGAGCCGCCTGAGACTGTGTCAGCATGTGTGGGCTTGCACTACAGCGCGCGCAGTTGCTTTGCATGCAGTAGCCAGTGCATGCAGTGCTTGCCAGTGCCCAGTACAGTGGCAGTGCAGAGCTGCTGTGGTAGTGTGGAGTACGGTATGTCTCTGCGAAATGTCACTGGAGAACGCTGTGTCTTGTAGTTGTACCCTAACTAAGATTTGACTTGATATTGAACAAGAATTCCTTTATATTCGACTACTTACTAAACTTCAATTATTTTTCTGATATTCTGAAGAATAAATATGATAAAAAGGATCTTTACAATTTGAGGAATTACAATGTCATTTTCACGAGAAAAGCGGCTCTGTGTCATTTTGACATGTCAATTTTCATAACAAGTGCCCCATTGACTGTGAACTCATTTCTTTTCTACTTGCTGTTCAGGATTTCTGAAATGAAAGATGATATCTCGAGACTTGTTGAAAATTTCGTTGTCAAAGTCATATTTTTCTCAACTTGAAAATAAGACAAATTTATGTAGATCTATACAGTTAAAGCCTAAAGGAGGGAGTGTTCGGCCACTTAACTTTTGCAAGTTACAATAATATCCTATTTTAGAACTCTGTTAGGAAAGAGTTCCTTTTGCGACAGCCACCAAGTGAATATTTATTCAAGTTTCTTGTGTTTTTTATTATTGAAATTCTGACCATTTTCAACGGAATAAACGCTAGTGTTAATTCATAACTGAAAAAAATATCAGTCAAGAAGAGCGGGTTTCGAACCAGCAACAATGTAGAACGTGCGGTGTAGAATAAGGATACTTCGACCATGCAGTTTCTTTACCACTAGACCACGAGTAGTTGACGGTACAGCTCGTTGCTCTTAAGGCTTTATACCTCAACTCTATAGAAATTCAGTACCTCTGTTCTGCTCACTGTTTTTTCGATATCCTAGGTAGGATTTTTGCCATTTTGGGTGGCTGTCGCAAAAGGAACTCTCCCCAAATCCTGGAAAAAATTGAGAATTGCCATGGCAATATTTGTTTTCATTTTCATTGTCTCGCAGGCAGTTTTCGGCCGCATGTACAAAGTCAATGGGGGAGTGTGCAGGTGCGCCGTGCATTTGCATGCTGATAAAAAAATCCCAATTTTACCTTGAAATTGACATTTCAAGACTTACAGAGATATGGCATATGCATCTCACACATCGCTAAAATGTGATATTTATGGATACTTTTATCATTGCTATATAGCAGTTCTCCTGTGACTTTGGTATCAGGGAAAAAAATACAAGAGGGCTAAGGGCGATTCGCCCCAAAAATGACAAAAATAGCCCTCGTAAGTTGCAAAAGAGCCCTTGTAAATTGCTATTAGGTTCAATACAAAATGTAATTTAGAATGAACAGAAGTATAATAGATCTAAATAAATGATATAATAAAATAATTATATTATTTTAGCTCCTCAACTTTGATTTTTTTTCTCCATGAAAATTAAAGGTTTGTTATTGAATTTAAATGTCTCTCTGGCTAACGCTTGGCCCATACATGTAATGATACATGTAAAACTGTCTGGCATGTCACATTATCAAGAAAATGGCAACACCCATATCATGCTAACAGATGTTACATGATCTTACAAGAACATCTTCATTTACGTATCTCTTGTACATTTTCGTAAGGAATATTGCAGATCAATGGGCAGGAAGCAACTTCATCTTTTGGCACAACTACATTTATTTCTTGCAGTGAGTTTTCCTTTAATTACACAAAAATAAGTAAATCTTGTGATCTGCAGTCCAGTCACTTATAACCTTGGTCTGCCTCTGTTTCATGTATAATGTCATTTCTGATTTTGTATTTGCCTACGATGTTGTCTCTTTGTATTACCCCATACAGGAGAGCGATACAATCTTAGATGAAGATGAAGATGAAGAATCTGATTATGCCAGCGCAGAGGAAGCAGAACCTCCTACAAGCACTAATCAAGAACCTGGAGAAGATGATAAAAAGGTATGCACATTGTCGTGTTCTTGGCAGGAGGGCACATTACAGGTGCACAGCCAGCAGATGTATGTTTCTAGAAATAGGCATTTCAAAGTTATTATTGTTTCTTTGACCATATGTACACAACACATTTGAGTCAGTAGATCATCTAACTTTTAGCAGTGAAAGATTAAACTTCGCTGTTCCATGCATGTCTTTTTCTTTTAGTTGAAAATTTAAGAATATGATCAAAATATGCGATCGCCCATTTGATGGGCACATAATGCTATGTGCCCTCTGCAATTTATTTTTGTAAAGATTAGCTACATGTAGAACTCTGCACAACTTTTTCATAAAATGTGCTATTTTCATGTTCTGAATATAAGAGAAAGTGTATAGTTTAAATCTATTTGTTTCTATTTGATGTACAGGAAATAGCTCCCGAAGCAGGATCTCATGAAGACAAAGTGGGGGAGGTGGACCAAGAAGAAGAAAAGGTGAAGACTTCAAAGACTGTAGCTAATGAAGAAATAGATACATCTTCTACTCCTGTTCCTGACCTGGCATCTGATCCTGCTTCTGACCCTGCATCTGCTCCTGCTTCTGACCCTGCATCTGCTCCTGCTTCTGACCCTGCATCTGCTCCTGCTTCTGACCCTGCATCTGCTCCTACTTCTGACCCTGCATCTGCTCCTGCTTCTGATCCTGCTTCTGCTCCTGCTTCTGACCCTGCATCTGCTCCTGCTTCTGACCCTGCATCTGCTCCTGCTTCTGACCCTGCATCTGATCCTGCTTCTGACCCTGCATCTGATCCTGCGTCTGCTCCTGCGAATGCTCCAGTGTCTGCTCCTTTGGATGCTCCAGCATCTGCTCCTGCGGATGCTCCAGCAGAAACTCTTGCAGATGCTGTGGAGCAAGATCCACATGAACCACAACCTGTAGAGAGTCCACCTGCAGCTCCTGACAGTGACCCTGACACCACTGGGGGAAATGATGTGCAGAAAGAGGAAGGAGGAGATGATGCAGATGGAGTTCAAAAGGAAAAGGAGGAGCAGGAGGAGGTAGCAATTGCTACACCTGCCAATGACGGGACCCTACAGGATCCTGGTCAAGACTCTTCCATAGACGGTATGTTTTGTTACAGGCAAATTTATTCTTGTTCTTCTGTTCACTTAAATGTGACCCTCCACCACTAGGATTTTAGTGTTTTAAATCACAATTTCGCAATAACCATTTGATGAATGCGCATCAACTATATTATACTTGTAGGTGATCAGGAATTATCTGAATACAAGCGGAGGGATATTGAAGATGCAGTCGTATCTTTTGCTTGTTTTAAATATTTGGCATCCAAAAAAATTAAAGTAGAACAGTATTGCCGATCACGAAATATGGTGATTTACATATGAATGTAAAGCAGGATGTGTGTTGAATACGTTGGTGTTCATTACTGCCAATATAAATATCATTATATCAATGTAAAAACACATTTTATCAGCCCGTCTCAGACGGCGACGAATTGCGAATTGGCGTTTGCGAATGGAGTGTTTATTGATGACGTCATCGTTGGGTCGTTTGGACGGCGCGCATGCCAGCGCTTATATTGGATGGGCGTGAGAGTGTAGATCATCGGGGTGATAGCTTGTTAGATCTCTAATTATGAAACTACTAATGGCATAACTACTTAAAAGAAACGATTCACACATTTCTTATATAATTCAGTTCTCATGGAAATGGCTGTGGGACTTTTGGAGTGTAATTGTTTGAAGAAAAAGAACGTCCAAGTCACGAGTTGAGACTTCATCTCCAGACACGGCCCAAGCTCCAGACGTGTTGATACCGAGTTTGATTTTGTTATACTGGGCCTTACTTCTAAATTCCCCTTATTTGATAAAGCTACGTGTATGGTGGCATATTGTCATCTATAATTGCTTCTTCTGAAAACTGATATAACTCACATTCTCTCTGGATGAAGTGTCGAAGAAACTTATTTAATTTCAGCAGAAATCAAATTTCGCGCATATGTATATAGTTCCGTGTACGGAGACCGTACCGGTGAAGAATTGTTCGTCACTGATTTGTTCCTGCAAACAAGATTTATTTGTGTTTTTAACGCACTTATTTACTGCAAATGTCAATGTCAGATTCTATTTAAAAATATTTATATCGTATATAAATAAATGTAATGTAAATAAATGTGAACATTTCCGGTACAAAAATAAATGTCGTCTCAGCTCAGGTGCAGATCTCGCTATCACTCAGCTCGTACGTGGATAGCGTGCATGCAATGACCTGTTGTTTACGTACGTACGTGCATGCATGACTGACGGAATTGCTGAATGCTTGTGCTGCTGTTTCGTCTCCGGAATTGCGATTTAGGGTGGCTAATTCTTACATATTTCAGTTATATATTTAATTTTGTGAGTGTGTGAATCGAATCAAGAGTTTGTTGGACGTTGGTGAAGTAGAGGGAAGGGAATATGGCTGAGCGGTCGAGGTCGTCTGACAGTGAAGTAGGCTCCGGGATGACGCTCATGCTCGGCATGAGGCATCTCCTCGCCCTCGCCTAATTCACCACTATCATTGTCACTGTCTGATACACTATCAACATCTCCTTCTTCCTCTTGGTCGCTTTCGATTTCAAAGTCTAAATCTAACTGAATCTCGTCCATATTTGTGGTGATACTGATCGAGCACATATATCCAAATAGCGTATGCCTATAGCGTTTGTACAGCTTTCTCACCACCCGCGCGCGCCAGCACATTGTTGAACGACCCAACGATGATGTCATCATAAAACACGCATTTCAGATTAGTGTTTCAGTTACAATATCGCGGTGAGATTTTATCAATTTGTATAAGTAATTTATGGCGTCCCAACTACTTTTCCAAACTGAACAATAGTTTAAGACGGTTCTATGAACCATAACCTTTACAATGATATGAAATTTAACCTTATTCATATCAATACTGTTCTACTTTAAACATTCAGCGAAGAGAGAGTTTTGTACTCTGTCTCATATTAGATCTACCAAAATAATCTTTCTTTTCTATATGAGCAACATTTAGGGCTATGGCTAAAAAATCAAGCGAATAAATTTAAATCAAATAAATTGCGAATTGAATAAAATAAATTCTGATTCTTATTTTTTTCCAGCCCTGGTCATTAGAGCCAGATTAATTTGGATTTTAGTTGAGTTTTTACATAATTATTTTTCTTCCACATTTTATAGTTTACAGTTGTCAGTTATTGAAGTTCATTATAGAATGAACAGGGATTTTAATTTGATAAATGATATGTCATTTTGATATTTAAAAAAATATCTTTATGTTGCAATGTTTAATGAATAATTGTACCATGATAAGTGGCGCTTACATTCACATCCATTTTCGCCACAGTGCCAGAGGAAACTGAGAAAGGAGAGCAGTTAGCATCTGCTGCTTCGGGAACTACAGAAGATCCAAAAGAAGATGCAGATAGGGTACCGTCAGAAGAAGTTGAAGACCCTCCAACAAAAGTGGAAGAGCATCCAACGAAAGTGGAGGACATCATCCATGAAGCAACAGAAAGGGAGGATCAACCAATACCGGAAGAGTCAGAAGAGACAAAAGAAGACGTGGAAGAAGAAAGGATACCTGTTGGAGAAGAACAAAGAGAGGTGGAGGAAGATGAAAAAGATGAGCTTGAGGAAGGAGAATTGGAAGAAGAGGAGTTGGAAGAAGGGGAGATTCGTGATGATGAAGTTGAAGAGGAGATGAAAGGGGATGAGGAGGAGCAGGAAGATGCTCCGGATGAAGAAAGAAGAAGTGGAGATGGAGAGGTATGCTAGTAAACCTTAATCCATTGGGTGTGGGAATGAGGTTGTTCTGTATTAAGCCTAGGGGAAAGAGAAAATTCAGCAGGTTAAATATGTCTTATGAAACAGATGTATGAATCCTTATCAAATGGTTGGGGTGTGAATCCTCATTAAATGATGAAATGAAGAGCTGGGGCGGTATTCTGAGATTTTTTAGTCAGTGAAATAAAATACCCTTAAAATATTTTTAAATCGGTATTCTGAGAACCATTTTAGCGAGAGTTTATCTCCTCTAAGGCACGCCCATTTATGATGCCGTAACCAATAAGAAATGTCATTAGATTTCACTTTCATCATGCTCAGCCAATAGAATTGCTCTCTTCCAGTCTCTGGGGCAAGAGAGCGCATTTTACAATTTTCAATACGCATGCATCAAAGCACAAACGCGCTTATTGCTAGGATTTCATGAATATGACAAAGATACTTTCCAAGGATTTAGAAGACCATCACAAGCATTATTGCAAGTGTGATATTAGTTGGGAAAAATCTTGTAATAGAATTTGATAATCATATGAGAATGTTGCCTGACAAATATAGTCAGCACTCAGTATCTTTTTTGTTTAATATGATCGCACGACTAGCACCACACTTGTCCAAAAATATCGAACTCACCTTGCATCCTAGAGATAAAATAGCCCCCACCCTATTTTAAGATTTATTTTATCTTTCCCACAAATATGATTCGCGTAAGAGTTTAAAGCTGTGCGTATCATACGTACAACATGAATAGGCATGCAAGAGCTGGGAGACGGATAAAATATGAGATAAAATCAGAGATAATACGGAAAGATAAAATAAACAATTTTAGGGATAAAATGATGCTCAGCATACCACCCCTAGTCACATGTTTGCATTACCGGTAATTGTTTTTACTTTCGCCTTCACAATACATTTTGATTACTAGCAACCAAGTGTGCACTAGAGCATAGTATAATGCACATGTTTGCTTTGTAATTTCTAGTGCGGACTTAAACAATATTTCGTAACAAATTAGGCAATGCATGTACACTTTTTTGCCTTTACCAGCTTTTGGCATATGAAAATACTTTCAAAACATCACACTATGAACATGACGAACAAAGAAGCGGACAATTTATGCTGCTCCTCATTGTACCCTTCACAATTGCACTGGTTAACAAAAGAACATCCATTCATTGCTATCCTGTAAAAATATGTAGAACAGGTGTCACATAATAGCAGTGAAGGGATGTCCTTTTGTTTACTAGAGCTATTGTGGAGGGTACAACGAGGAGCTGCATAAATTGTCCGCTCTCTCTGTCACCGTGTTCATAGTGTCATGGCATGGGCATAAGCATAAATCTTCATATTCTCTGTTCACTATTCTATTACTAGAACTATATTTCATGGTGGTTGTTTTTGCTGTAGGAGGCTCCACAGGATCTGGATGATGATGAAGACAGAAAGAACCCTCAATTTGTTCCCAGGAAAGGACCTTACTACATGCATGATAGCAGGACAATGGATGAGGAAGAGGACAAGAAACCAGAACAAAAGTAAGAGAGGATTTTGTTTCTTGAAGAATCGGGGATGCCACTTTTCAGGCAAAAGTAGGAATACCTACTTTTTCAACGTATTTTTAGCCATAGAAAACCACTTTTTATGTATACAAGGGCCCATTCTAGATGATTTTTCCTACTTTTTTATCAATTCTAAGTGGCGTCCCTGAAGAATATAGCAACTAACTAGCAATTATTTTTGTAGGGGAGGGGAGAGGAGAGGAGGGAGAAATAGAAGGATTAGCTCTGTGTGTATGTTCATTTGAATTTAGGCTCGTCAACCCTTTCGTTTTTAATGTAAGGAAGTTCTTTTTTGTCAGTTTTTATTGCTAAATGGAACAATTTGATTTAATTCAATTCAATTAGCAATAAACACATGGCTAAAGTCCGAAGGCCAATGGTTGTCTTATTTGAATGAAAAAACATCAACATTTGCAGATACTGTAGACTTAGTGTATAATGAATAATAATGATAATAATAGATAACATTTCTATAGCGCTTAATACAAAAGTTTCTAAGCGATTTACTATCGTGAAATGGTATTAACATCAATAATAATAATTAATGAAATTTCCAAGTACATTCTTAAAATAAAAATTTAAAGCATACAAGCCTAAAACAAAATAATAATTAAAGTGGAAAAATGAAGCATAACTTTGTTCTTTAGATTTCATCTTTCAAATGTGTTTCCTTGCTATATGATGATAATATTATTTACTATTGTTTACTTTTGTTTCTTGATGTTTTCATGATGATGTGATCAATTTTGTACAAACTTTGTGAAGCTTTTTAGCTGCAAGTCTTGTTTTTTAATAAACCATTACAATTCAATACAATTCATTCCATTCAATACTGTAAAATGTACAGTTTGTTACCATCATAGCATTGGCATTAGCAAAAGCGTCAGATAACATTATATCCTATGTGCTTCATAATGAAGGGATATTCTTTGAAAACTCTGCATGTCTTGTATTTCCTTTGATCACTAGACCAAAGGAGAAGAAAAAGCTATGGCAGAACGAGGATCGATGGAGGCATGATCGCTTTGTGGAGGAAGATCAAGCCCCAAAGTCCAACCAAGAGATACGGGACATTTATGGGATGGACATCAGGACCAGGAAGCTGGAGGATGTACCGATGCCAACCAGAGGGCGTGGTAGGGGGCGTGGTAGAGGGAGAGGAAGGGGTCGAGGCAGAGGAAGGGGCTACAGGAGGAGAGATGATGAGGAGGATAGTGAGGGCTATATGGATTCAAGGCCAAGGAGGTAAAAATGTTAAGCTTCTTCTATTTCAATTGTTTTTTTATACCACTAGCATGTTTGTAAAATTGTATCTTCTTGTTAATCCTTTCATGATAGAAATTAGGCAAATGATTAGTCTTGAACTTTGTATACTTTAAGGACTGGTCTCGTATCATAAAAGTACTCAGATCTGTCCAGTGAAGGGTATGGAATAAAGGATATGTCACCAAAGGCTCATTAGCGTAAGTCATGAAGGGGGGGGGGCCTGCAACATTAATTTTTTTAGTATTCTTTTCACATAATTTCATCAGACCAATTTGATTTGGGAATGATTAGTTATAAGTTATCTTTGTCATTATCAGTGATATGTGACCTTCAAGCCTGCGATTGCATCAATAGCAGTTAATATATGTACATCAGTCACATTTAGCTCAGAGATTTGCAGTAAACTTCAAATGTGCGATTTAAGGGATCCCCAAAGTTCATTATAAGGTGCAGGAGCAAGCTTTTAACTCTGGCTATTTTCATTGGATTGTGCTGTCAATACTCAATAGTTTGTTCGGTCTGAACTAAATATCTATTGGTGAAGTCATAGTAGTACATCACAAATCATATGTACAGTGACTCTGGTAACCTCAAAGATTGTCTGTATAGTAACAGTTCTAGTGTCTGCCAGACATTATCACACCATAAGCATTGGTTTAACTTAAATCATATTTTGCAGGCCTGCCTACAATCGAGAACCAGAGCCCCCATCCAGAGAGAGCTTGCAGGAGGAGGTGGAGTGGCCAAGTCTACAGCAGCAAGAGAATGTTCACGTGTCGAAGAAAGCCCTTCGTGCTCAGACACAGAACAACTCCTGGGCAATGGAGACAGAGAGAGAAGAAACTAGACAGAGTTACAGAGAACCATACAAAGACGAGGGACGAGGATATGACGATAACTACTCAAAAGAGAGATATAGTGACGATAGGGGACAGAGAGATAACAGGAGAAGTGGGAGAGGGCGAGGCTACCGTGGGAATTGCAGAGGATACCAAGAGGAGCGAAATGATCAGCAGCAGCAGGTTGGGGATAGGGGTGAAGGGGATAGCAACGAGTATGAGAGACAATGGGGCTTTAAGAGTCGAGGAGGGCCCAGGAGAGGTGGTCAAACCAGTGGTGGGGGAGATAGCAGAAGTGCAGAAGAGCGAGCACATGATAAGTACCTTGAGAGACAAAACCGTAGAAATGATCGCTACAGGAATAATAGCTCAGGGACAGAGTTCAATCGTGATGATTATGAACGCACTGGTCGGCAAAGCAAACGGGAGCACGACCAAGGGTATGAAAGGAGAGATCAGCAACAAGATGATGGAAGGAGAGATAGTTATTACGATAAGAGAGAACAAGATGTTAGCAAGGATCACAAGCGGCAATGGGTGAATAGCAATTACAGGTCAGAACCAGCAAGTTCTGGTGGTGGACGCTATAGGCAGGACTCTAGTCGACAAGATGCCAGATATGACTCTAGGTATGAAAAACGTAGTACCCAACATGACAGTAGAGACAGAAGGCATGAGAGTCAGGATGCTAGATATGATACAAAGGACACTTATTCAAACCAAAGGAGGCAGGGTTCTGGCTATAGGGATAATCGCCGTCAGGAAACAACATCTCATAGAGCAGAAGGGCGGGGTCCTTCCTCAGAGAATGTTGAAGAAAGTGTACAGAATTCAGAGGAACCTGTAAGAGAAATAGAAAAAGAGGAGAATCAGCCACGGCGGCAGAGGGAAAGCAAAGCCTATTCGAGGGATCGTCGACAGAGGACTGCACGGCAGGATGGCAAGGAGGAGCCACCTGAGCAAATCGATGAAGAGGAGATGGAAGGGCTGAGGAATCTGGTGAAAGAATTGAAGGTTTCTATGCAGGATGGCACTGCTTGGACACAACCTGAACAAGATGTTCAGTCCAAACTGGAAACAAGGCCCATCATTGAACCTGTTGGTGTAGAAGGTACAGTTGTTTTAACCCATATAAATAAATTTCATTTTGTTATAAAATGCACTTTCCATAGACACCAGCTCAAGTTATCTTGGACTTAGTACAGTAGTTAAGATAATGTTCATGATTATCCAGATACGACATATATACTGCATTTTCCTCACTAGATCCATATTGAATCCATTACATCCAAATGAATCTAGTTCAGGGAATATATGTCATATCCCCCTCAAGACCAGTCAATATTATACAAATATTGACTGCTCACGAGGATGATGGTGGAAATTATCACTCCCAAGGTGGTGTTCATACTGACCCTTCTATCACCCCCTCCAAGGGGCCGGTATGAACACCGAGGGAGTGATAATTTCCACCACCATTTGAGCAGTCCATATTTGTTTTATATTCCTCATCCTTTTTATTAATCTTTTGATTCATGTTAAATTCTTATGCGATGTGGGTATATTGATTAACTTAGCCATAGCCGTTGTAGCCTAGCAACTCGCGAAAGCGTTCTTAAAACCTTAAACCAAATTTTGTGTATGTACGTGTGTGCAAAAGTCACGGAGGGGTTACACGTTTTATCACAGGGTTTTGGCGTTCTATCATTTGACCTTGGTCAATTTATAAAAAATGCCAAACCCTCTGACGCAATTATAGATCGAGATGTGCCGTGTCATGTGATATAATTTTGACCAATCAGTGAATAAAAATCTATGTATGAGGTATATAAATAAATATGTTATACAATTACTCGTCATGCAATTTCATTGTGAAAGAAACTGTCTAGAAGTTATTTTGACTGGTAAATTATGCAGTATATAGGAACAATTTTTTATTCTGAGATTTTGGTATCATATTTATGACAAATTCACTAAATTTAGCTCGAAATCAAGAACAATGAACAGCACTGGGCACATATATGGGTACATGGGACTCCCCAAACATTGGCATCAGGATTTTGTTTGAAGTTGCAGACCTTTTTTTAGTCATATTTGAAATATGAGAGTACATATTTCAAGATTAATTCTTTTCATGTGCTACTATGATTTTCTTCCACATTGGACTAAAGAATGAGAAATCTCACAAATTATTTGTCACCTTCACACCAGCTCTCAACCTTCTCATTGATTAATACTAATAGCTACAAACATTTTTGTTTAGTCAAAGTCCACTATGTATTTGCTCTTTTGATTATGTTTTTTGGGGGAAGGAGGGGGGGGGGAGGTGAGAGTTGAAATAAATTGGCCATGTACGTTTAGTTTTATCCAGCCTTGCGCCATACATATTTTCTTTAATAGGTTGATTAATTAATGACTGTTTGTTATTTTTTGTTGTCTATCTTAGTCCCAGTTGAAGGACAGGAAGAATCGCAACGACAGGAAAGATATGACAGGAGAGAGGTAAGATTATGCAAATGTAACACAGAGACTGCTTTTGAAATTCAGAGGAGAGAGAATATGTGTCTGGTTACACATATTGGGCTGAAACCATACCACATCCAACATCTATACAAGAGGGCATGTCATGATTATTTTTGGTGGAATAGTTAATGTTCAGTTTTGTACTTCCCTGTGAGAAATCAGAGCGCTGGACATTTCAAGCTTTAATCTGTATTTGCAAAAGGACCACTTGCAATTATTTTAATGGAATGACATCCTTGGGTTTTTTGCCTAAGACCTCCAATGTTGGTATCAGAGATATTTTGTTTATTGAAGTGTTTAACCCCTTCTGTGCCACTACTGTTTCAAAAAATTTGAGGGGCAAATGTAGGATTATGATTATTTAATGAATCATTAAATGTGGAATAAAATGTCTTCTATGAGATCAGCTTTTACAATGCATGGGTCTTGTTTCTTTGTAACAAAGATAGACCAAGATATTTTTTCCGCCAAACTTTCGATAGGACGTTCAGATACTGGGTGGGAATTGCCGCCCATGTCACGAAAGAGGGTGAGAATGTACACTAGTAGAAAGATTGTTATATAAGAGCTATTTGTATGAAATTGTGTTAACCTCTATTTTCCTATCCATTACCTGATCTTGCCAGAGAGGGCGCCCCAAGAGGTATTCATCTCAACGTCAGAGAGGTCAAGAAGGACCTGGTGCGCCGCCTTCTGAACAACCATCTAGAGGAGAAGGAGGAGGAGGAGGAGGAGGAAGGGATAGAGGTATGATGATACTTTCATTAAGGATCAAGAATTGTGGTGTTGGGTTGAGTAATTTTAAGTGTTTGACTTGAGTTGCAAAGGTTTTAGGTTTAAAGTTGAGTTCTGATCATGTGATTGCATTGTGAAAAAAAAATATGTCAAAGCAACTGGGAAAGAATGATCATATCTACACAAGAAATGGTGTATACTGTGAGGTTTTGGAATCCTCAAAATGATAAGAAAATGACCCAATCTCGCTGAAAAGCACGTGCACTGCACACAGAAGTATGTATATGGAACTGCACACACATGTGGCATGAATGTTCGGCCCGAAAACACTTCAGCTATTTCTCATCACATTAAAAATATAAGGGCATTTGAAGAGCAATCCTTTTCAGGGGACATTTTTACTATTATGTTCTTCCAAACTGCCATAAAAAGAATGAGAAAGCTCACAATTTTTTTTTCACCTTTCCCAGAACTCAACCTTCTTTTTTAATCTACATTGCTTCTCTCAGCCAAGGTGTATACCCTGTAGGATGTGAATGTTGTCTGTGTTTGTATAACATGTTCCCACCTGGTAAATGGTGATTAACTGGAATGATCTCTAATGGAGTGGAGATGGTGCACATTATAGGCTCGTTCAAATATGAAGCGGCAAACCATTTAAAATAAACATTTTTTTAAGCGTAATGCGCTTTACATTTCTGTATCTTTTAACACTTGGGTAAGTGAGTATGCTTAGATACATTTTGTTGCGTCATACATCCCCACTTACCGTTGTTTTAATAAACAAAAACCACAGCTTTTTTTTTTTAAGAGGTGATTTACCACTGCATATGTAAACGAGCCTTATGTGTCGACTAGAAACTGAATCCAATGACCGGTGTAGTAGTATGCACAATGAAAGTGCTTTGAAGTGTGGTATTTACAGCTATGAAAATGCAACTATTGTCATGTCTTATTTTTAACCCTTCTTGTCTGTTAACCCATAGATTACGGGAACCGGGTGGCTCCTGTATTAAGCCTATGAGAGTTAAAGAATTCAGTAGTTAACAGGTTAACACCAGATAGTAATACTTTGCTTGTAGTAATTACCAAGAAGGCACTCTTTATTTCATGGCACTAAACATCCCTAGCTATGGGCTATGGGTCATTATAAGCGCTGAAATTTCTCACTGTAAAACAATGGGGTGTGAAACTGATATCTGTAATCTCTGAGAAATCTGTGATGAATTTTGGCTCATATCGATTATAGTACATGCAGGGCTTGAGTGAGCTTGATCAGATTGTGCCTGAATTTATGTATAAATTATCATGTTGGGTGCCATTTTCAATCATCTTGGCAAAAAAATGTCATTTACAACCTCCGCACTTTATTAGGACTTTGAAAATAAAACCCACTGGCAAATATAGTACCTATTGAACTATGTTGTTTATGATAATACAATACTGAAGTCACCTAAAAAAATAATTTGTGTAAAGCTAGAATGTATAAAATCAACAACACTTTACCTAGCCTTCTATGGGTTAATGGTAAAAGAGTATGAAGAAACTGAAGGAAAACTCTGAGTTGTATGGGTGTGTTGACTAGTCTCCTCACTAGTTGCTGTTTTGTTTATTAGGATGTATTTTAACTTGCAATATCTCTTTATAGAATCAACATTTAAAGCTCATATTTTGAATACAGTATAGCGACGTGGAACCCCTAATATATACAGCACAATCTTTTTTTGTGATTAGTACACTTTAAGTTTAATCATAAATGAGTTCTTTTGTTTTTGTGGAAAAGAAAATTTGGTGAATGGCGAAAAATCAATTTTAATTATTTTGTAGCATGAACATATTTGTGCCTATCTGAACCACCACTTGCAATGTTTCCGAAAGTTTCATGCATATGAAAGTTGTTGATTTTACATTGTGCTCTTGCCCAGCATTAATAGTTCAAGCGTAAAATATAAAGCTATTCAGATTGAATAAATGTATTACCTCTCTTGAGTGTTTACTCTTTTAAAACTTGCATTGCAATGTTCACCAGGTCATGGCTACCAGAACAGAGGGGACTACCCCACCCACACCCCTCCCCCTCACCCCCCGCCAATGACATCACCACCTCAACATGTCCACCACCCCACCCCAGTGAGCGGGGCAGACCCCCATGTGATGGCAGGCAGTCCGGAGGCTAGGATGGTCCCACCCCCTCACCCGCCCCCTCATGAAGTCATGATGCCACCTCCTGATGTCAACATGCATTCTGGTAACAAGACACTCAGTCTTTTAAAAATGTCCTCAAAAGTTGATGTCACAGAGTAGTTGTCATGCAGGTTCATTGTGATAAAAACTAAATTCAAGTCATTAAACAAAGAAGCTTGATGGGAGGAATTTTAATTTGTAAACAAATTTTTAGGCATTTTACTTCCAGTGTTAAAGATCGTATGCTCGATCTGTAATGAAAAACACAAGTCAGAAAAAATTGGAACCAGCGGGATTCGAACATGTTATCTACTGCTTGCCGGGCAGCGACTTAACCACCAGGCTATTCTGGTTCACGGCCAAGTCACGATGAACTGGAATCAAATACCCAAGATCCTCTTCTTTCTGACTCATTAATATTCAAACGGTCCGCCGTAGACAATGGTTAGTAAACGAAGCTTGATGGGAGGAATTTTAATTTGTAAACAAATTTTTAGGCATTTTACTCCCAGTGTTAAAGATCGTATGCTCGATCTGTAATGAAAAACACAAGTCAGAAAAAATTGGAACCAGCGGGATTCGAACCTGTCATCTACCGCTTGCCGGGCAGCGACTTAACCACCAGGCTATTCTGGTTCACGGCCAAGTCACGATGAACTGGAATCAAATACCCAAGATCCTCTTCTTTCTGACTCATTAATATTCAAACGGTCCGTCGTAGACAATGGTTAGTAAACGAAGAAGCTTGATGGGAGGAATTTTAATTTGTAAACAAATTTTAGGCATTAGATGACAGGTTTGAATCCCGCTGGTTCCAATTTTTTCTGACTTGTGTTTTTCATTACAGATCGAGCATACGATCTTTAACACTGGGAGTAAAATGCCTAAAAATTTGTTTACAAATTAAAATTCCTCCCATCAAGCTTCTTCGTTTACTAACCATTGTCTACGGCGGACCATTTGTATATTCAAGTCATTCGTAATTGTTGTTTATGTCATAAATATGAACATTTTCTTTTTTATGAGGGTTTGAAATCATCAAATTTATAGCAAATTGATTAAATATTGCTTAAAACTAAGAAAAAAAACACCTCCCCAGCAACAACTGATAAGCACTGAACATAGATACGGGCAAGTGGGACTACACAAATATGTGACATTAAAAGTGTTTAAGTTTTTCCATGCCATGGTTGGCAAATTTCAACCAAGCGAATGCAAGAAAGTAATTTATGAAATATATTTGGACTGAAAATATAGCCTTTTCTTTCTCACTGAAAGGGACATTAGTATATAAACATTGTAAATTTGAATCCTTGGAAGTTATTTAAAGATATTAATCTACATCTGCCACTCTCGACCCAGGTGTAGTAAATGGGTACCTTGTAGGATTCATTCCTTGAATGCACCGAGTGCTATGGTTGCCAGAGCTGAAGCCGGGGAAATAGTATCCAAAAGTCCTTTGGAAGCGCATTAAGACTTTATATAATGTGATATGCGCTATACAAGAATGAAATATTATGATTATTATTATTAAAATATTAGCTCCAAAGGGCTTGATGTTCATTAAATACGACTACGTAGCTTACTGTGATGTCTGTTTTAGATACGCGCCTCTTTCTTTGATACTTTTTGGAGTATTTGCACCCTCTATCTTTTTAAAATGTACCCTTCAAACTGCTCGGTGATTTATTCAATTGTATACTTTTGACTATTGTTCTTGTTATGCTGTATTCTAACTGTTTCTAGTGAGTAAGCACTAAAAATAATTTTTATTTGAAAGCTGTGCTCTGTAATCAGTGCCTAACATATTCCTGTTTTCTATTTCTCTCAGGAATGAGGCCGCAAGCACCAGGGCATCTCCCCAGTGCAGCTTTCTTCAGCCCCAATCACCCTCCGCCCCAGATGACCCAGCCTCCCCCTCCCAACCAGCTGCCTCCTCCCCAGTTTGTCGGTGGACCTGTCATGTTTGTTGGGCATCACTACCCTGTGATGGGGTCACAGCAGGTCCCCCCTCCCCAGCAGGTCCCTCCTCAACAGGTTCCAGTACAGCATTACTCTGCTGTGCCTCCTCCGGTAAGTCACCCAACATCTTAATCGATTGATTGTACTGGCTTATGCCACCCACGAGCGTATACTCTTGCAGCTAAAGCAACTTGGGGGAACCCACAGATTTAAAAATGCAGTCAAGTACAGGTCATGCTGTTGCACTTTTCTCAAAAGATAATATGCAGGAGTTATTCTGAATCGTGGACTATGTCATAAAAGGGAACTAATAGTTTTTGGAAACACTATAATTACAGCAAATTGAGTCATTCTGAAAATCACAAATGATGAAGTGCACCAGACTTGGATATGGGTACATGGGGCTACACAAACATGTGCCTACAGAATTTGGTCCAAAGATGTAAACTATTTTCAATCATCTGTGAGGTATGAGAGTACTTCAAGAGCAGTCCTTTTCATGGGAAATTTTCTATTACGCTGCTCGTCAACATTGGAATGAAAATAACGACACGGCTCACCAATGATCTTGTTGCCTCTTTCAGAATTCACCATTCTCTGTAGTCCTATCCTAGGAATCATAAATTCAGGCTTAATGCCGTACCAAATGTCACCTGCTCACTTACTTGGTATCAAACATGGGACCTCCTTGTTCCACGACAAAGCTCTATTCACTGACCCGATGTATAAAGTTAGTACTTGATTCTTTGTCGATTTACATCGTGAACGGTAATGACTTATCAAGCATTTTTTTTCTTCTCACTACTACCAGTCTGGTCCTCCCCCGAACCGCCAACACAACCAGCGACGTCCCCCTCTTCCCCAAGGACCCCCACCCCCATCCCAGCCCCCTCCACCCCAACCCCCAACATCCCGCCAAGCTCCCCCACCCATGATAGGAGAGGATGCCCCTAACATCCAAGGTGGACCACCCCTCCCGGGGGCTCAGATGGTAGGGGGAATCACCTACTATTCCCCAGAGTTGCAACAGAGCATGAAGAGAGCCCCACCCACCAGGAGGCAAGCTAATCCTCTTCCCATTGAAGTACCACCAGATAGGGTAAGTAGAAGTATTCGTTAGGAGTTGTAGCATTGTTCCGATCACTCCAATATCCTGGATGGCAGCTTTTAGGATCTCATTGGAATTTAGGCTTCTACAGACATTTTTCAGGGTTTCTTCAGGAATTTTCAGGAATTTTCAGGCTTCATTTTGTGCAGAACATATGGGCTGCAACATGTTTGGGTTTCTTTTCAGACTAATTCTGTAAAATTAGGTATCCATGCAAATATGATAGGAAATGCCATACAAGCTTAATTAAAATGTGAAAAGTGTAAGTTGAGGGAACTATAGTATATGAATTGTTAGTATCCAATACAGTAGCACTAATGTTAATATACTTTTCTCCACATTATCTTTTTTGTAATGTTAGATTATATTCAGTCATGATAATAAGATTAGACTTTTGAAAAGGGAAAGAGGCGTGACTTTCGATTAGAAAGCCATTAATTTCAAAAACTTTAGCTTTAATTCTTTGATTTTTAGGGCTGTGCCGAAACATTTTAGCAATACTTGTATTATTTCTGCATTTTACTTGTAAGAACAGAGAAAGCAACAACTTTCCTGTCAAAGATATGCTGTTAGCATATTTTATTGGATGGAGGGGCAATCTGTCAATCTACCCGTTTAAAGTAGAACGTTAAGGATTTTAAATATTGGCTTAATACTTATTATTGCATAGATGGCATAAATTAAACAAGGTTATCCAAATTCAACGCTTGGAAACATTTGAAGTAATGATTATTATCAATTATAAAACGGTAAAATACAGCCCCCGATATAGCAGCTGAAGAGCTCCTCGAACGCTGCTGAGATATGTGACGACACACCATGGACCAGTCCTGTCTAAGCAGATGATGTCCCATAACATCTTACACATTTTTCAGAGCCTATTTTGTCATCTCCTCTTCAATTATTTCTCTTCCTTCACTAGCGTCAGTCTTAATGTTAGTCTGTTGCCTCACTCTTAACTTCGTGTATGGTATTATTTTGATGAAAAAAGCAGCGTTAAAAAAATAAAGGAATCAGTCACTTGTAAACAAAATATGACGCCATTGTATTTTCAGCTGCTTGCCCCGGCGCATGTTCGGCGTTTCAAGAGGGAACGAATACCATCCTGCTATTATTCGGAGGGCTTTTCAATTTGAAAGTGGGGTTTATTTCATTGATCATTGACCTTCTCCTGTGTATTTACAATCAAACGGTTTTAGCTATCAGAATCAGTTTCACTTTCCCTTTGTAATGGTGTGAAATAAGGTCATGTTTAAATACACCAAACTTTTTATAATTTGATAAATAATTGCATTGCAATTACGTTCATTCATTATAGGACGCCGTCTGCTTAAGCAGGATCGATCCCTTGTGTGACGACATCAAAACATCGCTATATTTCTGGCGAATCCTCGGATATTCCAGATGCTGAGAAGAGCTTTTATTTGTGTTGTTTTTATAATCATCAGATACGCAGTTGACATAAAACTTATCCGATTGCCATCTGTAAGCTTCCCAGTTTCTAGTGATACATTAATTGCCATATTTGTGATTTTCTTTGAATATCTACTTTAATCATGTTATAGAATATCTTAGTAAGGGTTGAGAACAATATACAACACAAAGTCATTTTAGCCTGATGTATAGTTTAATATAATTTGTGCTACAAATATAAATCTTTCTATTTTGTTTTCTCTCTACGATCACAGGGTAGTAGACACAGATCGGATCATCCTAGTTGATTACAGTGAACACCTTAGGTTCTACCTTTCAACACTGATCAATGACAGCGTCAGGTAGCTTGTATTCTTCTTTGATGCTGATTGCTCTGTTCAAAATATTTGATTTCAAATCCATGATGAGTCTATGTAAAGAACTGTCTGCAAAGTGCCAACAAATATCTGACGTTGCAGTCGCTGAATTGTTAGCTAGACTGTAGAAACAAGTAGTATATTTGCACAAGCAACTATTTTCTAGTTTATAGAGATAACTTGTACTAACTTGAGGCAAACCTGATATTTTAATCATATCCAGTTTTTAGCAATAAGATGTCTAGAAGACAACTTTATTTTTATGTTACCTTGACATAAGTGTGGGTGTTGGTTAGTATATCAATTTGTTGCCAATTTACATCAGTTCATGTTGTCGTTGTCCATTGTATTGGTACATTCATATAAGCACAATTATAAGGCGTAAGAGTTTGTGATTCCTGAGATAGGACCAGTTTGAGTAGTATGCTGTAAAAGTAGTTGCTGTAGTTGAAATTGTTACCCATTTTATGGCTAAACCCATGGAATATAATGAAATGAAAATCTAAACGTCTTTAATGAAAGGGTGAAAATAAAGACAGGATAGGTTGCTGATAAATGCTTTATTTCCAGCAAGTGCAGGACTAGCAAGTTTTGTTGTCAATTGCAGCCTCTATGTGGAAATTTTGCATGAATGCTCATACAATATGAATCTGTCCAGCTGGAGCTAATTAACTGCTGTACCAAGAATTTCCAGCAAGCGTCCAAGGCTTTTTAGTATCTAGCATTGCGTAAGCCCAAAAGTCAGGTCACAATATTTTTCGAAACTTTTTACTTAATAAGAACATTTAAAAAAATTTTTACAGTGTACTCTTTTTAATATTAAAGGTGATAAATTGTGGATGATTTTTGCTCACTTTTAGTTTTGTATTATATTTAGGCCTTTAGTAACAAGATGTGAGGTATATTCCAACTCACTGTATCACAGAAAGACTTATAAGAGTGTTTCTTAACTTCTAGTTTTTAGCAGAGTGAAGTAGATGATAGAGCTGGAAAATAAGTCGCATGTCGCTGAGCAATGATGATATCGCTAGAACTATTGCCATGTTAAAGAGACCAGTGTTCCTTGGTATAGTAAAATCTAAATTGAATGACTAACTTGTAAAACCATGATCCTCTGAAGAGGATCTACAAGAAAGTGAAGCTGGGGGGGGGGGGGGGAATCCTTTCCAGAGGCAGGGTCTGGAAACAATGTGATTGGCTAGTGACCGGGGGGGGGGGGGGGGTCTCATTGAGGCCTGTACGGCATCCGCGTCCGTGAAAACGAGTAAAAAGGATTTTTTTCTCACTACCTGACGGTTTACCCGGGGATCTCGTTTAGGGTATCAAAAACAGGAAAATTCTGGAAAAGGGGTATCAAATTCACTAGAAGGGTGATAAAAGATCCTTGAAAAGGGTAGGAAATTTGATAGTAGCAGTCAGGAGCCGGTCAGGAGCAGCTCATCTGAAAATCTTCCTGTGGATATTTTTTCGTGAATCCAAAGAGGTTCTTTCCTATTCTTTCAATGAAAACGTATTTCTGTAATGTGTTCCAAAGTAAATATTTGTCTTTAACTCTTCCTTTTTGGCCAAAAAAGGGCCAAGAAGGACCAATCCTCGAATAGGGTGTACAATACTATGCAAAATCTAAAAACATCCATGTTAAGGATATCAAATTCAGACATTTTTGGCAGGTTTCACTGAATAGGGTATCAGAAACCTCTCGACCGAAATCCTTGTTAAGGGTGCTTTTCAGAAAGTCATGGACGCGGATGCCGTACAGGCCTCAATGAGACATAACCCCCCGGGGCTAGTGACCAAAACAAACCATGGTAACCAGAAATATCTATGCCAGAAAAGGATTGTTAGCATTACAAACTGGTTAGCTGTTGTGAAGATATGCAAAATGTTGGAAGTCATTGTAAAAGTCAATTGATTGGAAGTGTCTGCTGTAAAGAGTTGAAAAGTAGTCTTATCTTGACAGGGTTTAAATGTTGAGAACAAATCTTTTTCAAGACCCTTTGAAAAATGGGTTACTGTCTGTCTTCTGCTAGCTACCATGATCCATTTTACACCAACTCTGCATTCTTTCACTAGTCAAAATAAAGCACACAAAAGAACAGAAGCTTGAAATTGTTATTTATAACACGTTTTATTGGGTCCAAATGCAACCCAATGTCACATTTTTTCTCTTTCATACACTTTCAAATTTTCTATGTTACAAGTATATGTACACATAACAACAGCTTGTCATAGTATCTGACTATAATAGATATCAAGATTATTTCAAGAACAAAAGAAGGTGCGTTCCCATTGCTTCACTATTGTCCATCAACATGCACCATATGCAGTGATTCATAATCTGTGCACTCTTGCTGTGTGTTAGCATGCAGATAAAGAGGCAGTGCGCAGCACCCGAGTGTGTTGCATGACCAGTAAAGACAGCAATGGGAACTCACCCCGACAGTATGCATATACTTTGCATGAATCATGCAAAATGAGGGTATACATGACACAATACAGGATGATAATATATAAGGAGATGTGGAAGCACAGAACTGTATACAATCTTAGGATACTGTTTAGGACTGTATACACAAAATGGTATACAATCTTAGGATATTGGTTAGGACTGCATACACTCAGTGGTATACAATCTTGGGATACTGGTTAGGACTGTATACACCAAATGATATACAATCTTAGGATATTGGTTAAGACTGCATACACTAAGTGGTATACAATCTTGGGATACTGGTTAGGACTGTATACACCAAATGATATACAATCTTAGGATAATGGTTCAGACTGTATTCACTTAATAGTATACAATTTTAGGATATTGGTTAGGACTGCATACACTGAATGTTATACAAACTTAGGATACCAGTTAGGTCTGTATACACTTGATGCCTGGTTGATGGTATACAATCTTAGGATATTGGTTAGGACTGCATTCACTTAGTAGTATACAAACTTAGGATACCAGTTAGGTCCGTATACACTTGATGCCTGGTTGATGGTATACAATCTTAGGATATTGGTTAGGACTGCATTCACTTAGTAGTATACAAACTTAGGATACCAGTTAGGTCCGTATACACTTGATGCCTGGTTGATGGTATACAATCTTAGGATATTGGTTAGGACTGCATTCACTTAGTAGTATACAATCCTTAGGATCAGGATAATTTTTCAGAATTTTATACAATCTTGGGATATTCGAAAGGACTGTATTATGTCTCAAGAGTGCATTCATCTTTCTGAAGTTGCAAATAATCTGTTTTGCACTTATCAAAGACATGGCCGTCTTCAGCAGTAGCCATTAGTTGTGTGTGTTCATTGACACTAAAATGATAATAAAATACCATTTTACTGTTTGTACTGGACATTGTCAGTGTATTAACACTTACTGTGCCGATGTGCCATTTGGCACCGACCCTACGCGCAAATCCCAGAAGAGAGTATTTATGTAGCAAACAAAAAGTTAAAGGATCAATTTGAAATCAAATTTACTATTTGTTAACTCTGAAAATTTTTATCGCTTTCATGTTGAAATATCTGTCATTTTGATGTCATTGTATTTTATCTTGAAGTCCAGCAAATGGAATTAATATGGTCTTATGAGTAGTATGTGTGATATAATGGTGATTATGACAAAAGGACTTGTTTGTTATAGATGTCTTTTGAGGTGGAAAATGCCTCTGATTTAAATTTTTACTCAAAACTGAATCAAAGATATTTATTTGATGAGAGATCTTGTGTTACAATAAACTACATTTGTTTCTTTCTGTAGATATGTAGATTAATTTCATCATATGGAGAATTTACATCTAGAATTGTTTAATTAAAAGTGAAAGAAAATTTTAAATGGTGGGTCATGTTTTTCAAGTATGTTCACTTGTGAGGACGGAATTCAATGGTTTGATGGTTTTGTGTAAAAGAAAGATGCTGTCTTGTACTGGGGGGAAAAAATGGTCATACTTTACTTTAAATGAATGATTTCCAAAATGCAGCATAATGTATTTTCGGTATATTTTCTTTTTGTCAAGTAAGGATATGAGATTGCTCGTATATGATATTACAATATGTGTATTCTTAAACAATATCTTTTTATTTTCTTACAAGAATATTTATCAGACAGACCATTTTTGTTATAATAATTATCAAATTTAAATTTAACATTTTACTAAGGGTAATAAATAGAATTGTTGGCTTCGTGATAAAACAAAGAAATAGTAATGTTGTGTAATGCAGAATTTGGTTTTTATGTATTTTTCGAAAGGTTATGAGACAAGAATTTCATGTGATTTATAAACAAATTGTTTTTTGTAGATGTGTTCTGTAAGAAAAATAAATAACTACAGAAATAAATTATTTTAAGCTTCAGCCTCTAAGAGATGAGAGAGAAATATAAAAATATTGTGAAATCGAAGGTAAGAAAATTAACCTGTATTTCCTTTTTTTAAATAAATATTTTATTAGATTTTATATTACATCTAGTTGTGTGCTTACAATATGCAAGAGCTTTTTATATTTCTTTTTCTCTTGTGTTATTCCTAGTTACATTGTGTAGTTATTCCATATTTTTTGTAATATTAAAACGTTATTCTGTGTATAATTTTGAAAGTGTTCTTTTTTTGTAAATCTCCAGAAAAGTGATAAATTCAACACGATTTCACAGTTTAAAAGAATATAAATCATTTATACCAATGCTATAATTTGTGTGTAACATCTTCTTCAGTGTCTGTTATATTGGCCTTTTTAAAGGGAAAGTCCACCATGATTATACATTGATTTTAAAAGAAGCAGAAAAATTTAAAGGAGAATCAACCCCTAATTACAAATTTACTTATATTGGAAGGTGTAATATATTCCTACTTGTTGGCCTAAATCATTTTCTAATAAGAAAATCAGAAAAGGGTGTAAATAAAGATATTCCAACACCCGTTATCGTCTCCTCCTCATTTCCATGGGGGCTGCCATTTTCTTGCTGATTTGGAGTTGTACATGAACCATTGAGAAATGTTCCAGTCAAGAAGATATTTTGAATCCAAAACCTAAATTGCTTTTCTTCATTACCTAAAATCCCATATGTGACAAAAAATATAAAGTGGGTGTTTACATGTATTGTAAAAATTAAATCTTTATAATTATATATTTAAATTGTCTGGTTTTGCTTAACAAAAATCTATTTTCTTGGGTTTGCCAAACAGAGAAGAACATAATATATGCAGCATGCATTCTGACTTTTCAAGTCCATTATCCGAAAGCAGGTGAATGCATAGTTTGCCGCTATAGATGCTCGGGGAAGAAGCATCCATAAATTTGAATTAATTTGCTCCGTCCCATGCGTCACAGTATCGAGAAAATAGATTTCTATTAAGCGAATATCGATTTTCAACAGAAATATATAAGGAAATCTTCAGTTTAAAAATAAATTGACATATCTATTCTATATTTTTAATCTCAAACGGGTTTTTAATTTTGAAAGAGGCAATTGGGCATTTGGATTAAGAAAATCTTCATGTACACATAAAAAAAAATGGCGGCCCCCATGTACTGCTAGCAGACGATACATGTTGCGGGCAGATGATAAATTTTGCTCAGAAAATCTTGATTCGTATCGATATCGTAAATTTTGACGCGAAGCCATATAGTCTAACAAGTAGGAATAAATAACACCTTTGAACACTTTCGTCTGTATTTTTTTAGGTTAATTCTCCTTTAAGAAACAGATTTGTGAACGTTTGAGCAAAATCTGATAGGAAATAAGAAAGTTCTGAATTTTCGAAGTTGTAATCAATCAAACACAAATTGGCAACTCTGTGACGAGCTTTTTCTTCTTCTTTTCTTAGCTTCTGATGAAGGAATAGATTTGTTTTATTAAGATTTTGTGTAAAAACAGCATGTATGTTAGAATATTTTCTTTAGAGAAAATGGAAATTAATGATTTTTGGGGTGCAGGGCAAATGGGAGAGGAGCTTGCAAGATACGTCACGGAGTTGCCAATTTTTTTTTATTCATTACAACTTCAAAAATTCAAAACTTTCCCATTTCTTATCAGATTTTGCCCAAACCTTCACTGATCTGTATATTTTTTCTGCTTCTTTTAAAACCAACTTGTCATCAGGGTGGAGTTTCCCGTTAAAAGCCTTAATTTGTTAATTATAGAACAAAGACAATTGGTATGGGAATGGATTAGAGGAGAGAGAGAAAGAGAGGGAGAGAGGCATATAACAGCAATATAATAGTTTAAATACTTATTTGTAACAATATAAATCAATTTCATCGTGAAAGTTTTGACTGAAAGAAAACAGTCACAGAAATCCAGCACTCTGTCCACACACATCTTAGCATCAACAACATTTGATGACATCTGGGGAGCGTTTCATCAAGCGTTTTGTCGGTGATTTTTACCGACAAATTTGCTCCCAGCCAATCAGATGCAAGGATTTCAGTAGCTTATAACAGTTGTCGGTAAAAATCACTGACAAAATGCTTGATGAAACATTTGATCATCTGTTAAATATGTTTAAATACCAGTTGCAACGCATATTTCTTAATGTTTGCAAATACACACGCTAATAACTGCATCGGAATGGTAACATCTGTATATACGCAAGAAACACTTCAAATCCTATTGGCTGAGAAAAAAATAAATAATATGAGAAATAGTATGGCAGAATGCTATACAAATTCCATCCGACATTTCAGAAATATACAGTTTTGAATAATATGCATAAATATTGAATTTATCACTGAACACAAATATAGCATAAGTCGTAAGAACTTAAACAAGTTCCCTTCAGCTTTGCTGATAAAACATGAGTTCATGATTTGGTTATCTTCTTTCTTTAAGTTTCTAGCGGGCACAAGGACAAACTACTCTGTAAAATGGTTATTATTAAACCGCTTACAGATACTAAATAACTTTGGAAATTAGATGTTGCAAAGGTTTTGTGATGCAAGATTCATGTGCGGCGACGGGGACATTCCAGCAGACGACAACCCACGGGACCGAACAACCACGAGACCGACAGTCTGGTGGGCCGTCGGTCTAGTGGGCTGTAACCGTGGTGACTATGGTATCGAATTCCTTTAACTATACACCCATCCTTATGATGACATCTACGGTTTTTAGACTTAATTTCACCGAAAGTCTTACTGAAAATCAACATTAATTTCCAACGTTTTTGTTTATATTGTATTCGATGCAACTTACTTCAGGTGAACTGTTGAAAACTAAACTACTGGATGGAAAGATGATACCATTATTAATTGGCTAAATAAAATTGCATACATTATCTGCGTTCTGATTAATTCGCAACAAGTTCGCTTGAGAGTTTAAGTAAAGTAACATTGTGTATAAGAGATTCCACTAATAATAATTATAAAGCATAAAGCAATTATAAAGCACTTGTATTGCGTATTCCTAGGCGCATGAATTATCTTAAGAATTACATTATATATTATATTATGCTGTCATTAAACAATTATGTCGTATCATATTATAAACAGCGATCTGCAAAACTCGTTATAAATTTAGATTAAAAACATCTAAGCTGTTGCTTAGAGGTTACCAATTTAAAGCACATTATGTATTACATCATGAAAGCTATACCAATAATCAAGAAAATAGGAGTTCCTCATCTAATATTTTACCACTTCATACATTACAATTACCATTACTTTTGGGGGTAAAAATGAAAAAAAGTTGTACAAAAATTTGGGAATACTTTCTTTACTAAGCAACTTTTTTTTCATTTAAGGAAGCTATTACGTTAAAAAGTCGAAGGTCTCAATGGTGGACCATTGGCAAACAATTACATTCAAAATAATGAGCATATCTTGCTGAATGTATACTTCATTTGATATTGAAGTACCCTATGGACATAATCTGACGATTTATCCACTTATCCATATCAATTACATACATATATGAAAGAACTTAATGTTAAATCATCACAAAATATTCTCTCTCCCTCAACCCGTTGTCTTCATTTTCTTTACAAGTTTACAACCTAGCAAGATAGCAAGAAAGCAAGATATCAAAAAGACTGCAAGTATTTTTGACTTTTGAAATGAAGCAATGAGCATGTAGGAGGCCAGTGGATATATTCATATCATGTTGCCGTTACTTCTGTTCCCCAATCAAATCTCTCAAGAATAGATGTTCAATAATTAGCTGAGAAAATAAACTAAGTAAATCTAGATTATGAACAAAATGATCTTTTTAAGTTCTAATTACTGAGATACTTGCTATTATTAATCAAAATAATTCAATATGTCTGAAAAGTCTTTAAGTTCTCACACATCCTTTTAAAGACACAGATCACCACATAATCTGGATGTAATATGACTTGAATATAATTCATAATGATTGTAATATTTTCATAAATATTCTATACGCAAAGCTGCAAAATGTATTGCCGCAGTCATTCAATCTGTAATTCATGTAAATCAATAATAATTCACTGTATACTTTGGTTACAACTAACCAATATAACTTATTTAAAATGATAATGGCCTCACTAAAAATGCATCGTCTTTTATATCACATACCACTTTGGTAATAGTTCTTCGAAAATATTTCCTCATTTTATGTCACATGAGTTTCACATTTCTAAACATCATTTCATTCTAAAATTTTCAAAAACAAAATATTTGACGCCCATTATGATAAAAGTTTCATTTCGTCTGCACAAAATGAGCCTTCCGAAAACAGGCACACAACAAGATGGAAAATATCCTCACAAGATAAAGATAACTGTAGTCATCGTATAATTGGGTAAAATGCACACACGGTTATAAAACGGAACTGACAAGATATCCCTCTTTCTCATCGGGGGAACAAGTTAAAATGTCCGATTGGTTTTCCTCTTGTAACTGTTGAATATAAAATCGAGGTTACGGTAATTTCATATTTACACTGTACATTTCTTTAAAACCGACAAGATCCATGTGGCCCCCTTTTCAAAATCCCTTTTTGAAACGCTTTCATCTAAAAAAAAAAAAATGAAGGAGAGAATACTTCTGAAAGTACCCGTGTTCATATTCTATTTGATTATAATATGACGTTTCTCTCTACGAGTTTCACATGAGAACAGGTTATTCATGGCATGGCTAAATATCACACAGAACATTTTTTTTCCTCGTATGAACGAAGTCATGTTTCCATGAGGGTACATTTGGCACGACTGAATTGGCCATGGTGCATCCTTAGAATGATCTGATAGTTACAGGTTCTTCAAAGTATAAGGGCTTCTGTTGCTGTACTCCGTGCCATCCTGGTTTGCTACATGGATTTGTGTTCCCGCAAAGCTTATTAAACAGTCTTTGTCTTTAACTGGTTACTTTACACATCATTTTATAATTATGAAACCAATTTATGCAAACTGAACATGTCTTGATAAGATCTCAAGGCCCGGGGGAGGGGATAACTATCCAATGGGTCCTGTACGTTCCTACAAGTAGTTTTGTCATCTGATGGTATAGTAGAGCAAGGAATAAATAATCGAAACAAATAGTTTCCCCCACAGACATCCCCTGTAAAACAATATCAAAATATCTCTACTCAGTCTGACTTGGGGCTATTGAGATTTGATGATGGTATTCCTACGATGGCATACGGCAACCGATGATTATCGTGTTCAACTTGGCAACTTAAATTGCGAAATATCATCGTTGTGGCATATTTCATCCATCTTAATACTCTTGGGACACGCAATCTTCGCAGCACTTCATCTAATTCCCTCGACTAGACAACACATCAGAATATATCATAGCATCGGAATTGGACTGGTTTATCTGGATAGTTGTTTTATGACGTCTTTTTCGTCTCGCGATCACGTGTCGACTATTTTCCAGGTCAGCACGGACATAATCTTCTATTAACGTCTGTCCACAAGTTGACCTTTATCTCCTGGTTGATCTCGACGAAACACACACCCTCTCATCTTTCCCCCGATCCTTGGCGACCCGGCGCATGCGCAGACCCCGATGACTCGCCCGCCCCCGCTGCCGACCCGGAAGTAGTGGCCTGGTCATGCGACGATCCTTCGCCCTCAATGCCATTGGCGTCGCTGGATTTGCGGGCTGCGTTGTCGTTTGTGTCGCTTTTATGGAAGACATCTTTGTTTGGTTTCTGGTCGCTCGTATCCTCGTCAATGTCCAGTACTTTGACTCCAGAGTTGACCTCTGTGTTTAGAAAAAAAGTAAGTTAGTAAGAGAAAAGAACAAGAAAATGACTTTCATTTTGATATTAGAATTTAAGTCCATATACACACACTGGTAAATTAGTAAAAACTTACACCTAATGCAACAGAAGCAGTGTATCTATATACAAGTGCAAAGTGACATATTATTTTGCCCGACAATGTTCTTTAAAAATTCCAAATTTGTCGCCCAAATAATTATTTTGGATGGGAGGAGGAGGGGGAGGGTGGTCTCGCGACACCCCTCCAACGACTTTCTGCAGAACAGATTAGATCGACCTTTAGAGAAGGTCTCGCAGAAGTTTTTGCACAACTTTTTCACAAGCTTTTGCACAAAATCCTTGCAGAAGTCCTACCAGAAGGCCTTGCAGAAGTTCCTGCAGAAGTTCCTGCAGAAACTTTTGCGGTACTCACCTTGCTGTCCAAGATCCCTCCACTTGGCCTTGTTTTTGTGCAGGTGTTCGTGCCAGCTTCGAAGACACCGTACCGGAATAGAATTCCGTCTACCTAGACTCACTCGACCTGGGCTACTTGGCCTATCACGATCCTGTAAAATACAATATGAAAGTTATGTTTAGTACAAGGTCATTCTAGTTATGTTCCAGTTATACCATGACATTGGATGACTAGACAAATGAACTCTCAAAGTATTTCAAAATTTATTTGTAAAGGTCCTTTCATATTTTATAGTGTTTCTCCAGTTGAAAAAGGGGTAGGGGTGATGAATGGTTTGTATAAAAAGGGTCATACGACATAAATACTAAAGGTAGGTGCCGGTCATTACTGTATTTCCATAATCGGACCTATACACTCATAAACCTTCTTGTGTGTGGGTGACGTCTGAATACATTATGCATGTTTCAACTTTAATAAAATAGTTCCTTCCAATCGATGTTTTTATCATGATTATGGCGCAAATTGTGGACGCTATGATTGGCGCGTTGCTAGTCAGTAAAATGGACTGTAATTTTTTGTTCCTATCACGAGAAACACATGTTCTGGCTTAAATGTTATTAAACCGTATGGTAAGAAGGTAAAGAAGATATTAAAAATGCCCGTACATTCATTGTATTGTTATTAGCTGGTGCGGGAACACTTGCAGATCGAGGGGCCGAGCAGGGTCGAGCCATGGGGATGGAGTTGCGCTTATTCCGCACTACGCTGTCGGCTGATGGCGAGTTTGAGGCGGACTGGAGCTCTTCTCTTAGTATACGATCTATCATATCACCGCACACGTTCATGCTGGGGTCCACGATGAAATCGATGAAACCTGGATAAGAAAAAAATGTGGCAATCTTTACATTCGATTTTTATTTTCATAGAATTATAGAGATAAAGACATCTACTAGCGCCTGGCAGAAATATCCCTCTCCTTTTCCTTATATCCCAAAACCTTTTCTTCCTCCGTCTTCTCTTATAAGTTTTGTTCTAATCTGAACGGTAACTAAAGATCACCTTGTTTGGATGATGAAATCTGCTACACCCACGAGCACGACAGCCCACAGGGCATATACATTTATATCTTCCCTTATGTATTTCTCCGTTTGTCGGTCTCGCGGGCTGTCGATTTCGTGGGCCGTCTGTCTCTGGACTTTTCACGAACTTTTTACTTTGCTTTATTTATTTATTTAGTCGGTCTCGTGGACCATGTAGAAGTTTCTTTCTCGTAGGCTGTTGACCTACTGGGGTGTCCCCGATGAAACCAAGACAAATTTTCTTACCAATTTGTGATTCTGCTAGGAGTGTTGAATTCCTGTCGCATAGTGGTGAAATTGGCAAGCCCATTTCTCGTTCTCTGTCACCCTGGGTAACAAATCAATTCAAAAGAAATTAGATATATGCCTCAAAAAAGGAAATTATTTTTTTCCATATAAATGTACGTGTCTAAAATTGTTGAAGAAATTACCGAAACTGCTGAAGTATCTGCCTGTTGCAATGAATAGTTACTGTCATGTATTTTAAATGCACTGTATGAATGATATCAATCGAAAAATAATAACAGTGAAAGCAATAGACTTCAGTCATAATGATAATAATAATATGTAGCATTCTATAAATGTAGCATTTGAATTTACCCAGAGACAACAAATAGACAATGAAACAGCCGGCTGGTATTTTGCAAACACATTAAATATTTTGCACTCAGAAACACATTTGGTACTTTCATGATTTCCCTTGCGAGCAGCTTTCCGGTTGTTTTTTTAATCAAAAGAATGTAGACAAATACCCTTCTGCTTATAGTTGTTGATGAAGGAATAAACATCTTTAATAGAGGGTTGTGGAAACACTGTTCAATAATAGGGCACACATTTGAAAAAAAATTCGGGGAGAAAAACAGAAATATACTAAAATTTTTAGTTAAAAACAACTGCAGTGTTGATCACAAGCACTAGATCACAGAATCACCCATTCATGTTTGATAGATGACAACTTTAAAACTTCACAACTTTCTTATTCTTATCAGATTTCCTCAAAATTTTCACTGATCGGCTTATCCCATTTTCTGCACTAAGTCAATGCCAAGTTGATGCCAAGAAAGACCTCCCCTTGCAGTTTAGCGAAGACACAATACTAACCTGCCTGAAGAACTCGCGTATAAGTAACGTGGTCCATTTATAGTGGAATCTCCATTCTTTGCTTGGGTGACTGATGTCCGCACAGTGTAGCGTTAGAGCCATCACTTTGGGCTTGTCCAATCTAATGCGAGAAAATACAAAATGAGGACATTCTTGACCAATGAGTATATGACAAATCATGAAAGTTTAATGATATATTATTACGTACATGCCTCAGCTTTTGCTCGGCCGTTCGAATTTCAATTAATAAGTGTCATTATATAATGTCAGCTGCATGGTTTGAGATATGAGATATATGCTGCCTTTTATATACAGTATTGTATCTTGTAATTGGTCTTTGGTGATGTAATCGAAGACTCGTAAGTGATGTTTCTTGCCCGAATATAAACTTTCTAGTGTCTAAATGTTACAAGAAAGCAAGAAAACTGACAGTTTGTTAATATAGTGACAGTGTAATTTCGTAATCGAAATAAACTAGACGCGATAAAAAATATTACAAATAAACCAAGTCGCTTCCAAATGTGAGGTAATTGAATACTGGTATTTTTAAGTTTTATGGGAGGGCGGGGGGCGGCCTGCAGGGCAGAGCCCCTGCTTCATACGCCTATGTACAGGAGATAGATAACTTACGCCTCAGTTGTTGAGATCATCGACTTCATCTGCTTGATCTGTTGGAAATGGAATGACATGTCTGTCGCTAGGACCATGTCGATCACCAAGTTCCGAAGCTCCCTGGAGAAAAAAAAGGAGCAATATAAAAACAATGATGATTAAGACAGTCCAGATTTGTCTCAGTATACTGGTCAAACCTTTGAATGATTTAATTGGACAAAGCATACACTTTAAACAGTAAAACACCAGTAAAATTGAGAGTAATGATGGTTATGACACATAATGGTATATGTGTTCTACCAACTTTGGGGCAGTTATATGCCTTAACTAAGTGATATGGTCTCAACTAAGTGATATGGGCTCGATTAGTAGTAAAAGGCGTATCGTTATTGGGCAAAAAAATTATTCAAGTCTGGCATAAAATTGCTCAAAGTTGGTCGGACACCAGTGACCCTTATGTTGGGCAATAACCCAATATCTCTTAGTGTAGATTAATTGGATAAACTCTCCATTCTTCCAAGAAAAATCTAATTTTATTTCCCATGTCTTGTCGTAAGAATCATTAAATGTGAATCCCAACAACTATATTTCATTATTTCGATATAGAAAATGCATATTAATGTTTCGGGGGATTGACTTTGCTACTGTAGATCAATTGGCCTTTGTCAATCCCCCACATTTTGAATTGTTCTGTTGCTTTTCATCTATTGTGTTGTTTGTATGTACATGTATACTTGTTCATAATGTGTTTACTTCAATTAATTTGTGGAAATAAATGAACTGAACTGAACTGAACTGATATTCTTTTTGTAAGGTGTGGCCGGTCTAAATGAACCTATGTGAAGGAAAATAAATATTTAGTGAATAATAAGTGACAGTGCAATGAAAAAGACTTAAATCTCATCTTCCATTTGAAAAGAAAAATCTTCCCCATTTTTAAATTCCGCGCATTCATCACATTCCACTAATAAGGTTGTAACGCACACAGACGGAGGAAATTAAGCATGAAGTATTTCACTATCACGAGGATGAACAGAAATTCATCCATGGACAACATTTTCCAAAGAGGGTTTAATCAGTTAATGGCTAACCCGGGCACCTCATTATAATTATTGCAAAAAACGTATAGTTCCGTACGGTTTCACGTAATAGTTCATTCGCCTAGGATTTGAATTGTTATGCACGAATTCCTTCACATACTAAGTAATATGGAAATGTGCACTCATATTCTGGAACATATAACTCATGTACGTGTATTCGCATCAATTGGTGCATGCTGTAGTAAAACTAAAGTAATAGCTTGCCAAGTGGTTCTAGCTTCATAACGATGATCCTTTTTGCGGGATCCTTTTTACGAAAGGATCAAAAGCACCATCTTTCATTTCTTAAAATACCAAATGAAATAACACCACTTGTTAGTCTATACCGTTTATTATGAAAATCAGTCAACTTTATTTTCACTGATTATGCTAAATCTTTCGATGTCGGGTAACAGCCGAACTCACGAGCGTAAGCACGAGAAATTTTTATTTGTAATGGAAATGGCAAAGGGCCAAAGAAAAATACCTGACCAATGCACAAAGTACACACAGTATTAAAGTGTTAATTAATTTGAAGAATGATATAGAGCCATAAAGATATAAAAACAAACCTAAATTGAACTCAAATTTTCCGTGTTTTTTTTTACAGTGCATAGTTGCAAAAAGGTGGTTTGAGTACCTCCTTGGTTTGACCTTGTTAAAATATAGCAGAAATGCACACTCGATACGAACACGTGTTTCTTTAAAACCACACATAAGCCAAGTCATGCATTGAAGTGTGAAACATGGTCCGTATGTCATGCACACATTGCTAATGAGTGTTTGCTATTATTCTTGTCACGGTGGTTAACACGCCATATGAGCTGGGAGGTTGAGAGTGGGGGCTCCAGTAGGAGGGGGCGATCCTTTAAAATGGGCGTCGAAAGATCATTTTGTTTGAGGTAGGTGTGTCGGACCAAATTTGCCGACAAGGCAGCCAACACTTACTCTCCAGCATAAATGGAAATAAATTGCAAAAATAAAGATTAGGGAAAAGAAAGAAAGAAAAAGAGCGTCTGTGTTTTTGTCTTTAAAAAAAAAACAATTTTACAGACAGAGAATTTTCAAGGGGAAGGGGATTTGCACCCCACATCCCTCTCTAGCGACGTCCTTGTCAACAGAATGGGTCGATCCATACTATACATCGGTCAAACTAAAACACAGGCTGATGAATAGCTTTACACATTAGCGTTCTGTTCAATTTGCTAAGCGATTCTTGATAGGGGCAACAACTGACCAGGGATGGGGGAGGGTGCTCTCCTGCAACTCGGCACTATTTCTGTCGGGGATGACGATTGATACAATGGTGGGGGCAGTTTACCATCCATCCTTGTAGTCGTGTTAAATCATTTTCTCGCTTTACTGAACAAATCAATTTTCTCAACAGTTGAGTGAGTTTAAACACACCAAAGATTCGAATTAGGTTACCCATTAAGGACAATTACGGACTCAGTGTAGTGTGTTATTGGTGCTGTACAAAAATGTTCTTTAATTTCGTTCAGTGTTACCTATTCTTTTGTTATGGAACGATTATGAGTAGTTACCCCGAGTTCTTTTTAGTAACAATATTTTGCGACGCGTAGGTGGTGTACGCCTACAGGCTGTGCTAATATAAATAGTCGTTTGATCATGATTGAATGCCTACTGTAAAATAAACCTGGTAAAAAAGAGGTTTTAGAAGATACAAATCTTTTCTCTATAGCTTTAGGGTATTTGGGAATAGATGTTGTAAACTCGGCTACGTACATTTTTTCCTTATGTGTATCACTTCTGCACTCTCAAATTTAGTGGGTTTATTTTGCTCTTCCATATGCATCACACAGCAATCTTAAACGTTGTCTGTGTCGTCAAAATATCCCCCCTTATCACTTCCCTCTCGGGTCTATCAATCCTCTAAAACGACCTTTACGTCACACGTCTTTTACCACAGAAATGCTCGGGGGAAAAGGGAAGAGGTCCCCTCATAATATTTCAGTCTATTTTAAATCGCTTTATTCTTAAGTAAAGGAAGATTCAGATATTGAAATAAACATGCAAACAATCAAATGCATAATTAAAAACAACCGAAACCGACGACCACAACCACTACTACCATTACCATCTCCACAACCATCACCACAACCATCACCAAAACCACCACCACCACCACCACCACCACCATCACAATCACCACAATCACCACAATCACCACAATCACCACTACCACCATCACCACCACCAACACCACCACCATCACCACAACAACAACAACAACAACGATAACAACATCGCCAACAACAATAATATACTCACGTGTACTCCTCTTTGGATAGGTTAGCAAGGATGTTCCTCTCATCATCTCGCATGAGACGAAAGGAGCTACTTATGTGATGGTTTTCCAAGACCGCTCGGTCATTGTAGAACATCGCCATGTCAGATCTTGAGGAGGAAAAAGAGGCCAATTGAGAGGAAAGTTAAAGAACGGTTAAAAAAAAAGATGATCAGCGTTCAAATCCCTAACTACGTCTTAAAGTCACGAACATGCCAAGGGGTAATGTTCAGAGACTCATCCCGCAGCTTCATACCAAAACTGCTTTCTCAATACCTTTTCATGACTCTCAATAAAAAAATTTCCGCAATTTAAATTCATACACATTATTGTGTTTCTGTAGTCAGAAGGCATATCGCAGAATAAAGTCTTTTTGGGTTGCACAAATATTATCCGATAAACCTAACAAAACATTGCATTCTGACTGAAATAAACTCGTAACACAAGACAGGCTCTTGAATTTCCGAAGTACGAGATAATCATACTAAATCTCAAGAATACAACTATATGTCTCACAGAAAATGGATTCATAAGCAAAGAAAACTTGGACTTCGTGCCTATAGGGAATGAACTGTAATTACTTGTCCCACTTTTCAATTTGACAGTTGTTTTCTATAGTGTATTTTAAATTAGCGAAAGTCAGGTTCGAAGGAGATCACTCATAGTTTGAAAAATATGTAAAAGATAATTGTAAAATTAACAAGGCAATATCATTTTGAACTAGTTGAAGGCTGAGATGTTGGTGGAAATAAAATTATTACCCAAATCAAGTATTAAAGTGGAAAATAAACTTTTATCGATTGGAACACTGAGCAAGAGCGTCAACTTTTGTGAGATAAATTTTAGAGGAAGCGCCAAGAGCGACCAGCAGAGATGGACGGGCCCCCGGCGCTATACAAGAAATCACATGATCATCGGTAGTGATTTAATGACAGTCAAAAATTATGGAAAGTAATGATGGGCAATGTATATGATGATGACCGACTGCATATCATATCTGACTGTAAATATGATAAGAAATCTGGTAGTTGGGTCAGATTTTTAATATGACATCACGCTTAAAATTCATATCAAGATCATGATGATAATGCAAGCGATATGCGGGCTACTTTAGAAGATTGTTTGGGGTCAGCGTTTCCAGGGTGACCATATTATAGCAAAGAGGATTTTAAAGTGACGAGTCACAAGCTTCTTATCCCGAGTATACGAGGTGAATGATGATTAGAACGTCACAATTTTGAATTGAAAGTTGAACCTTCCTCAGTCCGTGTTAACGTTCATCTACCAAGTAAATCAATCCAGGGTGAGGGAGTGAGTTGAGGGGGTGTTTTCTCCTCGGGTGCCAGGAGCATAAGCTTCCTCAACTCCAACTAAACCCAACATCTTCTCATTTAGCACGAACAAGCAACCTACATCGAAAACAGTCCACCTTATCAAATACAAAAAGAAACTCAAAGAGAAAAAGGAAAATGGCGGGCTTGCTGTATATCTAATATACCCCAACCCCACCGGAGTCACGTATGTTTTGACATTCGCTGAGCTCTGCGACGTAAACATTGAACTTAAGTCTCAGGATGACATGTTCTTCGACTCCACTCGAAGCAAGATTCTCCTGGAGTCCTCTTGGATTGACCTTAATCTTAACAAATAAATTCACGAATTGGAATGCAAGCTGAATTCTAGGCTCTATATCTCTATCCCTCATTACTTCGCCTTTTCTGTTTTGTTTCTGCCCTTCCCTGTAAGAAATATATCCGCCTTCTATATAATCCCTGCGTGCGTGTAGTCGGTATTTACAGTGACTCTCCCCTCCCTCGTCTTGCTTCTATTTCCCTCCCTCTCCCACCCTCTCTCATCATGGTCAGACGTCATACAAATTTCTTTAAGTCATATTGTCTATTCCTCTTCCTGCTTTATAAGTTCATACAACAAACTTTTTTTTTTGTTATATTTGTTACCTAATGTATTCAAAATTTTCACTCGTTCCCCTCTCTACCATTCTACAAAATATATTAAGAATGTATATACATGTGCCTTCATTTCAACACTACATTCCCCGTTATGTATTCCGCTCCACATTCTCCTTCGTCTTGTCTTTCATATTTTTGCTACTCCATTTCAGCGTCTCTGCACGCACTTTTCTTTTTTTCACCATGCACCCCCATCTCCTCTCTTCCAAATTCCCTTATCCTAACACATTACTGTACTTTCATAGTGTGAAATATCACGAAACCGCATATCTCTGTGTCTATTGGATGTCTGTCCGTCACTTCCCAGTCTCCCCATCTGCTCCGCTACCCCTCTTCATTATACCTCCTCTTTTCCTCTCTCATCTCTCTCCCATCATTCATTGAAGCCTCGAGCTGCTTCAAAAGTCTCCCTGGATCTCCTCGAGTCTGCACTGAGGGATGTGGAATTCCATCGGATTGGCGCGGGCCCGTTGGTCCAGCTGTTCGGGGACGCTGATTTAACTCACTGCGATGAGATACGGGACCCCAAAATACAAGGACCCAGTCACGATTCATTGTTTTCCAACAAAATCCCTCGAAATCTTCCCGTCAAAATGTTGCCTCTGCCTCTGGGTTCGTCCTACATTGAACATGACTAATGTGAAGTTGTGCAAGACACTTGGCAAAGCGATTACAGACGAAGCATAGTGAAAATGAAAACAATCTGGATGACAAAGCACTGAAGTGGATGTTGCTTGTAGGCCATTTGAATAAGGCGGCCATTTTGAATGATTGATTGAGATCAGACCGGATAGGAGGTTGCAGTAGCCCTAGGCTTTGTTCATAAGCATAACATACGCCATTTCAGTAAAAACAAATACTATCTCCTCCCATTTTATCCTCCTTTTGAATAATACAATAGGTCACAGCCCTCTCCATACGCTACTATGAGAAGATGTAAACTGAGACTCGCGTAATACTAAACAAAAAGTAAGTTCTCCATGACAGTTTTTAACATAATTCGATAAATATTAGATGAAATTCGTTCATTCAAAAAGCAAAGTATGCAAAATGTTTGTACCCACATTTCATTAGTTACTTGTGAACAATACATTATGTTTCGAAAATAAATTGTGGTTTTTATTGCAGTCGGTACAAGAAAAAAGTTGCACTTTTCGTTTTTATAATGCAATAATGCAATGCAGGGTTTACATATACTTGTTTTCAGTTGTATTCATCTCTTGTTCAAGCCAAGACGGAAAGTTTGCAATTATAATTCATTAAACTGCACTAAAAATCACGATTTTTCAAAGCAATTTCATATATTTGAATTACAAGTTATGCACCTGTACATGAACAAAAGAAGTAAATAGAGTACATAATGTACACCCTGAACTACATTGTGAAACGCAAAGTGAAACTGTTTTTTAGTAACGACTGCAATATTAAATCAAAATTTCATTAGGAGAAATATTCGATTGTTCAAATAATAACCAATGAAAATGTGGGTAAGAAAATTCCACATTATTTGCTTTTTGAATGCAAACGGTTCATCTAATATTTCTTCAGTTATAGTATAAAGGTGTCAGGGGAACTTACATTTTTTTGGGGCCGAGTACAGTTTACTTATTCCAGGTCTTTATTCATTATTATTTTAATGATTTGCAATCATTTGGGGAATAAGTAGGCCTGTAATTAGCAATACATTGCAATTACACGATTCACCTGTAGTGTTAATATTCCAATAGAGAACAACATAATTATAACACCACATTCTTTCATCAATTACGACCTAATTGATGGGACTACGTATTGTTCGATATTCAAACAGAATAAGAGTTAAATACTTGTATTTTTCGCCTTCTTGAATAAAATAATTTGCATTCAAACAAGATAAGAAAAAGTAAAAGGTATTACATCCATTCAGACACTGTCAGAAAATAACATGTCTCGTGCTCGGAGCCTATGATGTACGCCGCAAATTCGCAACATTTTCAATTAGAAGATCTCTGGGTTACCACCCCGCTCAGTAAGCCTGACTAGATACACAAACAGGGGAATTGCATTAGCCTATGATAAGAGAACAGTCTTTTTATCCCGGCCCTAATCAGGTTCATGTTTCATACGATCTCCTACGTCATCACCGGTAGATATGGACATAGTGAAAGCCGCCATTATTTATCGGAATGTCCGGAGCGATGCCGAGGCAACTTTCATCGTCCATATACACTCGTTTAAAGGAGAACATCGAGTTCTGGTGAAGCTGACAAATAATTTGTGAGCTATCTCATTCATTTTATTCCATGTCATCAGCAGTAGATATGGACATATTGGTCCCGGAAGGAGCAGCCGTTATTTATCAGAATATCCGGAGCACTTCAGAGGCATTGAAAGCTTCTCTAAAATGCAATCGCCCAGTACTCAACTGACCCTTTAAGTACGGAAAGATTTATCTGCATGCAGTGCTTCCGGGGCGATTGTCATTATTCAACGAAATCGGCCCATTCGCGTCAGAGGTCCATATTGTTTGGTGGGCTATCCATTCATCGTATAAATCTAAGCCAGACCCATTATATATGAACGATCTGAGACACGAAAGATAAATTTAGATTGATACATCCTCGGTATAGGCCAAGAGTCTATAAATTTATTCCAGTTTGCTCCAGTTTGAAACACTCCAATATATACCTTACCGATATGTAACACAAAGTACAGCTGTATTAAAACATACTAGGCCAACAAACTTACCACGTCTACTTTTTACATTTTATTAATTATTCAATCTGGGATTGAAAAAAGAAAGTTATGATAATTTTTTTTCTCACTGAAGTATCTCAGGATCCCGCCACTAACATTTATCAACATGATTTTTTTTTAACGTGTTCATTAAGTGAAAAAAAAATATTTGAAAGAAACTAGAAGCCCCGACCTTTTAACTGAGACTATATCAGAGCTGGCCTGCAATTAAAAAGAGATCAACAGAAAGACCGACGATGAACAGGCAGAGCTGATTTCTAATTAAATACAATAAAATATATCCTGCTCATTCGGCGTGGAGCAGGGGCATCAGCAATGAAGTGTCACTGGTCTTCGTCGCAATACCATAAACAGATGCTCTTTTCATCACAGCTTGACCATTAACTGACCTTGCGTGTCTTAGAATAGACCGGTCACGTTATATGTGATGAATTCCAGACAGAGACAATTTAATATCTTTAATAATGGAATTTTTAACAAGATCTTTAACAAAATGTAGGTAAAGTCAAAGGAGTACGGTTACTATTTTTCTCCATGCCTCTGGAACAAGCTTCCAGGATTTCTAAGAAATAACACTTCACTTGACTATTAAACAAAAAATCAACACACTTCTGAACGTCTGTCTGACTTGTAAATAGACTGAGGGGAAAGTCCCTTGTATACCACAGGAAATATGCTAGATAAGTATAATTATCTCAAATCATTATCATTAAAAGGCCTACTCTTTCTCCATAAATATGAAGTCGTAAGCTTAACACATCTTAAGACTTTCTGTCCTTGGTTAGCTGACTATATCATTGCAAGACCATTAATTTTTTAAAGAGAAATTCAATCGGTTTATGAGGAATATTATGGATTTTGCATTTATCACTATTCTCGACTGGAGATAATATCAATATCAGGCGCTAAATTAACTCTCTAGAAATATACGTATACTTTCTTAACTTTGTAAAATAAATAAATTAGTTCTTATCATTCATAAAGAATAAACATTCCAAATTCCAAATTCCATCTTTAAAAGGGACAATTTCGGGCAGAAGAAAGCATGAAAGAGCCCACTGTACTTCGACTGAACCCATACCAAGTAACAAGCTCATTTTACTGGTGTGCGCACGAAAGCTGTTCCTATAAAAAGCTAATACTTATAATAGATGCTATCAGATAACCCGTGTGTATGCATTTACTCGAAATAATTACATTACTTTCAGCGCTCCCAGCACATTTGCTCTATTCCCATTGTTAGTTTTTTGTTGTTGGAGTATAAAGTGATTTTCCATTTGCTTCGACCAAACTCATGAATTTGGGTATATTTATAGTTAACATAATTTGCTATCGATATGATGGTATAGATTGTTTGCGTTGTTCGGTAGAAGAAGAGTATTCTCATTACACTGCTATTTGAGCATACACAGTGGTGTAGCTACAGGGTGGAGCACGGGGGCACGTGCCTCCCAATCGAATGGCGAAAGAAAGAAGAGAGAAAGAGAGAGAGAGAGAGAGAGAGAGAGAGAAAGGGAAATGGAAAAGAAGACGATATGACCCCTTCCTACAATTTCCTCTTAATTGGACAAATTGTTAATTCGCATTTCATCTACTGAGTAAGACCGGTGCCTCCCCCCCCCCCCCCTCCCCCATGATGCCAGTGCCCGCTCTACATTGCTGTACACACCCTGCGCCACTGAGCATACACATTACTGGAATGCAAGATGCTTATGATCACATAGATAAAGAGAGAGAGAGAGATAGTACCAAATGGCCACCAGTTCTATTCATAATACTCTGGTGTAAAGGGCCTAGGGATATTGAATTCACTTTATACAGAAATCACTTTAAACATGTTAAAAAAGATATTGCGGTTAGAATTGTTTTCAAGTTGATGCCACTGCAATATTTACGTCATGATAATGCTACCGCAAACTTCATTGTTACCATACCTATCACCACTCGCATTTTGTTGAAATATCCAACCTTTCACATGGAAAAAAATCCACAAAAACAGAAAGATTGCTGTTTTAATAAATAAAACGAATGTTCCTCACAACAGGAGATACACAAATGACTTTCAATCAATAAATACGTTATCGTATTTCGGGTGAATTTCATGAATCATGTTTATTGCCAGCGGTAATATTGATCTGACCTTTCCACAATTGAAAGTGATTTCCAAACGTTCGAGATTCCCAAACAATAGACCACTCGACAGTTAAACGTACATCTCTGTGTTATCATCCGAATCATTTTAATAGATTTACGATTATGTCATGTAAATGTACGTCATAAATTATTGCTCTCTCTCTCTCTCTCTCTCTCTCTCTCCCTCTTTTCCCCCTCTCCATTTCTCTCAGTTTTACCAACTAAAAGGCCACCATGCTATTATTATTTCAAAAGTGCTTTAATTGTATGAGCGTATAATCGGACAGAACATTCATGGCCGTTTCAATTGAGCTTCATCTATATTGAGAACGTAAATATATGGATATATTGCTGATTGCCAGTAGTTCAATACAGTTCACTGTGTTTTGCCGGGTTATTCAATACCATAATTCAATTCCACAAAATACGCCAAAGTGTTTACGGATCTGTGCACTTATATACTCGTGTTGACGCTGTTTATTATTATGATCTGTGACAGGGTGGCAAGATGCCTGGCACTAATATTGGGGATGATGTTTATGGTGGCAGTGATGATGATGATGATGATGATGATGATGACAGTGTTGGTGAAGATGGTGGTATGATGATGATGATGATGATGATGATGATGAGGGGTGCTGGTGAAGAAGGTGGTGTGATGATGATGATGATGATGATGATGATGACGGTGCTGGTGAAGATGGTGGTGTGATGATGATGATGAGGATGACGGTGCTGGTGAAGATGGTGGTTTGATGATGGTGATGAGGATGATTACTGTTCCGGTGAAAAAGGTATGGTGATGAGGATGATGGTGCTGGTGAAGAAGGTGCTGTGATGATGGTTATGAGGATGATTACGGTGCTGGTGAAGAAGGTGGTGTGATGATGATCATGATGATGATGACGGTGCTGGCGAAGATGGTGGTGTGATGATGATAATGATGATGATGATGATGATGATGATAATGACGGTGCTGGTGAAGATGGTGGTGTGATGATGATGATGATGATGATGATGATGATGATAATGACGGCGCTGGTGATGGTGGTGTAATGATGACGAGGAAGATGACGGTGCTGGTGAAGATGGTGGAGTGATAATGATGACGGTGATGAGGATGACAGTGCTGGGGAAGATGGTGGTGTGACGATGATGACGGTGCTGGCGACGATGGTGTAATGATGATGATGATGATGACGGTGCTGGTGAAGATGGTGGTGTGATGATGATGATGATGATGATGATGATGATGATGATGGTGGTGTGATGATGATGATGACGGTGCTGGTGAAGATGGTGGTTTGATGATGGTGATGAGGATGATTACGGTGCTGTTGAAGAAGGTGGTGTGATGATGGTGATGAGGATGATGGTGCTGGTGAAGAAGGTGCTGTGATGATGGTTATGAGGATGATTACGGTGCTGGTGAAGAAGGTGGTGTGTGATGATGATAATGATGATGATGATGGTGCTGGCGAAGATGGTGGTGTGATGATGATAATGATGATGATGATGATGATGATGATGATGATGATGATGATGATGATGATGATGATAATGATAATGACGGTGCTGGTGAAGATGGTGGTGTGATGATGATGATGATGATGATGATGATATTGATAATGGTGCTGGTGAAGATGGTGGTGAGATGATGATAATGATGACGGTGCTGGTGATGGTGATGGTGGTGGTGATGGTGGTGGTGATGATGATGATGACGGTGCTGGTGATGGTGGTGGTGGTGATGATGATGATGATGATGATGACGGTGCTGGTGACGATTGTGGTGTAATGATGATGATGATCAGGGTGCTGGTGAAGATGGTGGTATTGTGGTGATGATGATGATGATCACGGTGCTGCGAAGATGGTGGTGTGATGATGATGATGATGATGATGATGAGGGTGCTGGTGAAGATGGTGGTGTGATGATGATGATGATGATTAGGGTGCTGGTGAAGATTGTGGTATGATGATGATGATGATGATCACGGTGCTGGTGATGATGGTGGTGTAATGATGATGATGATGATGATCACGATGCTGGTGAAGATGGTGGTGTGATGATGATGATGATGGTGATGATGATGAGGGTGCTGGTGAAGATGGTGATGTGATGATGATGATGATGATGATGATGATGACGGTGCTGGTGAAGGTGGTGGTGTGATGATGGTGATGATGATGATGATGATAATGATGATGATGATGATGATGATGATGGTGATGATGATGAAGGTGCTGGTGAAGATGGTGGTGTGATGATGATGATGATGATGATGATGATGATGATGATGAAAGTGCTGGTGAATATGGTGGTGTGATGGTGATGGTGATAATGATGACAGTAGTGATAATAATTTTTGGTGGAAACGATGATGATGACGACTATAATGTAGATGACGCTGATGAAGTCGTTAATAATTATTATATTTAACTACCATAAAAACACCAATGAAATTTTGGCCTATTAACTATTATAAAAACCGTTTTAAAATTCAAGGATATTAATATACCTAAAGGAAATTCTACCCCTTAAAATATGCAGCCCAATGGAATTTTTTTCTTCTCTTACACTCTGTCTCTACGTTCCTCTCTCCAATAATTCCTACAATTTAATAATTATGTCTCCCTGAATCTCATCGTTCTCCTTTCTTCTATATCGCCTGGCCCTGTCTCCCTTCTCTAGATCCGTGACTGCCTCTTATTTTCTTTCAACATCCCTCTATCTTTGTTGTCTCTTTCTTACTTTCTTTCTCCCACCCTCTTCCTTCCTTTCTCACTCTTCTCAGTTAGTTTTACTTACTTGGTGTTGACATGGAACGCATTTGTAGTACCCGTGTGTTCAAAGTCGTGAATTATTGCTGCTAGAAGTGAAGCGAAGATCTCTAAGTCAGACAGCCAGTGCTACAGAGCAATAATTAAAAAAAAAAACAATTAAACAGTTAATGAAGACTGGAGGGATAGAATTAAGGATAGACTAGAGAGAGAGCGATGGTGGTCATGGTGGTTGATGGGGGGGGGGGGGGGGGGGGGGTGATGAGAGGTAACGTGAGTAGGAACGGGCGTGAGGCAGAAAGGCTATTCTCTACGATGGGTAAACCAGGGCATGTGCAAACAAGAGGGAGAGAGAGAGAGAGAGAGAGAGAGAGAGAGAGAAAGAGACCGAGAAGAAGAATGAGGAGAGAGAGATTGGATAGAAAGAATAAGAAGGGTAGAGGGATGCTTGGGTAGGATTACTAGGAGTAGACCGTGATTTATTTCATTTTTAATTGTATTGATTATTTTTACTCCGCTTTGTCATCTAAGTAGCATTTCTGTCTTATTAAAGTTGGCAGCTACGAATTGAAATTTTAATTTCCATCATTAACCATCAGTATATTCCGAATCTAATCAAATTATGCACATATTAAACAAAATACGCAATTAACCCCCCCCCCCCCGCACCCAAAAAAAAAAAAAAAAAAAAAAAAAAAATTAAAAAAATACAAAAATACAAAAATACAAAAATACAAAAATACAAAAATACATAACTATCGTTCAGAAAAACAAACATTGGATGCAGTGAAAAGTGTGAATGAATGAGAAATGTCTTACAATTGTCTTTGAGATTAAACACAAACTTTATACACACAAAATTCTTTCGTACACATTTCCCCCTTGTTACATTCACTTTTAACCACTAAAAAAAACACAACAAAAACAACAACACTTGTGAGATCAAAACATCGATCGGAATACATAATGCAAGAACGAGTGCAACAGACAGTGATACATGAGGCACACTTTCTTTCCATGTACCTATGTGCAGTACAAAATCGCAACCTCGTCAAAAGAAAATAATGTTGAATCTTGTTAATAAATTTATGAATAGAATGAATAGCAACTCGGCAAATCACGAGGAGGATACAATGTGAAAGGGTGCTCTCGCGTTCTCCCGGGTATCGATCGGTCTTGGTCTAAATCAATTATCGTTCGAACGATCAAAGAAGAAATGCAGACGATGAGAAAACATAAAGAAAACACGACGAAAATAAATTGCCTGGTAGAAAAAACGTACTAAATAAAACCTTTACATTACTTTAGCAGAAGTACTGCGTCATTAAACTAATAACAAACGCTATATGCGCTTCGAAACATCCAAAAACAGAAAAGTGAACATGCAAATTTGTCATTATGGTTCTATTAACATTCAACTTTGAACGAAATCCAAGGTTTATAGTCGTATCCACTTATACTTTATTCTCTTTAAGATCCAAAATTAGTTCTCGAGGTAACTGGAAAACCCATCAAAGAAAAAGAAAGAAAGAAAGAAAGGAAGAAAGAAAATGTTGGAATGGATATTTCTTCCTCTTTCAGTAGACGATGTCGGCTACACACCTCTTTCGCGTTACCTCTGATATATCCCCTCTTGCGCATATTCCCGGCGATTCACACAGATATCAATGTCTCCTCAGATTACACTTATTTACGCATACGTCGCTAGGCAACCACACTACACGTTACCATAGCAATGCACGCCGAAACAATCTGCTCTAAATGTAATCAATGGAGTAATTGATTGGGGATGATAATTTTAACGCTCCCTTTTCTTTCCCGGTTCCATTTATCGTTACTGTTTTGATCAATGGTCGTAGTTTGTACCCGTTCCCCAGGCTCTGCACTAATTCACATGTCCATTAATCAGAACATCATGTTTGACGATAGTCGTTTCGATACATCTGCCATAACGGACCACGATCGATACCGTTTGCACTGATTTACTGTCAATGACGTCTCCATGCATCATGTCTGTTTATGTATCATTTTGAAACATTTTCCCGAGCATATTATGAAAAAGCCTAATGAATGAAGCGGCCTATTCATGTTGCCATGACATCTATTTTATTATAACATTATGTCATGAAGACGAGTATAGGTGACGATGATGAATTTTTTAGAGAATATCAATCATATATAAACTATTAAATAAATAATCACGTGACATGTACTAAAGTGTTTTCTGAGAACGAGCGTGCAGTGTAACAGCTTTTTTGGCACGATATCGTGTACTAAAGTGCATCATATACTGTGTATGCATGCACGCACATTTGCCGTTTTCATAGTATTCAAAATACTTTCAGTTGCACTGATATTGATACACTTATTCAATTTATAGACAGTGGAGATAACATTCAGCCATATCATTATTCAGGAAAGCTTAAAGCGGGCTTTTACAGTAAATCCTTAATGATGCATAATTACATTTCAGAGGACGGCTGTACGAGAACATGAAGTGTCATTAGCCTGAGAAAGGAACGATCATCGCACCACGCAGCTCATTTTCTAAATCTTAGTTTCTCATTATCAAGCATCTTCTCTCAAGTAAACAAAAGTTTTCGTAAGAAACTTCATCAATAGGATTCTGAATTACTATCTAAAAATATTATACGTACGCAAGCATGCGATGCTTTGTCTGTATAATGTCATGCAATATTATTCAACAAGAAGTTATTAAATTCCCTGTATAGAAAGTCGATGTGAATCGTGCGAAAAATACCATTTTGAACTTGCACACTCGGAATTGCACACTCGGAATTCTAACAACGAACTTAGCTTAGCAATTGTTCTTGAATGCGTGTTTATAAGATGAATATTTAATGCGTAAAGTGTCAAAGTTGTAGTGAAGCGCCTTGAACTTATAAATATTAAATGCCTCTAACTTGTTACATTTGTAGCGTTGAGTAATAACATCACACCAATATTTCAAAATTTAGTCAATTGCGAATTTTCTTTTTGCAACACAGGTATCATAATCTACTTTGAACTAAGAAGTTGGTTGAGTGAAGGGGTCACACGAAGCATAAAGCAAGCGAGGCGGGAATAACGGCTTTGAAACTTACGAAAGCGCGCCTTTTCTCTTGCCACCAGTCCGATTCGCGGTAGCATGTGACGTACATGTAGGCCTACTTATAATTTGGTTGAGGGAGTGACGCGGTTACACGATGCAAAGCGCACACGATGCAAAGCGCACACGATGCAAAGCGCACATGAATCGGTTGCAATCGATCTACAACTTACGACTGCCTGTCCTTTGACTTAAAATCAGTCTATCCTTCCAAATATGCGATACTTTCGGTTGATTGTGTGATGAAGTTATACATAGTGCATGTTATATACATGTGCACGAGGCCGTTACAACCGCTTTAAATAACTTACCACTAATCCCATCCGGGCGAGCATGTGATGTACTGTCTGTGTGACGTCAGCCGCGTGGAGGAGGTTATGGTAGGGGTTGCCGTACTTGCTGTAACCAAGTTCCATAGCGTCCAAGAAAGCACCGAGTACAGAATGAGGAATCTACAGAATGATTATAAGAAGAAGAGAAGTCAAACACATTAGATTTTCGGCTTTGTTTGACATAAGGAGCATGCAACATATAAACGTAATGCCGGTTGCACTCGGGGTGACGTTAGAAGACGCAGGACGGCGTCAGTGACCGGCGTGGTCTTTGAAACACAAAGTAAATGCAAAGTAAATATTCCAAACATGGCCTGGAATTACTGGCATACATGGATGATGCTTAATGCCTCATAGACTTGATTGACATAAGTAATAACACAATAAAAAATGGGCATTAGTCAACTTCTGTCACCATACAATGTCCAATGAAGCATAATTATTTATAATTCTAGAAGGTATTCACTTTCCGGCGTTCAGTTCAGTTTATATATAAGTAAATCGTGTATGTATAATACACGCTGTGATTGGTTTGATTCGCATCAAGTGACATGCAAAAATTTTGCTATAGTGTACGATCGTGCACTATAACTTTGATTTTTGCACGGGGATTCTAGATGTAGGGGTCTACTTACTTTAACAATTAGTGCATGTTCTATTTATGCACAATTACTGGACTATATGAACTCCAAATACAAAATTATCCCTCGTGGTCTATTTCACCTCGGCCTGCGCCCTCCGTGAAACAAAACTGAACTCGGGATAATTTAGTATTTGTCGTGCATATAATACACTATAGTGCATAGACCATGATAGACCATGATAGACCATGCACTAGTTATATATATATATATATACATATATTCATATACATATATATAGTAAATAGTATATGTATAATACGCGCTGTGATTGGTTAGAGTCGCGTCACATGACGTTCAAAAATTTCGTTATAGTGCACGATCGTGCGCTATAACTTTGATTTTGCATCGGGAATCCCGTGTTAAATTAATAGGGGATGGGTCATTTGTTTACGATTGCTATCGTTTGGGATAATGAGAGCTAACATTTGGAGTTCATTTTGTGAGGTAAGCAACTTTTATAGAGCTAGGAAATCAGCAGTAGATCTGGACTATAAATTTATAGACCTAGGGCCCGGGCCTAATACACAATAACAGATACATCTAGGGGTCTATTTACTATAGAAATTAGTGCAAGTTCTATTTATGCACGATTACTGGACTATATGAACTCCAAATACTAAATTATCCCTCTTGCAGGTCTATTTAACCTCGGCCTGCTGCCTCGGTGAAACAAAACTGCACTCGGGATAATTTAGTATTTGTCGTGCACATAATCCAGTATAGTGCATGATAGACCATGCACTATTATATAAGAAAAACGAGATGAAGATGCATTATTTGCCAATTGAAATTTACTGAAGAAGGAGCGTCCGGATCTTTTCGAAAATTTGGAAAATAAATTTCAATTGGCAATATATATACATACACAACAGAAACAATGTTGCCTACTTGTGTGGATGTGTTATTTCGATCAGCTGCTATGACATTATTGATTTTGTCTCATGAAGTAAGCATTATGTATGCACTGGTTGATTCTGATCTGACAGGCATCTAGTGATATTCTACAGTTGTCAAGGATTGACCTTTATCAAAAAGATAATGTTCTGATATAAGTACACCCCTAAAAAATTGCCTGGGTGTTCATAACATACTCAAACTGATGGGGAATACGTTCAAGGTACATGTCGTTTTTCCGAAAGTTCATAATTCCGAAGGTTCGTTTTTCCGAGGTTCATAATGCCGAAGGTTCATAATTCCGAAAGTGAAATAGGGTTCGTTACTCTGAAAATGAAATAGGGTTCATAATTCTGAAAATGAAATAGGGTTCGTTACTCCGAAAATGAAATAAGGTTCATAATTCCGAAAATGAAAAAGGGTTCATATTTTGGAAGGTTAGTAATTCCGAAAAGTTATTGTATTTTCAGAATTACGAACCTTCGGAATTATGAACCCTTTTTCATTTTCGGAATTATGAACCCTTTTTCATTTTCGGAATTATGCACCCTATGTCATTTTCGGAATTATGAACTCTTTTACATTTTCGGAATTACGAACCTTCGGGATAACGAACCTTCGGAGTAATGCATCAAATGTTCGGAAATACGAACCCTATTTCATTTTCGGAATTATTAACACCTTGCTATGGGAAATTTTCGTTTCGGAATTATGAACCTTCGGAAAAACGAACCTTCGGAAAAACGAGTACCCCCCCCAAAAAAAATATTCAATAGAGGTGTTCAGTCAGGTTCAAAAATTTAGAACCCCCTTTGATATCCTAATACTCGCATGATGTTTTATGTGTGTTTATTGCTATGTGCCGCAAGACTCTTCAAGTATAACGCTTGTGTGAAGAACACACAATGTACAAGCACATGAGTCTGATCAGTTTCTTATCTTACGAACACCTGTACAGTGCAGTGCAGGTTATTAGGCCTACATACATGTACACATATATCGAATGTATACTGTTGTCAGCAGTACTAGACTGAGTATTATTATTTATAGTGGGAAGTTGGGAACCTCAGATGAAACTCTGGGGGAAATCTTTAATTGGAACATGAAGATTTTTTTTCGATGGGGTTAACGGTGGATTTGGTTATTAAAAGACAATGGCAATTAACAATTGTGTCAGACATGGAGACGATGATGACGACAATGATGATGATGATGACGACGTAGATAATGCAGTCGGAACAAGAATGGTTATAACAGAAGATGGGGATTCTTTTTAGTGGTACTGTACTGCTACCGATTTTTGTTACTATATATTTTGCTTACAGTGTCCTTCAACTTTCAAAGTCATGATGGTCCTGCTAACGATAACCAGGGAGGTACTAGGTACTAGGCAAGCTTGCCTAGTACCTTCTTGCTATAACTTGACGCACTCGAAGTTCAGACAAGACCCAATTCGCTTTAACCAGGTGCTGCATATGACGTGCTACTCATCTATAAATAATGTTATCATCCTTTCTGACTCCATCTAAAATGTGGAGACCGGTTTTATCCTGTTGGATTAATTTACATTGTCTACTAACGAGACAAAGCACCAATGTCATTAATCAACTAGCATGGTGAAAGGCTGCAAAAATGCACTTTCCGAAAGTCATAATGATGCCACGAACACCCTGATAAAACTTTTCTTTTTAATCCATCCGCTGGCGTAATATTTGACACATGGTACGACAGAAAAACAAGGTGCCGCAATTGAAACCCCACTGCGTATATATTGGATGAAGTGTTGGCCCTTTCTCTTTGCGCGGATGAAACTAAACAAGGGGCTCCGAGTATATCATTAGCCTGCACTACGACCTATTGGTAAGCGAGCAAGCAGCTATCTGCCTGGAGTGACAATGATGAAGAAACCCTATCTGGATTATTACCTGTGTAGCTGGTTTAGAAGAGATGTTGGGGGAGAAATTGAATCTTCAGGTGAGGACAATGCCAGGCTGATGGATGAAGGTGTGAAGAGGAAGATGGGAGAACGAGGAGGACGTGAGATGGATGGGAAAGGAGGAGACAGAGGGCAAGTTAGTGGCAAATAAATAAGGTTGAAAGAGAGTGCAAAAAAGGACTTAGAATGCCGGAATAACACATCGTAAGGCCCATCACACACCTTGCGACCGGACTAAGACTGTTTTGAAAGAATTTCAAAAGGATTAGAAACTATAACTGGTGTGTGATATTTCTCTGATTGAACTCCCGAATGGCAATAATAGTAGTAATATTGAAAAAGCTGCGAAAGGAGCCTTCTGGTGGTAGAAAAAGACCCAATTGGCTTCGAGTAGTAGTAATGACGTCAGACTAACAATACCACTGCCTGTGGACTGGTAGCCGAGTGGACCTTTCTCAAAATGGAGGGCTTACAATACACTTCAGTGACTTCAGTGTATATCTTACTGTTCATGTTACCACCAGGGACCTCAATCAGGAATAAATTACGTTTCCAAACTTTATTATCTGATCAAGCTAATCATATTGCAATTTCTTTCAAGATTTAGTGATAGTCCGGTCGTATAGTGCGTGGTAGCCTTAAGAGATTACTAATGTAATTCGATGATAGAAACAGAGAGAGAGAGAGAGAGATAGAAAGGGATAGAAAGTGAAAAGTAGAGAAAAATAGAGAGACATAGAGGGAGAGGGCGAAGGAGAGAAAGAGAGATAGAGAGAGAGCCCAAAAGAACAGCAGTTAAAAGGGAAGAAAGACAGGAAGAGGGGGTATAACCGTTGGGGAATATTGCTCTTATTTTTAGTTCTGACGCTCGCAGCGCACCCCCTCCTTCCGCACATCAGAACCAACCTTAACTAATATTCATGTTCTTTATATTCATTTTCTTGACATACACCAAGGAGCTTGAATACTTTTAAAAACCTAACTTTCGTTTTTGTACTCTTTGTCTAACCATATCATATTAAAGTGTTCATACTCAAACAAATGAATCATATTTTACTACCCTTTTGTGACAGAAATAGAGCACCTCGCTAGGCAAAAAGTGATAACGTTTTATCGTTCGCTTTTGATACATGTCAGTCATTTACTTGCTTACACGTGTTGCATCAACTTCAGCATCAACTTTAACAACAGCATTATTATGCTCAACGCTCAATTGAAATACCTAGATGAGAAAATGGTGTTAAGTATCGGTTCTGTCAGGCCATCTAGATATCCGGATAAGTATTATATAGGAGGTTGCATCTGACATAAAGCGTGGTTTTGAAAACAAGGATGAAATCCCTGTGTAATTGGACGTTCATAAGAGTTGGATGAACTGTATTTAGACTTGGAGGAGACGATATTTGAACAGCCGTTTGCACAGTAAATGAACCTGACAATCAGGTCATATCGCTCTGTGCTGTCTGCCATCACCAATCACATGTAAAGAGGGAACATTTCAGATGGACTGTTCCCACTACCGACAAGCAAACCGAAAATAGCAAAGAACCCTTTCTCACAGTGCGTGTCTTGATGTATATTAATCTATCTGATTTCAGTCATGAAATAATCTGATTCAAATCACGTGTAATCAGAATCACGGAACAATGTGACTGAAGTCAAAATGACGTGATTCACATCAAGCGTAGTCAGAATTAGGATGGTTTTTCTCGCATAACTTATAGAAAATGATCGTAACCATGTCCCGAGTTGCCTAATCGCGAAAGACAGATTTCTTTACCGGATTCAGGCTGATAACCCCTTCTTTCCACATTTACATCATTTTGAAAGAAATTTATCTTGGCTTTTCGAGAAAAAACACCCACAATTCCTGACAAACTTAAAGTTTTCCTGTTTCAAATCACACGTAATAAGTACTATTTAAAACAAGTAAGACTGGTCTTAGCCCGAGCCACACCAACAACAGTTCTTTATTGTGACGTGACATTTTTCTTCTCTCCAATCAAGCTCCGCGGTTTAAGAATGTTTTCTTTTTTCTTTTTTTTCTATAATCATTATGTACTCAAATGCCTAAGGGCACCCTCGCCCCAAGCTATTGATTTTAGAGGTTCGTCCTGCAAATATATATGTACTACAGTGAATGTATATTTTGTCATATTTTTGTTTAAAATACATGTACAGCATGTTGTTCATGAATTACATTTCATACTTTTATATTGGAAGTTGGAATGTCTTTAAATTGAACTGAATTGAATTCGAGTTGGGCAGTGGTTCTTTGTATATTTCACGTTAAATGGACAGACACTCATTATAGGCTATCATGATAAGTATCGCCATTCAGTTAAGTCCTTACAATTTGCATGCAGTTTATTAAGTATGACTAATCTTGAAGTATGAAATAACATTGTTCTGTGTGGTATGTAACAGATTTCAGGGGAGCGTTTCATCAAGCGTTTTGTCAGTGATTTTTACTGACAAATTTGCTCTCAGCCAATCAGATGCAAGGATTTCGGTGGCTTATAACAGTGGTCGTTAAAAATCACTGGCAAAACGCTTGATAAAACGCTCCCCAGATCAACAGTTCACACTAAACTGTTTTCTACCTTAAAGAAAGAAGAATAGTTTTATAACATGGACCTGTGGCAGTGGTGACATGCGCTAATGTTTATTCCCGCCACGGCAAACAACATGATGTGTGATCGCCTGAAATATGACAGCCTTGTGTGAAATCAGAATTGACAGGCTTTAAGAGACAGATGAAAAAGTAAAATACGAAATTACGCTCGCCATTATTCCAGGATGAAGAGGAGCATAAAAAGACAAGCATGTTATAAATAACTCAGGAAAAGTGATGTGACTCAAGGTTATAATGTTTTCCAGTTCAAAAGAAGAACACATCGCAGTGAATGTGACGTCTTACTAAAGTATGTTCGACACGTGATTTATTCTTTCATTGAAGGGAAATGACAAGTGGTAGTTTTTATTTTTGGATTTTGTTACCCCCGATTTCACCAGAGACTCCGTGCCAATCCATTTCCTTTCCATTATATCCAGCCTGCTTCAAGACCAGCGCATCGAAACGGTCTTTGATACACTGAACGCCAAATGAATCTTGCTTGGAACGTGATCAGACGGGGAAACATCACGTGAGCGTGTGGGCAAGGATCGCGTGATCGGACTTGAAAGAATCTCTCTTTTTTTGCAAAACATCACCCTTTCAATATACAGCGAAAAAAGAAATTTATTCAATCTTATATTTTGCCAATTAAAGCATGCGTCCGTTACATGCATATCACATGTGCAGACCTCTCAACAGTTACGCGCTCTTTGTACTATAAGAACATCCACATGGTTTTTGCCGCGGAAGAAAAAAAAAGAGAAAATGGATTCATATGCTATGCTATATGTACACCAAGGGATGTGCAGTGAGATGACGGCTTTCTGATATGACAACTACAAATATAACTGAACACAGATATGGCCACTCCATTAGCTGGCAATCTTTACTGTTTAGATTTGGGGGCAGCCGTCTTGTATTTTAGCACTGAACCTTCATCACGTCAAAGTTTAAATTAAATACCGTAACAAAATAAACAAATAATACGATTGCAGCCACTTCGAAGAAATCAACTCAAAGGATGTTACAATACCATATATTGCATAAAACATGGAAATCATGTTAAGATTACGTAATACGCCATTGCATATTTAAAAACAGGTGGACAAGACTATAAATATTAAAAATTGCCAGGGGTCTGATTTCTTGAAAGTCTTTGTGGTCGTATTTCATGGACAATCAAAGTAGAGGTGTCGTAGTCCTGTGGTTAAAAGTACTTGACTGGAAATGCAAAGATCATGGGTTCGATCCCCGGTACGGCACTTATACCCTTGAGCAAGGCATTTGATCTACATTGCTCATTTATCGTACATTAAAATAAAGGTGTTTGGCATATCAATACATGTGTGAGTGTGTTTCTTAACAAAAAAACAATTGCAAATAGATTCCCATGGGTGTCCTAGAGGAATAGCCTATACCAATTATATCTGAAAGTCATTAAAGGTCTTCAAACTCTTGTCCGAATAATTATTTCCTTCGTACTGGTCATCCATAATCTCGTTTAGGACCCCCAAATCGATTTCTTTCCCAGAAGTAGCATTTAAGCTGTCTCCAAAAGAAAGTAGATAGCACGCCTTTAGCTTTTAAAGTACACATAATAGGAGACAGTTCGGCTCAGACGTAGAACGCCAAAAGAGCGCGCGCAGTATTTTTCTATCAATATTTGCACACATGCGCACCCGATAGAAGACTGAGTCAAGTTAATACCCGGATGACAAAACTGTCACCCGCCCGCCCCGTGGACCTTAATAAGAAACTCTAACGGGATCACCGAGCCTTTTTAGATGGGGTCGGAGAGAATCTTTAAGCCAATAAATTGACAGAAGAAAATACATCACCAACGCCCCTCTGAGAGGAGAACATCTAGACACACGTCATCATGTTTAAGTTGTAGAAGTATGGTAACAACATTTTCACATAATGGGTCACCGAATTTCAAGAGTTCGATGATGAATATATACACGTGCATATGGAGACGTATGGAGACTTAAGCCCAGAATTAGATGAGCATCTTCGGACGATATCTCAAAATAGTCTTGAATTTTTAGACTGTATCAGTAGGGTCGGCCCTACTATTCAGCATTTTGATATGGTTGTGAAAAATAGACAAATTTTATATTGTTTAGTTCAGAATGTAAGAAAAACATTCCTGAAAATCAATAACTTAAAGTAAAATTTAAAAAAATCTCTAAAACCATAGATATGACTATCAATACTGGACATTTTTCAAGACTTCAGGGCCCTGTTTCATAAAACTTGTTATCAACAACAAGTTGCAATGACTGTTATAAGCTCGTGAAATCCTTGCATCTGATTGGCTGAGCGTACATTGGTCATAGAAATGTGGCAGTGGTTACTGATAACGCGTTTTATGAAACGGGATCCAATACCACTGTCACCTATTTTCTTGGCTCCCCTCACCTTTAGACTGATATTTTCAACATATATTTTCAAAAGTCAAAGAGGATCTTTAAGAACAAAATGAAATATTGAATCCTCTTAAAATCCAGGAACCGCCTCTTCCTCCAGCCGTCTTTTTTAAAATCTCAAACGTACATGACTTGTGTAGATACATCTTTAAAGTTTACTGACCTTGAATTTGGTTTGGAGATCGTAGCGCGATAAAACCTCCGTTGCTAGGCATTTGAGGGCGTGGCCATCGCTCTCTGTATCCAGGGAAAATATGTCAAATGACCAATCGTCGATCGTCTGAAAAAAAAAAATTGTTTTCAAGGTTAAGAAAATTTTAAATGACAAGAGATAAAAGCAATGTAAAATAATTTACGTTGATAGAAGGTCAATGACATATCAGATATTTAATACGCCATCGCAAACAAAATATACGGCATACACTCCCCACAGTAGAATTAAAATGATTTTCTACTTCCAACGGAACATATCAAAGGAAAAAAAATTGAAAATACATATGAAACAAACATGCAAATAAGAAACATTTTTAGACAATAAAATAAATTTACTCAACACTGCACAATGTCGAATGAGCATTTATGAAGTCATGATATACCCATAATTACACAATCCCAGCCAGAAAATAATGATTAAATCATTAAGATTGAATGTCAATTCATCGCTAAATATATATTGGAAACATAACACGCTTAGAAAAAGAGGACGTCAGTTCCTTTTTGAAGATATTTTACATTTACATTATTAGGCCCTGATCAATAATTTTTCTTAGATTCATTTCACTTGTTTCGTGCGGTCAAATGTCGTAGCGTCTGCATGTCCATATACCTAGTTCAGTTTGTATCCATTGCGCATACAAACCCAGTTCAATCAATTATTCATAGCTGTCTATAGGCACACTTTTCCTTTTCTTTTCTTGCTTGTACCATGCTAGAACCGCGTGATCAAGTTATTGCATAATTTACTGGTTTTCCGTAAGCATTTCAACATAGTTCACGAACTTCCTGTCAGTGCAGGTTGGCCATGTCGAACCTAGATGGATTTCTTTATTGTTGCTGACAACGCGTTATCACTGCATCATTCAGGGTTGGTCTAAGGTTGATGTGTGGCTCTTTAGGGTACATGAATGCGCGTCATTATACAAGTATCATATCTTATTGAACGCCGTAATTATCCAAATGAAACGTTAAAGAGTACTCCCTTAAGCCACTATATAAGAAACATGAAACGAATACTAAATTGGGATGGTTTGTGTGAAAGTACATTCCCCACACATGTGGAGGAGAAGGCCGCGCCCGCACAGACTACCGTGCAAGTTATGCTGGACGCGAGGTCATATTGCGGTGTCCACAGCGGCTTTCCTGGCCCCTAAAACGCACATACCCATCTTGCTGCATTAAAGTTTGCGTCAGCTCTGCATGGCTTGTGGAAAGCCGCTTTACAAGACAGTGGCAATGGAAACAGGGCTTGTTAGAGATGCATAGTATGACACGTATGACATAGACGCAGGTGGTTTGGCCTGATCAGATCCTTAACAATTTAGAGATAGCCTGGGCTATGGGTGTAATACCGAGGGCTGCCATTACCCTCGACCACGCATTTATGGGTCTCTGGATAAGAGACCTTGTCTGACGTGGGAATAAAACTTCCTTCGTGATACCCTCTTCAATTAAGCTCATGCCTTTTCCATAAGATGATGCATTAAAATTATGTCAACGAAATCTATAAAACATAATCATTATATCGTATACATGTTTAAGGGCTGATCCCATTTGTCTAATAACGATAAGGAGATTTTTCATTAAAGGTACATCCTATAGAGCTTCTATACTATTAACAGATACGAGCATACTTACGCGTACACACCATTATAGTAGGATGTATCTCTAACTTTCGAATCTTCATTCTTTTTGTTTAATTTCTACTTGCCTTGTTGACCGATATTACTCATTTAGTTTTAAATATCTTGATGTAAATCACTTCACCGGATATCATGAAGCAAGACGATAAATTTATCAAAATCTATTTTGTGACAAAACTATTTAACGCTGCTGACGAAAATAGAGAAAGTGTTACTATGCGTATATAAGACTATAGCTTGTCTTGGAGGTAGCACTAAGTTGTAATCGCCTTTGTCCTGTTGAACGAGGGGAAGCTACAGATACCATAAGTTACAATGAATTGCAGTGTTCCTTTTGTTAACCAATCAGGATCTATATTTTAACCTTAAGACTTTCAAATTAGATGACACACGTTAAACAGATCCCCAACATTCCAAAATCATCAGTAACCTTTTGCTACACCCTACTCAGCTGTACACTATTAACCACATTGATGGTTGGTTTGATGGTTTTTGTAAAATCTTACTGCTTAGAAAGCATGTGTATTCTATTTTTGTTAGTAAGGGGGCTTGTCGCCAGTGGACCGACGGGTATTGGCCTATTCACTGGGTCACGAGACCACTGCTGTACCACTGAGCCTTCGCGAATAACAATTCGTTCATTGATTACAGCTGTGCGATTTGAACCAAAAGGTCCTGGATTCAGTTAATAATGAAAGGCCTATTTCATAATGGGGATGGCGCTTCTAGACATGTAGTTCCCCACAAATGTGACATAAGAGCTTAGATCTCCATTATTCTGGACAGGGAGGTTTCCATGATACCTGCATTTAGTAATTCCACATTACGTAGAAAAGTAAAGCAACATGTCTCCTACACAACCATGATCGTATTGGCTACGAAACTACCAGGTACTATTATAATGCTAATCATTAAATATGCAGAAGTTAATCAAACAAACAACAATGCTCCTTTACATTTCTTCCTTCGAACGTCAAAAAAGGTACTCTATAAGAGTGAGAGAAATCAGGTATCAAAGGATTATATGAAAAGGATGAGAGAAGTAACGATTGAAAGTGCGTATGAGAGAGAAAGAAAGAGAGAGAGAGGGGGAGGGAGGGAGGGAGAGTGTGAGATGATGTAGCGAAACGAGAGACAGCAAAAAAGGGAAATATTATATGATGCGAAAAGGGGGGGGGGGGATTTTGGAGAATACGTGACAAGATAAAACAACCTGAAATATTTAAGCCTTTTCTTTCTTCAATTACCCCAGAAAAGTTGACGCTAATAAAATATACATACATTTAATTTATCGAGTTTAGTACACTGAAAATGAAAGATGGAATCAATGAAGAATTCTGCATAATTAAAGTCATGCTCTCACGATTTTTCAGTCAACGTAGATTTGAAAGTTATTTGCAAGATAGCTACGGAGGTGAACATGACTATTTCATCTCAAGTCATTTCTTCATTACTATCTGTATAGGGAGGAGTGGAGGGTGAAGGTGGGGTTGAGGGTAGACTGGGATTGGGTAGACATTCATTGCGATTTCAGTTGGATTCCCCCTTGATAGAACTCATGATTTCCTTTAGCGAATGAGAGGGTACACAGTGCAGCAGCACCAGGTGCAATCTGGAAGAATGTGATAAATATTGAGGGTATCTATCGATAGCCACTTGTGCCAAATTGCTAAAACATAAGTGCTCCGAGCGTAGCGTTTCTGAGAGGGTGAAAGAGAGACACAGAGAGACAGAGAGAGATAGAGAGATAGAGAGAGAGAGAGAGAGAGAGAGAGAGAGAGGAAGACGTGACATAAAAATGGACCCAGAAAGAACGTGGGAAGAAAATAATAGACAAACAGAAAGAGAGAGAGAGAGAGAGGGTGGAGATAAGGAGATGGGAGTAATAGACAGGGGTGAAGAAAAAAATGAGAGATATAGAGAAATGCACAAAGCGATAGAGTTCGAAAGGGAGAGAGAGAGAGAGAGAGAGTGAGACAGAGTGAAAAATAATTATCTTTAAAGACTAGGTAAAGGATAGAGAAAATAGATCCTTGTAATCTATTTAAGATCGCTATAAAAGGGGCAAGAGATTGTAATGCATTTTAAGATTTTACAAATGGAAAAGACACAGACTGTAAAGTGTTAGAAGGCCATTTGACAAAATTCAAAGCTTTAAACATTTTGATAAGCATTTAATTAGTCTATTAGCAATATACGTGAATAATACCACCACCTGTTTATACCATGTTAACCGGGCAATAATGAAACAAATCATTCTAAAACAAAGTAAACTCCAATTATAAAGAAAGAATACACCAGTACCTCTGTCAAAGCTTCAGCCTCATTACTCATCTTTGGAGCAGTGGCGTAGCGCGAGTCCAGCCATTAATGGAGTTCTTGTGTCAAGGGTGGGCGGTAGGGGGGGGGGGGGGGGGGCACCTGGGGTGAATGAAACTAGAGAGAACAAGGCCATAGGGTGGAGGAGGAGTATGAGAAGGGGGTCGTGTCATTTTTTCTCCCACGCTCCTGTCACTCTCTTTATTTCTCTTTTCCTCTCCCCTTCCCCCTTTTCGCCTTCCGATAGGGGGTTTTGGGCACGCCAATGCTTTAAGGTTTGCCCTACCAAAAATGGGTAAAAGGGATCCCTACCATCCTCGCATACAACCAAGTATTATTACTTGCATGATGTTAATTGCCATTTTTATTCTAATCTCGTTCTTTTAGTGATTGCTCTGACTGATATTTCAATTATTAATTCTGTCTGCGACTGGAGTCAATTAAGAGAGAAAGCAAAGTCACAAGCTCGGTCTGTGTCTGTGACCCCAAATCAACCTCAAGCAATCGCCTCCCGTTGTCTACCAGTCTTTCATTAAAATGAAATATCTAATAAGTGGCAATCACCTGGTATTGAAAATGAACAACATCTTATACGTTAATAGTGACTCAAATGCTTGCACTTATTCTAGATGATAACAGAGTGGATGGTCATTTGTGATTTACGAAATAATTATAAATCAACAAGGTTGTGAGGAAACAAATACCAAGTAAAATCGGAAGAAGAAAAATAAGAATGATGATATATAATGGTATGCGAGAACTATGAAGAAAGGAATGTGTCATGTGTTAGGAGACTACATGTATTATTCTCACTACATGCACACTTGGTTTTGAGAGTAAAATGGGAAGGAGGGCGATGAGCGAAAATTGAATTTCATACGGATCAAATTCCAATTTCAACCGCTAATATACTGCATTCTATTGAAGACGCTTGAAGTTCATTACATTCCGACATTATTTTAAGAAAAAGTATTAAGGGATGAGTTTCATATCTTAGGTAGATAACTAAAAGGTAGAAAATCGATGAAAATGTAAATCAATTTGGTTAAAGATAAAGACTGAAGTACTCAGATTTGCGTCATGTTTTTTAAAAGTATTTAAGGCACAAAATCATTTGCAATAGTTGATAGATGCTAAATTTTATCTGAGAGAATTTCACATCTTTGGTAGATAACTAGAGAGTTCGAAATAGCCAGAAATTCAAACAAACCTGCTTGTCTGTCCAATCTATTAACTATAATACTATACAAGAAATCGGTAGATTCTTTATCAAGTAAGTCTTCCTTTACAAAAATCATGTCGCCCTCCAAGACATACTTCTTTATATCATTTTTCTATAATCAAAACGACATGCTTATTATTATTTTTGCTGTGGTAGAAAGTATCTTCCTTCATTCTTCACACCGGGCAATTGTATAGGCCCCTAGAGTTATTCGGAAACCGCTTGAGGTCGTAGTTTTGTTCTTTACTCGAAAATAGAATTAAAGCAAACTGCATCACTGATCCAATCCCTTTCTCCCATACAGATGCTAATTTTCATTTCATTATTTGTGGATATTTGCAATCAAGACGGAATAACGATAGGAAATTGGGGATGATTGGTAATGAAAATATTTCATCAAATTTATGAAATATTTCTCCCACGGCAATAACCACAACCGCTTCAGAATAACAACGATTGTACTGACTACTTAGGGATTATCCCAAGAGGAAAAGTATAGGGTGTAACTAATTTTTGTCGAAAGGGAGAAATGCAGCGACTGTGCTAACCCTCTACAAAACCAAAAACCAATTAATTAAAACTGAAGACACATGTTGAGCTTCATAATTACTTATTTCCCTTGATGTAAGAAAAAGAATAGCAAAAAATGCTTCAGAATAATAATGATCGCATTGTCCGAACTCGAATTTTCCCCACAGGAACAGCAGGGTGCAGAGGCGGCGCTCCGGCAGGGGGGGGGGGGGGCGGGCAGGGGGGCACATAGCTGATAAGTGCCCCCTTTTCTTCGTATAGTCCCCTTTTTTCTTGCTAATAAGTGCCCTTATTACCTTTTGATAAGTGCCTCCTTTACCCTCAGACATTACTGCCCCTTATGAATCTAATAATTGCCCCCTTTTTCGTCTAATTAGTGCCCATTTCCCGTTCTAATAGTGCAATTTTTCCTTCTGTAAGTGCTTTTCCCACTTCTGATATGTGCCCCTTTTCCTTCGTATGACAGCGCCCCTTATTCTTTCTGATATATGCCTTTTCACGTCCTGATAAATGCCCCCTTTAACCTCAGAAATTACTGCCCCTTTTGAAATCCGTGCTTTTGTTTTACATCTGATTAGTGCCCAGTTTCCGTTCTAATAGTACAATCTTCCCTTCTTATAAGTGCCCTTTTTCACCTCTGATAAGTTACCCCTTTTCTTCGTATGATTGCCCCTTCTTCTTTCTAATACGTGCCCTTTTCACCTTCTGATAAGTGCCCCTTTTAAGCTCAGATAAGTGTGTCCTTTGAAATCCGACAAGTGTCCCTGTTTTCGTCTGATTGGTGCCCATTTCCCGTTCTAATAGTACAATTTTCCTTATGATAAGTGCCTCTTTTTAAGTGTCCCTTTTACTTCTGATCAGTGCCCCTTTTTCTTTCTAATAGTATTATTCTCCCTTTTGACGAGTGTCCCTTTTGTCTTCTGATAAGTGCCCTACATATATACCTTTTTATATTTAATATATTGTACCTATATACTCCGATGTCGCTTATAACCTGTGCCCTAAAGTCCACAAAAAGAGCCATATACCTAGCTCCAAATAATCAAAGAGGCTTCATAATAATAGATTCCCTTACTGATATCAGCACAATGAGAGGCAGTGGACCGGGGGTAGGAGGGGCACAATTCCCTAAATTATACAGGAATGAGCATTGCCCCTCAATAATAACAGGAAGGAGGACAATCTTTTTCAATTTTTTTCCAAAGCTCGCTTGCTACACTCGCTCACATTTACCATTGTCTTCTTATCATATTAGGAACATTGCTGATATTCAAAATATCTTCAATATTTTGATGAATAATCAGACCATTACACTCAACAGCCAAGTATTTTTTTTAAATCTAGAACCATGTTAAGACAAACAATAATGTGTCGAAAATGATTCTCGATAGTCTATTAATCAAAATGTAGTGGTATACTAATGTCTCAAAGTGGAATTTTCCGCCTTGTTTTCACCCTTTGTAGATGCCCTTTTTCCCCCCAAAGTGCCCCTTTATGTTGGTGCCCCCCACTTTGAAAAACGCTCCGCCGCCCCTGGCAGGGTGCAAATATGTTTTGAGATAAAGAAACCCAAGGAATGAGCCAACGGTTTTTTATAGCAAATATAAACTTTATAAAGACACTTTGAGCTTGATATTGAGTTATAAAGCAATGCTAATTGAATAAAGCTAGAAAAACTAACATGATTCCGGCTCTTAAGACACCCGGGCGAGAGAAAAAAGAAGTATTTTTACAAAAGGGAAAGGCAGTGACTTTGCCATAGTTTATACAAACGAAAATTATGATTTTAAAGTATGGTATATTAAGACACATTTTGAGTTTGATAATGAATTATACAGCAATGTAAGAGAAAGGGGGAAAAATACCCCACAAAATCTCACCCCTCTTAAGACAACCCCGATGAGGGAAATGGAAACTATTTTTAAGAAATGACTGTGCCAACGTTTTACAAACACAAACATTAATGAATTAAACCAGTAAAACTGTATAAAGACACATGTTGAGCTTGACAATAACTCACAAAATAATTTCACTTGAAGTAATTTAAAAAAATCCCATACCAGCTCACCCGTTTTAAGACACCTCCACGAGGGAAAAGAGAAACTCTTTATGTAAGAGAGAAATACAACGACTTTGCCAAAGTTTAAAAATAAAAACAAATCTTTCGGCATATTACTCCCAGTGTTAAAGATCGTATGCTCGATCTGTAATGAAAAACACAAGTCAGAAAAAATTGGAACCAGCGGGATTCGAACCTGTCATCTACTGCTTGCCGGGCAGCGACTTAACCACCAGGCTATTCTGGTTCACGGCCAAGTGAACACTGGGAGTAATATGCCGAAAGATTTGTTTACAAATTAAAAATTCCTCCCCAGTCAAGCTTCTTCGTTTACATGATGGATACTTTGCCAAAGTTTAAAAATACAAACAAATATCAATGAATCAAAACTTTATAAAAACGCATGTTAAGCTTGATAATGAATTAGAGAGTACTGTTTCTCGATGTAAGAGAAAAAAACCCACCCATTCTAGCCCACCCCTCTTTACTAAGACAGCCTGATAAGGGAAAGAGAAATAATTTTTGGATGAGAGAAATGCAACAACTTTGCCAACGCTTTATAAATAAAGAATATTATTGAACTGAAACTGAAAAATCTTATAAAGACACATGCTGAGCATTTAATAATGATTTATGAAATAAATTTATTTGATGGAAGAGAAAGAACATGAAAACATACCCCCATCCCAGTTCACCCCTCTTAAGACACCCCCCGATGAGGGGAAACAGAAACGTGGCTCCTGGTGCAAGATATCGACCGTCTTTTTCATTATTGATCTGCGCGCTGTTTATAGGCACGTTCTCTGGTCTACGAAGGGGGTTCTATTCACTCATCATATCGAACGAAGCCACATTAGTGGCGTGCAGATTCACGAGATTTTTCTCAATATCATGTAAATTTAGATAGAACGGTTTCTCTGTATCTCTGATTGAATATTCTGTTCTTTTCATTTCGTTTCCTTCTTCTCCCCCACTCATCTGCCACACCTGAACTTGTGAAATCTTGGATAGCAGCGCTTATTGTCTTCTAGGCGAAAGTAACACATTTTCTGAGTATAACTCACTAATTTGATTTTCACGGAGATAGTCATCAACGCGATTTAAAATATTAAAAAAAACTATATGTGTAGCTAAGAAACATATTTGCAGTATCACCAACAATACTCGACTGTGTGAAACAATGAAGCCATAGCAAAGTATTGAAATACACCTTTTCGTAAATGTGAAATATCGTTTGATATTTTTGTCATTCTTTAACCCATTAGGTTTTTTTTTCTTCACCACTTTCCATTTTATTTTTAGCTGTACTCAAGACAATAGGAATTAATCACAGGACAGTAATTAATAGGCCATATCTAATTACATTATGTTTATTATGAAGCCGACGTTTGTGAAATGATTATGGAAAGTCTTAAATAGAGTTCGAATGTTATTGCTTTTAACTTGTGATGGATGCAAAAAAAAGTTTGAATTTAATTTAACATCAATAAATTAAATGAGAGTTAGTGCCTACAGCAATAACAATATTAGTTGATACAAAGAAAAAACTTATTCATAGAGTTTTGTACTAAGTAATATTTCTTTCAAAGCAAATAATATATATTCGAAGAAAATAATATACTTCCTGTAATGATTCAGAAAGTCGATCGTCTCTTTATAAGATTCGATATTTCAGATTCTTATTGATAAATGACTATATTGCAAAGGGAAATGCATAAAAGTTATAATCAATACAAAGTAAGATAAACTTTTAAACGAAAAGTTTAGTCGTTAGTAAGAAGAATGTAAATACATGGATAGGTGTGGTAGGCAGGAAGGTGATATCATTTACAACACGGAAGACGCTAAAAAACAACTTCGTCTGTGATAAAGATGTCTTGTATTTGAAGGAGTTTTGCTCATCTACAATACATCATCTGAACTTACACCTATGGGTTGCTTCGAATATGGTTATTATAGTTGTAACACACTTGGGAGTCAAACATGTTTATGTAGATGGATAACGTGGTATATCAGCGTGCCAACGTGTAAGGATTCCTACAGCATGTGGCTTTTTCGAGCCATTTCATTGTCAAAAGATGCATATTTCCTGAGTTCCTGACACAACCGATGATGATGCATTACTCGATACAGGTGTTTTGGTGGTTAAAATGTACCAGCATTTCTGGTTGCCAAGGCTACATCACACCACCATTTTTACGCCGTCTGTTTCCCGCTTCTTTTTATCTGACAGGTTTTCATACGGAGCGGTGTAAAAGTGTGCGGAAAGTACATGTGTATGCGTCTCACTTTGTCGGCTACCCTATAAATGTTTGATGATGTATATTGCCTAACCAGCGTTTGATGGACCGCGTAGAAGGATATGGAAACAAAAAAGCGAGTGTGATGATTTACGCAGATAACAAAATACAGACAATTCAAACATCTGTTTTTTTAAATATCATGAGCTTCCTCTGTACAAAACGGTTTTATTTTGAAATGTGCGACAGGCCGTCGCGACAATATATCAAGAGAAGGAGACGACAGTCAAAAATAGTCACTTCCCTGACAATTTTATGATCACTTTTACTGCATTAATGTTCTCTGGAAGTACCTCATTATAAGAGCAGTTGAGGGGAGCTGACAAAAAGACCATTTCATTATTATATATTATCATTAAATCATTTTGCGCCTAGGAAAACATACAGGCAATGATCATGACTTCAAACTTATAAAAATTATTTTAAACATAATAAAAGTTTAATGAGATGATACATGTGATCAATAAAAAAAAAAAATGATTAAGGTAAATAGTAACCGGAAATGAATTTCATTTATATATATATATATATTCATTCATTTATTTTTTATTTTTTATTTTATATGTTTTTAATTCATTTATTATTATTATTATTATCGTTATTATTATTATTATTATTATTATTATTATTATTTCTTTTCTCTTCTTTTTGTTTTTTTCTTTTCTTTCCTTCTTTTCTTTTTCTTTTTTTTTTTTGTTTGTTGGGGGGGGGGGGGTATAAATTGACCACAGTCAAAGAATCAAATATTACTATAGGTTATAGAAGTTGTACATATATCTTAATGTTAATTAAACGTTTTTCTTCCAATTCGAAATACCGCATGTATCGCTACTTAATAAAAATCAAATTATGAACAGTGTACTATTTACACTTTAAGGTTAGAACCCAGTAACAACGCCAAAATCGACCGATAACAGACAAAATCTTGGCCATTTGGGGTATACTTGTTTTGTTCCGTCTATTATTGGTCTGGTTTCGGCCACGTTAGTGTGACGTGAGCATTATTGCTTCACCTAAAGGTTTAATATTCTATTCTTGACAATTTTGAGCTTGATATATTTTTCATTGAATAATGTGGTTGGATGCATGTCTTTGGCTGAAAATGATAGGAAGAAAAACAGAAGACACATCATCAACTTTCATTTCAAGGAGGTTACCCAAACAGGGTTTGGGTTGTGAGACGTTATGACGTGAGACTATGAGGTAGGTAATGCGAATCATTAGCTCTCAAATACTTTCCGAGGGAAGACTTCCTCGCCTCCTAAGTAAGCCAATTTAGCAGCACTATTTCCAGGGTCAGGGGAAGTGTTGAAATAAATTTGGTGGGGGCCCCGAGGGAGGGCGAAAGGCGAGCCTTTTGGCGCAAATCCTAATACCGCGATTGAAATAATAACGGAAGTCACGCTCAGATGAAATTTCAGATTTGATAGAACTATGAGCTCTTCTTCTGCTCTGCCTAATCGAATCCTTCCTTCCAGTAATAACGAAAACTATTCTCTAAAAGTATTGTCAAGTATTGCATGGCAGAGTGCACATAAATGAGGTCACTTCGTTCAAATTCCTACAGTACGGTACTTCGATTGAACATAATAAATACATTTTAGAGAGAAAACGAGACAAAAAAAATTATGCACTTATCACAAGAGAACATACACGCCAAACCACTGTTCATGTCGCATAACCTTTAAAAAAATCAAATTGCATACATATTTGCGGTAAGTGGAAGATAATGGTATAAGAAAATGAAAGGGACTTATCTTTCAGTACAAAACGCAGAAAATATAGTTTTGACTATTTCATAGCGCATTTTTATACTTTTTGACGTCATGTTACCCGAGATGTTCCCCTCTAGAAAAGCGAGTGAAATATTAGCTTATCCTGCAAAATTGATCATCAAAAGTATCATCGAAGCAACTGTAAAACATATTTGAATATCTTGTTGAATAACCTCAATGATATTTTGTAAAACAAAATGTACCCAATAGATATAAACGATTGAAGCTTGTTTTAACTTAAATAACACACATGCATGTATTATAGGGACTGTAGCACATGAATAAAATTATTTGCCATTACTGAAAATTTCAGGCCAAATGATCTGATTATCCAACTTTAAGTAAGGATAAGGATAATCTTTTCAGTCCTACAAAAAACTGTTCACCACTAAGCACCCATATGAAAAAGTATTTAAAAATACACACTTAGACGTAACTCCTCATTTAAATTACAGAAGAAGCTTTGTTTGATATCACCATGATCACAGAAGGCCATCATCACGATTATAAATAAAGAGAAAAAATGTAAGTAGAAAGGTGGAGAGCGAGAGAGAGAGAGACACACACACACACACATACGCACACACACATGAAAAGATTCAATTGAATTATCACTGAATATATGAAAACTCCTTTTTACATTAAAAAATACGAACATGTAAACTCTCCTTACTATAAATCCATACCGAAAGTATGAGGCATCTATGTTTTGAAGTTCTCGTTTTTAGGATAATCAAAATTTCGGGGCAATTCCATTACCGGATGACGAAAGCACACTTCAGTCCTTAGACTGGTAATGGCAAAGATTCGGTTTAAAGTAGGTCCGTACCAACTTCCTCCAGGAAAAGGGTACTTCGGAACATCCGATTAAATTCAGCCTTTTCCCGCCTCCTGCCCCTCTCTAATCAACAAAACGCGCCAAAAAGACACATAAATGATGTGTCGGTTATCTTGCAAGTCACGTGCTCATTCAAGCACTTGTTTTACGCGTGGCTGGCATTTGACATCATGGTCCCCGGCGCGGTCAAGTGGACCACACATGGCTACATGACTTGAGGAGAAAAAACTATACTGGCCCACATCGTCAAAGGAAGTAAGGAAGAATGATTATAATAAACACACCATTTTGAATGAGTAAATTTGTATTATTGATCATCCTGCAGCTAATCAAGAACAGGATAAAAGATACAGATAAGGTCCTTTCATGTCATTGCAATGTGAAATGAAGTGTCTATGATTAAATAGGTGTGTTTTGGAAGCATCAAAATTACAAGAAACTGCCTTAATATTGCCGGAAACCAAATACCGTGAAATGCACTGCACACAAGATATGGATTAAGTAACCACAAACACATGTGGCATCGAAATTTGGTCCAAAGTTTGCGCTCTATTTCTTGTTATATATGGACTATGAGGCTATATTATGGACAATTTATCTTTTTCCAGTGACACTGCTTCTATGAAATTCTTTCAAATGGGATCGAAAAGAACAAGAAAGGTCCTTTTTTAAGACTATAAATCCACGTTCTCTTTAAGTAATGGTATTTGTTACAACGGCTGGTGTGGAAATCTTGGAGTTTGAACAAATTCCCTTTTGGCATGATGAGACGGTGTGGAAATCTTGGAGTTTGGAACATATTCCCTTATGGCATGATGAGACGGTATACTTATCATGCTTATAGCAGGACGAAAACACGTGAGCACATGAAGTGAAGAGGTAGGACGTAAGGCAGAGGAAATGAAGAAGTTACTTGCGACTGACAATCAAACTGACGTCCTCTAGGGAACAACATTCTTTCCTCTTCTCTATAGAGTCTTTTGAAGTTCTTTTCTGCACATCTAACCAAATCTTCTTCAATTCTTTCTTGATTAGTATGGTAAGGTCCTTTTCGTTCCCCTCATATCCCCTTCAAGGTTTGATCTTCACTCCCGTCCGTCATTCTTGGTGTCCTTTTCTTATATCTTCCCCTGGTTATTTCTGTCTCCCCCAATACCCCTGTCACACTGACAAGACCGATATCAGAAGGACAACACTACCAAACAAAAAACTGCACTTCCCCGAACGGTGAACTGTCTTCGGTCACTTTGGTTTCGGCTTGAGGTGTGACTTAACTAGAATGATATGACAGTTATTCTTTTTAAAATGTATCACTACTCAGGTTGATTGTACAGAATCAATTTTAAAGGGTAAAACTAATGAGTCAGAGAGGATGGAAACGGCAAGCTGGAAAGAAGAGTAACGTGCATAATGATATTGCATAACATCACAGACCTGTACCTAGGGGTAGCAGTTGTTTTATAGTACCCGCCTCTTTTCCAGCGGTCAGATTATCGCTATGGAAATTTCATTACGAGATGGCAACGCCACATGTTCGGCATGGCAGCATTCTGTGTCGTACATATGGTGCTATAATGGAGTAAACTCTTTGGGTTGGTCTGCCGTAACACGATGGGGCACCTAGGCTTAATTTTCAGACTTTATCGCTTATGAAATTTCTATTTAAAAAATAATTATCATAGTATCATGTCGATTGATATAATCATTATCCCACTTGATACTGCTACTATATTTGCCCCTGATGCAGATTGGTGTTAACGTTTAGATAAATATAGACTATGGTGTGATAATCAGGTAAATTTCTTTACTCATGATAACGCTATAGTAAGCTCTAAGTAAAACGTTGCAATGGCTCACATGTTAATTCAAGTGAATAAAACACGTAACATGCTATGGACTGACAACTTATTGTAGATATGTTTATATATCCTACCGCGTTCATAATGATAAGAGCTACTTTTAATGCGCACATATCCAGCCCAGGGGATGCACAAGACGCCTACAAAGTACTATTATTATCCTTGCTTTTAGCCCACCTGCCGTAAGGCGCTGAAAGCATAAAAACAAAGATCATAACAATTTAAAAAATTAAAAAAAAAAAATTTGTTTACTTGTAAAGATAGCACTTGGTTGCTTTGTGAGATCGAGACAGTAGGCTTGAAATCAAAAGAATTAAAAATTAAACGAAATGCGCGGGATATCGTTGTTGTTGTTGATTCTTGTTATATGGCAATCAGTCAATTTTGACTATTATCACCAACAATATTTTGTTATTTTTTTTTGCAGACTTTAATCATTTAAAATAATACAATTGACTCCTCTTTTTTTTGGTAGTTATAATCTTTTTTTTAAAATTATTATTATTTCTTTTCTTTTTTTAAAGATAAAATGGTATCATGCCAGGTTACCGGGTCCTGTCTGTTCTAAATTGGCACCGTCCTGACAAACCTGCTCGTGTTTTGTACGAAGGTTTCTCGAAAAAGTTTCCTATGTCTCTCAGGTGCAGACAGGGGGCTCCCTTTGGGATACCTCAATATCTTGAAACTCGAAAGGAAAAGAAGAACAAATATCAAATCTGCCCCCGAAATAAATCGACATTTATAAAAGGTCAATTTTAGACAGTTATTGCTCAGTGCTCAGCATGTAGACCTACGTCAAACGGAAATATATATATATATATATATATATAAAATATGCAATTAATAGACTCTATCAATTACTCATCTTTGGCGTAAATTGATCCCACTGTGTTATATATTTCTCAAACCAAAGCTACTAGTAGAAGCATTTATACAGGTATATACACACTTAGAAATAAAGGTACAATTTTGCACCCTTCAAATGCAACACTAGCAGCACCTTTTTGGGTGCAAATTTGCTTTTTGCACCTTTAAGGGTGCACTTAGCTACAATTTGCACCCTTAAAGGGTGCAGAGTTGTACCCTTTAGAAAAGGTACAAATTTGCACCCTTTGGGATACAAATGTTTTAAAGGTGCAAAGTTGCATCTTTTAGGGTGCAAATGGGCATTAAAGGGTGCAAAAAAGAACAAAAAGGTGCATTTTTGCACCCTTTTCATGTAGGGTGCAAGATTGCACCCAAAAAGGTGCTGCCAGTGTTGCATTTAGGGTGCAAACCTGAACCTTTGTTCTAAGTGTGTACATGTACAGTGAAGGAAATGAAGAATGCATATTATACTGAAAAAAAGTCCTTGTAAAATTTTAACACAAAAAGTGTTAAACTGGTTGACTGGTAGCCAACACAAATCTGGTAATTTTACCCCGTTGCCTGGTTATTTCACGCGCATCTTCTCTAACCAAATTACCCAGTTCCTGACGAACTAATGCAATTATACACGAAAAATTTTAAAAAGGGGTTTTATATATATATATATATATCCAAATTTTTGGCTCCTGCGGTGTTTTTATTTGACTCCCGAGTATTTATTTACTCTTTCTTCGATATATATATATACATGTATATATGCATAATACATACATACATTTTCAACCCACGCAAATGTATATCTATAGGTGTATATATATATATAATATATATATATATATATATATATATATATATATACAACCCGCACAAACGTGGTAACAGTCAGAGCAAGTGATGAAAACTTGTTGTTACCGATTACGTGGGTATAGGTTTTGAACGCAGACAGATTCTATGTGCAAATTAATTCAAGTGTAAGTGGTTTGTTGATAAAAGAATTCATTACAAATGGTCTGAGTGGCTAAACTAGTGGCTAATTTTGGTAACAAAATGCTGCAGGGGTGTATATTTTGGAATGAAAATGCATAATGCACGCACGTACAAAACGACAACGCCACCGTGCACTCGAATGGGTGGAACACACACACACACACACACACACACGCAAACACAAGAGCAAATGGGAATCAGTGATAGGGAAAACTGGGAATTGCCCTTTTTTGCAGAAAGAGATTGTAGGGGAGAATGTGAGCAACAGAGGGAGTGAGGTAGAGAGAGAGAGAGAGAGACAGAGACAGACAGAGAGAAATTGCTACGAAGTGATGAAAAGGAAGTATATATGTATATATGGAAAATAGAAATAAAGTCTAATCAATACAGATATTAATAATGTATAAACGACGTGTATTTATGAATGATACATGCATGTGCATATATTGTCGAAATAACTAAAAATCTGGAAATTTGATGACATAAAATAAAGATTCTGCCAGCGATGATGTATAGTGAATTACATCTGTCTCCGTACTATGTATTTAGGTTTGTATAAAACGACGATTGAGAACGGACAAGAGATGAGATAGAGATAGAGAGAGAGAGAGAGAGAGAGAGAGAGAGAGAGAGAGAGGATAATGCTGGACATAGAAGGATACATAAGGAGGCAGATAAAGGAAGTAGAATGTCAGAGAAATAAAATAAATGAAAAAATAAAAGGCAAAAATATGCACCGACTTTGGGGGAGAAGAGTCATCATATACAGGGATTATGTGATGTAAGATGTTATTTGATATTAGGGCCTGTGTCATTTTTGAACCACTTTTATGCTATCAGAGTGTGACAGTATTATCGCCATATATTGATGAACTTGGCACGTGAATATATGGGGAGAAAGAGAATTGGAGAAAAAGAATATTGCTAAAAAGAGCAAGAGTGAGGGAATAAGAAAGAGAGAGAGAGGGGGGGGGGGGGGGTAGAAAACAAAATAAAAGCGAATCACGATTACACGACGAAAACATCACACTGGACGTCCAGACGGACGTACACCAGAGATAGAGAGAGAGAGAGAATGTGTGTAAGAGTGTGTTATGTGTGTCCTTTTGTCTACGGTTGCAAACCGAGTGCACACATAGCAATTGTACATTCACTTCGAGGACCCAAAGCAGACTGAGGAGGTCCTCGGTTCCCGAATCCATGCAAAGAATTCAAAATTTCATGCCTTTTCAAATAGGGGTAGGTTATTTTAGGCCCTCTGTTTGCTTATAAAAGTAGGTCCTCGGTTATGCAGAAATTTCTAATATTATCCTCAGTTGTTACATTCCTGCAAAAATGTGTCCTCCAATATGTAGTAACATACAGATGCATGAGTCCTCGGTTTACGCCATGAAAGTGTATGTGTGTGGATTCGTAAGATTAAAAGAGAGGGAGAGAGCAAGAGAGAAAGAAAGAGAGAGAGAGAGAGCGAGAGAGAAAGAAAGGGAAAGATTGTGAGAGAGAGGTCGAAAGTGAGAGCAGAAGAGAAGCAGAAACAAACTGGGGCAAGTAAAAAAGGAAAGTAGCTTGGGGCAATCTTTCGAATCTCAGGGTTACACAAGATATCCGGTACGCCGTTAGTGCAAGTTCCGGAGAAAGATGACACCTACCTTGAATATTTGAATGACCTTTGCCGGTAAGACTGTTCCCGCTGTTGCAGATGTTCTCCGGAACATTCTGAAATGAAAAGAAAGGGTGGATGAACGATAGAGAAAAAAACTTGTTAACTTGGAGACTTTGACAGGACAAAAAGGTTAAATTTTGAGAAAGGTCGCAGAAGATGAAAGTCCAGAGGATAACGTATAGTAATCAATCTGTTGCCTCAGTCTGTCTAGCACTGTTGTCAGATTGTAAAATTTAAAGGCACAAAGCAGTTCTTATCACGGTCATGCATTGAGTGAAATTGTGCTCACCTATATTCCAGAGAGAGAGAGCACGAAACGGGACAGAAAGAGGTAAGGTACAATTAAACCTACTTTTATAACTACATACATGTATATACAAGGTAAGTAACTATGTTCGTATCTACTACCATTTCTGTTGCCTGAAACTATCTGGCATTGTCAGACTGTACAATGTTAATGAAAGCACAACACAGATCTGATCGAAGTCATATGTTGAGCAAAAATGTGCTCACCTACATTCCCGAGACAGAGCGAAAAGGAACAATTACTTTACTAACACTACTTTTAAAACTACTTTTAAAACGACATAATGCAAGGTGAGTATTAAAGTTGGTATCCACTACCACTTCTGTCCGGCAATTGTCAGAATGTAATATTTTACTAAAAGCACAACACAGTACTGATCAAAGGCATATGTTGTGCGAAAATGCGTTAACATATACTCCCAAAAGAGAGAAAGCGAGAGAGAGAAAGAGAGATGTCGGGATACAGTTACTTACCATGACTACTTTTAAGACCACTATGTCGTATGAATTTTCAAGGCACATCCAACAGAAGTAAGTTGATATCCACAACAAGCACCTACCTGTCCGAAGTGGCCCATTTCTTAAAACCTACTCGACTTTGTGATCATAGGTCATCAGCCATATCTTTTTCTCTTTCTTATACGTAAGTTAAGACTAACAACTGTAACCATTAACGACACAAGGTGACAAAGAACTTACCGATCTATGAATAGTCCCGTTCTTAAGGCCTGGACGATACTTCTGAACCGAGGTTTCTCATCACCTAATCTTGACTTTGTCGACTGCCGACTGAACGTCGATGTTAACCAGTGTCGTACCTGTTCGGGTACCTCATCCGACGTCACTTCTGAGAGGTCGTCCTCGTCTTCGTGATAATGATATCTAAAGCAAAGAAAGAAAACGGAAGAATTCATATAAAATTGGGGTATAAATTCATTAAAAAAAAACAATGGTTGAATTAGTCACGAACCGCCGTTTCTCCGAAAACGATAACATTACTTGTTGTGATAGAAATGTCATCTTTGATGTAGGAACATCTCCATTATTTGTTAACGTTGAATGCGCATGCTTCAAATGAAAAAAGAGTAATATCTAAAATGAATAAAATCACATAAATCTAATCAAAATGTGATGCATCCTCCGTACCACGTCACATCTTTTATACAATAGTTCAGAGGAGGTGTGTTTTAAACTGGCAAGGTTGTTTCGGAATAACTCCCATCCCTTAACATTTGCTTCTTACAACGCGTGGAAATAAAAAATCAATACGATGAAAATAAATCCTTAATTTTTGTCCTCTCTCAGACAGTTTGAAAATATCACGAATTTCATCGGCGTCTTTGGGATGTTTGTCCTTTGACCTTGTAAAGAAAGATGAGAATATTTTAAACTAGAATCCTTGCTAGGCCTCTGTATACTATTGACTACCTAAATACCCCAAGGGGCATAGCATTTCTAATCTTGACTCCTACACTACAAGAATATCATATAATTTTCAATAAATGACTTGAACGGGCAAACCTCGTCGTCTATTCTCAAAACATGTAGTGTGCCACTTTCAAAGGGAAGCTATTATGACGTATTTTAACATTATAACTGCAAATAAAATTTGTGATGAAGGCATTTTGCAGAAACATGTACAATTCTATCGTGCATTGGTGTTATGTTATTTTCTTAATATAAGATGGCCTGATAAATTTTAGATATCTCATGAAAAAAATTTGATGACAAAATAAGGTAAAGAAATAACGACTGGTATGGAGATTTTGTTCATCTCTAAAATGCCCTCCCGGATCCACCAGTACGCTGCTCCTTCTACTCCTATTTCGTTTGCCTAATCAACATCACAGATGATGAGACCAGCAAACATCGCAACATCCGATAATCCAATTTCTGTGCTGGAAAGCATGTTGATGACGTCATGGGGATATAACGTATGGGTTTTTGATAGGATTAGAAGTGCACATCAACCTTTTGTTTCCCATTCAATGAGCGATGATGACATGATAAACCCTGAAGTAATATTGATGGTTAAATAGACAAAACGAATAAAGAATCGAGTGTTTTGCTTGCTGCAGGTCGAGAGCTAGGTTATATTTTGCCCCACCAATTATAACTTATGAACATCTGAACGATGACCATGGCCATAAGATGGCCATGGTGACAAAGGGACAGAATCAGAGAAACTATACCTTACACCGACTTCAATCTAGCTTTTGCTTACGTTGTCGCGTTGCAAACATAGATACTCCTACATCACTTTAAACAGAGGGAGGGGTTGGATCAAATAAGAAAAAATCATCAAACGGCCAACAGAAACAAAAAGGGAGGGGTTCTCATTTTTTTTTAAATTCAAGACCAGACAAAGTAGCTAAAATTCTGAAACAAAAACAAGGATGAAACCAATCATCAACGCTTGAATTTTTGTTTCATATTAACAATAAACAATGATACATGTATTTCATCACTTGCCTATACCATACATTACTTTCCACGAATTAAAAAAGGGGACCTTTTGACTTTCTGAAAAGAAAATCACTTCATATTTCATTTGACTACATGTACCATCTAAAATATATTATTAGTCCTTGGTAGTTGGTGTGAATTTCCCCCAGGACTCTAAGGGGAATAAAAATAGTGTGAACATCCCCATAAACTATCTCTTCGTGACAATATGATCATACAATCATCGTCGTCAAAACTGCCATCGTGAACCTGACCTTCGCACTAAATTAAGATGCAAACCCAGACACCTATACCCCATTCCACCCTTACCCTGATAGTCAGGGAACAGACGTCACCCCCTTTAAAGAGTCCAGAGGGGGGCTCTGCAAACCCAATCAGCACTGTGACTGGGACGTCAGCTCTCAGCTTGTCAAGTCCCTGGCTTAGGGCTCGACTTAACCGATATCAATCGAATTTTGTAGAATATTGTCAAAAGAAATTTCCACTGAAGGAATCTGTGTTTCTATTCCTGTTTTTGATTGAAAATCAAAGCCACACGGAGGTATGATCATTTAATAAGTAGATTTTACTGTTAACATGAAAATAAGTATCTAAAAATTCGTCTCCTATGGGAAGATATTCAATGAATGCAGTTTGAACTTTCCAAAAATTAATAATCTGCTCATATTCCATTGGAAAAACATCGCGATAGAGCGTTGAAAAACTCGAACCATTTACTTACTGTTTATGATGCTGATAATTTGATAGATACTCTACAGAACTGAAGGGGTAAAATACGCGTATGAAATCGATTTCATACAAACGACAATTTTACGCCAAAACCACGAATCCATTTTTGGAAATATAATACGTGCGCTTCTTTTCAATATTCTCGTCTAAAATTTAATAGAGAGAAAACCCAAGTTACGCAGTTAAATTGACAAGCAAATATCATCTAAAACAGACAACAAAAATCCCTACTTATCTCCGAAATGCCTACTTTACATTCACCCTCATTTTTGTTTCCAAATCCAGGCAATGATCCAAGGATGAGTGTTTCGGCGGAGAAAATCCCATTTCACTTTTTATCGTTACAAATTGGCCTTACCCCTACAATGATTTGTTAAATTTCCTACCGCTTCGTGTTTTAAAGGGGATATTTTGAAGAGCGCTTTGAAGAGCTGCACACATATTTCTGGTTTTATACTCTCCACCAGTCATGACAGCTGCATGCATACTTTAATCGTCTGGAAATGTTGCAACATATACAATCATACAGTTGTAAGTGATTTCATGGCAATTAAAAGTTTTAATTTGAGGACGTAGCCGACGGATCATCCATTGCATTTTTGTGAGATTACATTCTTAATTTTAACATAGATAGTGAAATTCTATTCTGGAGTTTGTTTGTTAATATTATTTTGTCCTTTGCCCCCCCCCCCCCCCCGCTTCTTCTTCCGTTTAGGAAAGAGAATTTTACACACAAGTAAGCAAACAAACAAAAAGAAGTAAAACTGAGCTTGGCAGCGTTAAAAGCTCGTATCCAGAGCCTAAAGTGTCCACCTTTTAATAATTGAGCAGCTTGCATTGAATACACGCCTAGCCTTTGCCCATTTGTTCACCTCATGGTCCCAAGTGTAGAACTTGCCATAAGTAGGCCTTGCCGTAGGCCATGCTAACAATTGCGTCGTTTAAGATGCTACTGAATAATTCATCGCAGCTGGGAGAATTCGAGACAAAAAAAGGGGAACAAAATGTCTGTGCCCAGTCGTTCAAATCATACATGGATATGTGAATTACATAGAAGGCATGAGATATTATATATATATATATATATATATAATGTGAAAGGAAATGAGAGAATAATGGTTGCTTAACTTAAATCAAAGCTCCCCAGAGGTGTCATCCCTTTTGAAATTTTTGCAAAGGTTGAAAAAATGTCTCCGCCGGGAATCGAACCCGGGTCGTTGGCTTAGAACGCCAATGCCTTAACCACTAGACCACGGAGACGGGCCAGTGGTTTTGGCGACACCAGATTCAATTGACCGACAGATTGACAAATCTTCAACCTTAATTAATTCCTTGGTAGGGGGCAGGTGAGTGTTTGAACAAAGACAAGCCGCATACCTCAGCTGGATCCAAGCGAATGCTTTGATATACATGTATACATTAGAATAATTATAAACAATTGTAAGGAAATAACATATACAACAGCTTTGGCAACTCTCGTGGAAATAAATACAATGTGAAAGGTAGTGAGAGAACAATGATTTAAGTTACGTAACCATTATTCTCTCATTTCCTTTCACATTGTATTTATTTCCACGAGAGTTGCCAAAGCTGTTGTATATGTTATTTCCTTACAATATATATATACACTAAAGGAAAAAAGAAACTTATAAAAGTTCAAGAGATCACCAAATTAAATTCTCTGCATGGAAATGTACCAAATTTGGATATAATGTTGATTCAATGCATGGCTTTAAATGACAGTCAATAACAAAAAGTTTTCTTCAATGCCACAAAAGAAATGTGCACTGAAGCAAAGGACTCTCTAATCCCCAAGTCACAAAGACAAACTGCAGCCTTGTACACCATATGCATGTCAATGAATGAAACAAAAGAATTTCAAATGATTTTACAATTATCAACTCACAGATATTTAACTGAATAAACAAAATGGTTAGATTTAGAGACTAGAAAATATTGAACCCAGGGAAGCCTGCATAACAATTTAGAGAATCGAGCCAACTAATATCAACTTGTGAAATTTATGATGGCGGTACTAATACAGACATGTTCTTTGTTTAAGAATAACATAAATTTAGGAGGAACCTGGCCGTTTTGGGGAATTTGTTGACATTATCCTTCACTAAGCCGTACGTAATCAGGAACTAAACATCATCAGACATTTTAAAAACATTCTTAACTGATACATGGCAAAATGATGAATAGTGTTTACATCCTGTCTATTAAAGTAAGCGCAGATTTAACCAGGTGTGGCATTTTCATGACGTACGTCATCTCGCTTTGTGTATACACACAGTAGAGTATACATTTCAAAATTGTCTGGCATGATTTAAACAAACAATTGCACATCCTAAAAGTAAATTCCAAGGAAAAATTTATGTGTTTACCCATAAATTCAATCTAATGCGTTTTCAACAGACGATGGCAATATATTACGCCTGCTTTTGTCGTACATGTTCCTTACTCTCTCCTTTGCGAATGGAAATTTTACGCTGATTGGCCTGCCAAGGAGAAGATTTTTTTCTGAACACTTGTTTTTGCAACAATCTGAAATTATCACAGCCATCTTTCATTAGGAATATGGCGAATGTGTCGGCACCTTCCATGATTGTTTCTGTAACGTGAACCGAGCTGCGTGTGAGGGGTGTCACGCAAGAGGGCAGATGAAAGGGAAGGGCTGAGGTTGAATGTCAAGAAAGCCACAGCAATACAGTGGGCGAGGCACTTTGTTGAGGGTCAAAGATAGAAATAAGTCCGCAGTGGTTAGAGGGGTAATACAGAGAGGTCGATAGAGGGAAGATGGGTAATGCACAGAGGGAGACAGTTGGTAGAAGGGTAATACAGAGAGGTAGGCTATGTGTAGATGGGTGATACAAGTATGTAAGCAGTTTACAGGGGGAGGGGTATTATAGATAGGCAGGCTCTGGGCAGAGGGCTAAATACAAAGAGTAAAAGGGGGACACAGAGAGATTGACAGTGGGTAGTGGGGTAATACAGAGAGGCCGAAAGTGAGTAAAGAATTCATAGAGAGGCAGGGTGTGGCTAGAGGGGTAATACAGAAAGGTAGGAAATGGTTACTGGGGGAATGATGTTGGCACTGGGTGTATGGGTGACACAGAGAGGTGGGCAGTTAGTAGAAAGGTAATACAAGGATGAAGGCAGTTGGTACAGGGGCAAAACAGAGGAGGTTTGCTGTGGCTTAACGTGGCTATATGGAGAGGTATGGGCCATCTCACATTATTCAACTAATTTCAGACAAAATATGCCAGTTCTAAAATTATAACGGATATCGTCGTGTAACAAATGGTGCTACATGACATGGCTACTCTACTTTTACCATGTAAAAAAGCAACAAAAGAAAGTGCACCAGTTATTGGTGCCAACATCTTTAATGGGACATCGAAGAAAATCCCACACCCATAAACAAATTTCGTTTCCTTATTAACTGCCCGAGTCTGTCAAGAATTCAACCACACACTTCGAATACCTTAAAACGAAAGGCTGCGTTAACACTGAGGGGTAGCAATACGGTATGAGTTTTTCTTAGGTGTTGCTTACCTCGTTTCATCTTGCTTGAGGGTGTCTAGAACAGAGGCAGCATACTCCAAGTTTTCTTTCAGGTACTTCTTCGATACCTCCTCCCTCTCTAACCTTAGGACCAGACTGCGCAGGCGTAAGGCAGCTAGAACGGCCCCTTGTGGGGAGGTGGCAGGGGGCATGGACTCGCTGACTTCAAGATCAATGCTAGCGAGAGACTCTTCGTCCATCGATTGTGAATCCTGCCGCCTCAATCTCCGTTTGGTGTCTGTCTTTTTTATTATTCTATACTCCATTTCTGCAGTTAACGAGGTATAGGAAGAAGAAGAGAAAAAAATCAACGAAATTTAATTACCTCAGGTTTGTCCGAAGTGTTTAAATTCGCATTTTATAACGTACTGTACATATTAAGAAAAAAAAATAAAGACTTCAACTCAAACTGTAAAATATCAGCACCTTTTAAATAAAGTGTAAATCTGAACCTAGAGAGGTTCACATGCACATTCCAAAGACGACTTGAACCATAAGAGGTTCATCTTTGCACCCTGTGGGGGGGGGGGGTGCTAATGTTTCGGTTTAGGTTGCAAATTTGAACTTTTATTTCTTAGTGTGAACTAGTTCGAGGGATTTTCGAATATCTTGCCACCAATCGCATACTATTTTGAAAATATATAGCAGGGTGTCTGGGGCCACGATTTGAATGGAATGCCATGAATAATGCCATAAATATATAAATATATCGAGACATACTGTACACTAATAAATGTACTAGCAATGATAAGTCACAATATAATGATGTAAGATGTGGAATACCGCAGGGATCTACTCTCGGCCCGTTTTTATTGTACATAAATAATCTTTCTCGGGCTTCTGATATTCTAAAATGTATTTTATCTAATGATGACACAAGTATTTTTATGACTCACAAAAACGCAACATTACTTCAGTTGGCTTTCAACAGAAAAATTAAATTAATTACTCCTTAGTTAAAAGTAAATATATTGGCTATTAATGAAAAGAAAACAATTTTTTAATGGTTTTTGTAAGAAACATTTTGACCCTATCAAAATTCAAATGAAAAGTTGTGCTATGGAACGAGTATCTAATATAAAATTTCTTGGCGTTACTATAGATGACAAATTAAGTTGGAATGATCATGTTGGTGTCGTGTGCAATACATTATCAAAAATATTGGTGTGATGTACAAATTGAAATTCCTCCCAAAGGAAATTCTTAGAATGATATACAATTCTATTGTTATACCATATTTATATTATTGTATTTTTGCTTGGGGAATTGCATTTTCATACCAGCTTGACAAGATTCTGAAATTACAAAAACGTGCACTGAAATGAATTAGTCATTCATCTTTTCTTGCCCACAGCGGACCCATTTTTCACTCACTAAAAATCTTACCATTTAGAGACTTATATTTATTTCAAATTGGAATATCTATGTGTCTATGTAAATAAAACACTTCCTTCCTGCATCTCTCTCTGAATTTTTCACCTGGAATTTTGAAATTCATGTGCATAGAACTAAAAGTACTGGTAATTTTCATTTTCCACTAGATACGTACATCTTTATCTTAAAAATCTATCATATACCAGGGTCCATTCATATGGAACTCTCTTCCAACAGAACAAAATCGAAAATACATCTTTAAGTACTTAACTACAAATTCAGTTAAATTTTCTTCTTGTTTTGTTGTTGCACTGTTCTTTTTTGTGTTCTATTTTGTATTGTAATGTTCTCCTATATACTGTGTCTAATTTATTTACCATTTACCATTTACCATTTATCGCAATATATAGATATTTTCCTGGGTCGGCCTCCTACAAGGGCCTTTCCTTTCTGACTGCAACCCACTTTTGCAATATAATTATGTGAATATTTTAATCCATGTTACTATGTTGCTATTGTCCTTTTTCAAACTTTTATTACACTGTGAATGTAATGCTGTTTTTTTCAGATAGCTTGTACTTTTTATTGCTTTTAAAGTGAAATAAATTTGAATTGAATTGAGTCAATGTAACTATTAATTAATGGTAATCTGGTCTTACTATTACATTCATTCATTAAATTCTTCTGTGTCCCTAGAGCTAGTATTGTTAGTAACTATGAAATAATAATAAGCATATCGTAGTGATATTTGTAACGTAAGCTGCTGATCAATATCTAATTAAATGCATATTGGGAATATTGGAACCTAGCTACAAACCTGATTGGCTTGGCCCAATCGAATTATATACAGAAAATGATGAAAATGCATTGCTGTATCAACCGATATCGTCATATAAATGCGCCATATAAATGCAATTATTATTATTATTATTATTATTTGTCAAAAGAAACAACCAAATAGACAACAAATAAAAAACAGACAAAAACAAAAGAAAAAAAAAAGAAAAAAAAAGAGAGTAATTTACTTACTTTTTCCATCAACTCTTCCTCTGGGACTACTGGGGCTTTCCTTACTTGCATTGTTTGGTGGATTGGCAACTAGAGAAAAGAAGTAGAAGAAATGGAATATGCAGTGAGATGATAAACGTCCTTCAGGTGTCAATTTATGTGGTATGCGGAATGATTATGCTGAAAATTACTGAATATATTTATATACATTAATAAACTGAATTAAAAAAAAACCAATCGATGAATTAAAAAGTATAGATTAATTTCTCATCAACGTAAAAGCAATAATTACACGAACTAATAGTACATGATTAAGTGAAAAGAAAAAATGAAAAAAAAATGTAAATGTAACAAAAATACCAGGATCTTCTGTTCAATAGTATAACAAATTTAGTAGATAATCTCCGTTTTGTATTCAAACTGATTGGTTGGAATTTCAAACTATTTATAACGGAATGCTTTATAAAAAACACACAACAAAAATGAAGAAGATTTGGTCAATGACGAAAGAAATGAAAACAGTCATCCAAGTTATTCGGCATCATTACGGAAAATCTAATCGTGCATTACGGACGTGTATTCTTGGTCAGTAGGTTTTCTCCTGACTTTCTTTATATCAAAATGTATTTGAAGTAGAGGCAGTATGTTATGTTAAGGGAGAGAGAAGGGATAGTGTGAAGCACGTCGTCAGTATGGGGTGATTGGAATTGATATAATGTTCTGTACTTAGCATGAAACCAACATAATGTACACCTTTGTTTGTGTTTCAAGGTGACGTTAAATAAGTAGGAAGGATGTGGGATATATTAATTTTTTTTTTCGTCCATTTAATCATGAACATGCATGTTCAGTCTGTCGGCAAGTTAAAAATGGACAAGCTGTCGGTTGGTGGGCATTCGGTGTCACGGCCTGCACCGTGTATGGGGTGTGTATGTGTTTTGCATTAGTCTCATTGATTTCAGCGCGGCAACCACAATGAAAGTAGCCGAGAAAACACCTGTTCATAGATACCTCGCATCGCCAGCAATAGACATGGAGAGATATCAGGTATTGATCCATTTGGCTTGCATTTGTCACTGATGAATCTCTCCGGGGCATACGAGCGTGGGGACGACAGAGAGAGAGAGAGAGAGAGAGAGAGAGAGAAGAGAGGGGGGATTTGATGGGGAGGGGAGGAGATGGGGGAGCAGAGAATCCTGTCTTCACAAAATACAGCCAATATTCCGTATAAAGCTTCATTTCGAGAATACATATTAAAAACCACGGAAAATTGTTCCCGTGCAATTGATAATTATATTTTGTGGTCAAGTTTAGGCCAGCCAAATGCAAACAAAATTGCGAAAAGCGCATACCCTGAACTTCGCCAACACGGATATGTATACTCAAGGTATACCATTTTAGATAGACAAAGTACGTGGCCTGGACATACTCATGATAATTCAATGCCTGCTTTATTGTCCTTATTACTCAGCAATTACACAATTATTTCAGAATTATTTGGCAGATGTTATCTATTTAAACGCATAAATATATAATTTGGTCTGTTCTGTTAGGATTAGTTTTCCATAGCTATCAGAACTCAAGATTATATCTTTTTATAAAGTTTTATTAACTCTCCCCGTGGCTTTTCTGCCATAATATGATAATGTTACAATGAAGTTCAAAGCTAGAGTTTGTACGGTGCGACAGTTCGTGGCTTCTCCACTATTTTGAGGTCTGTAGTACTTCGATTTTATGATACTCGTAATTTTGTTCCGTCTGGTAGCGTTCTTTGACTTTGCAACGAGAAAATATTCATATCACATGTATATTGACTGAGCAAAGGAAGGTATTTTGGTACATTAACACCACAATTTGCATGTATTTTTAAGTCACTTACAATTTCCATAACCTTAAAAAAATTATTTTTTGATATCTACATTCTATGCCTAGAATGCAATTTCTTCGTCTATACATCGACAGTGTCCAAGAAAAAAAGTTAACAGTCAGAAAAAGTCTCCTTAAACAAATGTTTCCCAATTTTTTAAAGCAAAATTTATACCAGGATCTATGGATAGCTTAGGGTCTTTTCTATTAAATGACACTAAAAGATCTGGCGATATTTTACGCTTGAGTGAGCAAAGGACCCTAAGCTATCCAAATGTATGAAACTTTCCTACAAATATTTTGAAACATTTATTTGGGGAGACTTTTTCCTGTTTTTTTTTTCTGAATGGTTCTCTTGTGATCCCTAAAGTCGCAAGATCTTGGGGGGTAAGATCATTTGCCTATGCGTGTCCTAAATTATGGAATAGCCTTCCTGAAGTCATCAAAAAGTGCATAACATCTGATTCTTTTAAAAATAATTCTTAATTAATTTCTACATGCGCCTTGAGCACTCCACTGAGTGGATTTGGCGCTATATAAGTTATATTTATTATTCTTATTATATACATGTGTATATATATATATATATAAACTATTTTCTCATTTCGAGACATTAATGCATAATCCAACCATTTCTAATACCACTTAGATTACAAAGTACCATCAAGGAATTTACTGCAGTAAATTCATGTATTGAATTATTTATTTACTTCCTTTTTTACTACAAATACGGCACAAAATGAGTTGTATTACATTATTATTTAGTACTTTTCTCTATGAAATTCAATAGAGACCTGTAACATGTCTCTGGTGCAACAACAGAAATATGAGATGGATTTGCTGGTGTGCTTATAAATCACAATAATTATATCACAAATAAATTTTGCTCATTGTCACTTCCATGCCATGTATTAAATTTTCCATTATTTTTCAATATTCATATCTCATATTGGTTGGCCTATAACATTTATTACAAACACTTAGACATCAGGTGTAGAGAATTTTATTGGTTTCTTGTATATTCCGTAATAATGATAATAATAATTCAATGGAACGAACATAATAAATATTACCTTGCAGACACACACATCTGCATGTCAAAAATATCATCAGGGGCGCTATTGAAAGTGATTATTTAAACGAGAGCCTATAAGAGAATCCCTTCTCCCATAGAGGTGATGCTGTTTGCGACATTTCCGCCTCAAGCATTATGCATAAAAACGCGCTCCTATTTTCAAATTTATTCACACTGATGCACATGTATATAGGACACTCGAAATTGCCTGTATACACCGAATCACTTTCACTTGCAAAGAAGCAAGATAATGATATTCAACGCTCGCTAGAAAAAAAATTATCGGTTCTATATGGGTTTGGATTCTTTGATCATAAAATCACCCATCTATCCGAGATCCCACGGATGATACGACTTAGACTTTGCTTGGCGAATGATCCCGAATGTGGATTTAAATAAGACTCATGCAGTGTTGCGATCTATGAATAAAAAAACATACTCGCAGCTATATTATTTCAATCTTGGAGGAACTGCATCTGTTCCCTCCATGTGCCCCCCGCCAAATAGCCCGGGGGCCTGTGCGTATACGCCAATGACGTCAGTCCATCACGTGTCTAGTTTCTTGGCGCACTTATTATGATATTTACGCGGGTTATACGGAGCGACGGTTTTTTTTCTTGCCAGGGACTGAAAGTATGATATGCTACGGGGAATAGAGTAATGAGGTTTTCCCCTGGCTCAGGCTTAGAAGTGAGCTTAAATCTCACTGGAATATTAGGCAGTGAAATTGAACCATTATATTTCTGAAACGGAAGGCAGCATACGAACGTTTAAAATTGTAAGATTATATAAAAGAAGTATCCGTCTCTTGTTCAAACGAAAAAGAAATGAAAGCATTTTAAGAAAAAAAGAAAGAGAAGAATAAGAATCTCCATGTCGCTTTTCTATAATGGATATAAAAGCCGTGTGAACAATACTAATATTAACGATGATTATATAAATACTTCTTCTATAGCGCAATGGCAAATTCTTAAATGATTAATACTTTTTCATATTAAATAAAATCTAACCGTTACTAAGAAATAACGCAGGCACATAATTCTTAGGGATAACAAATTTGTGGTTACAAGTAGGCTTTGAACTAATAACTTTATATCAAAGGACATGTAAATCAATCATCAAAGTAGTAAATATCATGAATACGTTACAGCATATCCGTCGCGACACAAACATGTCATTACCACATAATAATGTCTATTACAAAAATATTATTTTAGTGAATCTACTATGCATTTGCAAGTTTTTATACTTGTATAACAGGCATTCATGCAAACACAATTTTCCAAAGACTTTGAATCCCATTCAATAAAATTGCTAAAATCCTGTGTTCGTGTGCTCCTGTTGAAAATCAAAGAAACATTTAATATAAAAATGCTATATCTGTCTGATGCATCAAGAGAACCAGGTCGAATGATACCATTTAAAGGGCCTTTAGAAGAGTGGTGTAACTAATATTCATATTCAAATTGTTATATAATATTGCTCTATGAGAAATATAAGGGGAAAGAACAAAGAGAGAGAGAGAGAGAGAGAGAAAGAGAGAGAGAGAGGGGGGGGAGAGAGAAAGGGGGGGGGGGGACGTGGAAAAAAGAGGAAGTGAAAGCAATGATACATCATAGATGTTTGATCAAGATCATAACATACAATCTTCCTGACAGCCTACACGTGATACTTCACGATGAACCAATTAAACAAGCGCGTTAGCACGGCGAATGTATAGTTTTAAGAGAACATATCTCATTATGCATGAGACATGGTCGAGACAGACCAAAGTCCGCCCTTTAATAAGTGCCAGAGACTCTGCTATGAGTGCGAGTTGATGACAAGAGTAATCATCGAGTAATCATGAAGGATTTTTTGCTAGAATGAGTTGATAATCCCAACTCTCCTCGGTAGGGAGGCTTGAGCCGACAAGCGTGAAGCAGAGAACAGCTCATGTGATGAAATTGGAGAGAGCTGTTGACTCGATCGGAAGGAAAGGGTTCTTGTCTCCTTTTAACGCTCTTCAAACGAGATAATATCACAGATGGTCGCTCAACGGATACTTCTTCAATTGCTTCGTCGAGACACCATCCGGGTCTAACAACTGTTGTTGTTGCATTTTGGGATTGTCGGTCACTAATCCTTTCCGTCTCAAGAGAGACAAAAAACCCCGAAAAAACAACCCCCCCACAAACAAAAGAAAAAACACGCACCCCGCGCGTACGCACAGACAAGCATAATCCCTTGGGATTTCATGATATTTTTAGTCAATTTCTAAATGCATGAAATTTTATGAAAATATGTTTATGTCGCACTCTTACATCCCACATCCTAACCAAATAGTGAGGGAAATTAAAAACTATTAAATCATAAATCCAATATGAAATACAATAATAATAAGTATTACAAACACTTTAAACGTCTCCTTGATATACGATGATTTCAGAACCAAGATACGTTCAAAATAAAATGCACCTCATTATTTTTATTAAATATAACATTCAACTTCTCACTGAAGACAAATGAATGGATTTGGTGCATTTTACAGACTTTAGACAAATATATATATAGAATTATATATATATATATATATATATATATATATATATATATAAACCCACCTATCTATGGTTTATAATATCTACGTAATATCTATAATTTATATATCTGAAATGAGATTAAGTTTATAATTTTGTAACCATATACGAAAAATCCTGTTTTTGAAGACAGACAAAAATAATAAATGTTTATGGTGTAAACTTAAAGACTAATTACATTTATTGCACTTTGGTAAAAGGGGAAGGGTAATTATATCTCGAAATAATGTTGAGTAGACCAATTCATTACCAAGACAAACCTTTAAAAACGGAACGAGTTTATGCTTGAAGCCCAATTCGATGGAAGCCTAGCTGGACAATAACCTAATAGACCGTAATTCATTTTAACCTATATTTTCATGCATCATTTTCCCCAGGAAATGCAAATGGAAAAATGAATAGAGAATTTTCTACGCTCTCCTTTTACACGGAGAAAGTACCTAGGAATATGTATGATTATTGCCAAATCTGATCGTAATGTCCATTGTCCAAAGCCATCTAACCAGATAGGAAATGGTTTATAAATTTGTGCCTTAAAAGGAATAGAGTATGATGCTTTTCATTTCAGGGATAGACTCATATGATTTGTTTCATCTGAAAGATTCTGATAATAATTTAGGTGTTTTTGCATGCCAATTCTCTAAAATGATAATTTCGCCTTCCTTGCTATCGGAGAGAAAGTGTTATAGTTTTCGAGAAGAAAAGAGAATGATATCGATTGACCTATGGTAAGTGATATGACGGAGCCATAGCCTCAGTGGAGCCTGGTTAATAACTGCAGTTTCATCTGGTTTTCCGTATATACGTGTGTCTCTTTCACAACCTGAATGTGAAAAAAATCCAATAATTGCCTTCCCAATCTCTTTCAGGTCGCAGTTTTTCTACTTGAGCATTAGGAATCTGGATTTATGAATTTCAAAAGTATACCAGCTGAAAGAGTCAGTGAGGAAAATTCTGGGATTTCTTTCCCAGGTTAGTCAATATAGCATGCGGACATCTATGGAGATGGGAAAGTATGGGTGCGCGATAACAATGTGCGTGCCTCTGTGTGTGTGTGTGTGTGTGTGTGTGTCGCTCACTGTGGTCAACACGCCTAACGCGTCAGTGCTAAAGTTAATCTGAGCTGACCCTAGGGGAAATTAGGCGTACTGTGTCAAAGATACAGTGTTGAATGCAAGGTTATTAAGCTTTGAAATTTTGCTGTTGTTAGCTGGTCAGTGACGTTGGTCAATGTTGATCCTCCTATGAAGTGTGACTTTAACTCCAGGACGTAACATCTGTTTACAGAGATAAGTTAATTCGGCACCTATCCGACATTTTACTCGACAGTATACTTATGTTCGACTTTACAACATTTCGTTTTAAGATGAAACTTTTAGATGACGAAAACTGATTTCACGTCTTCGAAATAATATGTGACATACGAAACGAGAATCGCGGAAATTATGAAATATATGATATAAAGAGATAAATGGAGTTCACATATTATTAACGGCACAATGGACACTAAACAAGAACTGGTCATATTTAATTAACAGATGTCTCATGCATTTTCATGACTATGCGCTAAGTGTTTATACTAATGAGTAAGGGGCCCTTTTCAATAAATCACATATGTTTGCTATTTTCTAGGAGACTGAAAAGGGTTAGCAATGTCTGCTTTACAGACCTCTAATTTTTCAATCTATTCGATCGCTTTGCAATATCCCTGACACCTAAGCCCTCGGGGTATACGCCCTCGAATGTAAATGTGTATATAACCTTTACTTTACACTTTCCACCTTATCATATTTTGCTTGCTAGACCAAAACCGTATTCCCAGTCAGGCTTTAACCCCATCCCATTCCGCCTCCGAATTTATTCCAAAGAAAGCTTAACAGCCTTTAAGAATAAAGATGTATTGTGGTCATGGATTTACATGCAAAAAGAAGCTGTTTGGAAGGTATTAGGACAGGTTAATTATTTAGTACATGAGAATTAGTGCACACTGTAAGGTTTTGGAATCATCAAAATGAAATGAAATTGACTTAAGCTCGCTGAAAGTCACATACAAGGAAAAGGACTGCATACAGAGAATGGTATGGGACTACACACACACACACACACACACACAGGTTTACATGGCTTTACTTCCGAGGACAACTATTGTTCCTCTATTGTTACTCGTCCTCGGACAGTCGACGGAATAAGGCATAAATTCATTGTTCGACGTTCGAGGACTATTGTCCGGCTTCCGAGGACCATTGTTGTCATGATTTTTTTTTTGTTCTCTGTCCGAAAATGTCCTCGGACATAATGGTAAACAAACGCACACACGCACACACCCACATGTCGGGTAAAATGTGTTCCAAATGTTTTAACCTATTTCTAGTCATATTTCAAATATTACTGCATTTGAAAACGATCCTATCAGGGAACATTTCTTCTTTGGCATTCTTTTATATTGACCCCCCAAAAAAGGATGAGAACTGATAAATGACAAGGGTTCACAAATTCTTTTCTAAATTCACCACAACTCAACCTTTTCTTAAACCGTTTTCACATCGCCAAGAGATTCACACGGCCACGTAAGCTAGGAATTTTAAGATATATCACGTTATCTATGGATGGTCTTTTTCATGCTGTTTGTTTTTTCGAGACGACAATCACCTTGTATTCTATTAACATATGGAGGAACCACGAAACCTTTTTTCGCATTTAATGAAAATAAAATAAGCAAGCTAAGCTTCCTTTTATGTTAGTTAAAACAATATAAATATATTTGAAAAACCCTCTCCCATATTTTTACTTTTTTTCTTGACATGAATAATAATGTCAATATATTTTCTATTTTTTAAACATCGAGGTCTCCCTCAAATTACATGGAAAATCTAGAAAAACTTCAAATCAATTTTATTTGACTACGAAATGAGAGGAATTCACGATTTACAATAACCACATATGGACGAAAACAGAAATTTAACATAACATATGCTATAATCTTAAACCCTTTTCCTATGAAGTCATCATCACATTCTCCTCGTAGAATGGATGCAGTGGTCCCAGAGAGACCCAAAGGAGTTCTTCACATCATCCCCCTCAGCCTGTTTCCTCGCACCCCTACTCATTTACTCTACCACTCGTGTTTGTCTACTCGTGGTACCATTACACATGCGCAAGCACGGATAGGACGAGATTAATCCCGAGCTGGAGATGTACTCTTGGAACTGTACACAAACAACGCAGCATGCCAGATCAATGCTCAACTCGAGATCCTGCGGGATCCTTAAAGGGAAATACTATTTTTTGCTGGACCTATCCGAAGTCTTTGACAACAACTCTCTTAGTTTTTCATTAAAATAGCTATGAACGTTGGTCTGAGTTTGCGTCTTTAATTCCTTAATGGGAGTATAGTGATAAGTCAACGTCATGGCACTTGTCCCCATAGGCGTCTCTTGAAAATTTTCTAGAAAATGAAAGGGGGAAGGGAATGAAATTGAGCGAGGAAGACTGATATTTTCCGAAATGTGTATATTAAGGAACCGTTGGATACTCGTATATAGTCATAATTTATTCCGTTCCCCTTCTTCCCCATATTGCAATGAAAAAAGCAAAGTCTATACGCAGAGCAGTTTTTAAAATGCGCATGTAAATTTAGGGATTATTGAATTTGAATTAAATGTCTTTCATGATCGCGTGTTATCTCCAGGAATTTGGACCTCTGATGACAAGAAATTTTGAAAAATCCTCTTTAAAAACACATTTATTTATTAAAAAACATGTGTCAATCCGATATCTCACTTCACAAAGACAGACGTGATTTTATAATACATGACAGTGATTAAGATGACCTACATTAAAAAAAGCAATAGTCTCATACACCAACTCACCCCCCACACACTATCACACGCACACGTTATCGCACACTTATATACAGAACACTTACATACAGAATAAAACGTCTGGTCCATTCATGTTTGTCTTTCATCGCGAGGGTTAGCATTTCGTCAATGATAAGTGCGTTCAGTTGGATGGCTTTTCGGCAGTCTATATTGCCCTAGTATTCAATTTTGAAATCCAATTTTGAGTGTATTAAGTTGGATTACAGCGTATGGGTATTCAATCCCTGAGCCTAACATAAATTCAAGGAAGTTGACTCCAGTGAGATAGATAAAGATAGACATTGGGGGACGGATAAGGAGAAAAAAAATCTGAATAGATAATGAATGCATAGGAGAAAAGTAAAGACAGACTAAGAGTATGTGGCGAAGAAAGTGCGAAAGAGATTTTTTTTTTAAAATTTGGAATGGGTGAACCATTAGCGGGAAAAACATGTTTAAGTAAATGAAATAAAGTATTATTCGTGACCGATAGATGTTATAATATTATTTATAAAATAATGAGTGTTGAAATGGTAACATACGCGACATTGAATAAAGAATAGAGTGATTAAAGATTTTTTTAAAGAGTACAAATATGACAAAAAATGATGTAAAGATATGAGAGAAAAAGAAAAGTGCAGAGGGAGAGGGGAGAGAGAGAGGGGGGGGGGGGGAATTGGAGGACGGGAGGTCAATAGGAGCAAAGAGAGGGAAACATGCGAATTACATATATGATACGTCAAGAGGAAGAGAAAGAGAGAGGGGGGGGGGGCGGGGCTTAGAATTTGATATTTAGACAGCTGCTGATAATCATGACCTATGAATACTGTTCTTTAAAAGTGTAGGGTAAAATTGTGTAACTAATATAGGGTCATAAGGAAACGTGCATCTTTGATGGGTACAATCTTATCCAAAATCAGGTAAAAAGTATCCAATATTGCGTAAGATTTTACCCTTGGATACTTTTTACGCAACAAGTTAAAAGGAGGTAATGGAGAAGCTTTGAATTGGAAAGAAAGTGTTATTATTATTAATTCATGATGTTAATATTTTTGGCATTTTTTTTTTGCCCAATGAGATAAATAAGAGAGAAAGAGAGAGAGAGAGAAGAGGAAGAATATACATAAAGATTTCCAAACAAATTTAGACGAAAAGAAACACACACCCACACAAAAACGATTAGATTATTCTCAGGCACTGTTCGAAAACGAGGGCGTAAAGGTTAATATCACCTATCTTTCTATATCCTTATAAGAACCTTATCCCTGAGATAACTTGGCGCATTAATATAAACATGTTGTGCTACATTTCAGGATTTTGAATAAAACATATTTTTAAATGCATGAAAAAAAAATACTTATAGGTAATATTATACAGAAGCTATTATTACCCGTAATTCTATCATGAGCTTATGGAGGTTCTGAAAATCCGTCATAACTTCTTTTCACAGATGTTGAACAAGGTCACATTTTAAAAATCTATAATTAAGGTAGTTTTTAAAATAAATCTGAAATAAGATTAAATCTACTTAATCATCTAAGATGCAGCTGATAAGGATCCGTGTAGAATACACAAAATGAGTTTCAATATGAAAGGAGGTTTGGGATCAAAAGTATTGTTGGAAAATGTTCAGCTAATACTGTCATATTTTGGTGGAAGATGGGGGGGGGGGGGGCGTTTCATGAAGTGTCTTGTCGGTGACTTTTTACCGACAAATTTGCTCTCAGCCAATCAGATGCAAGGATGTCAGTAGCTTATAACAGTTGTCGGTTAAAATCACTGGCAAAACGTTTGATGAAACGCTCCCCAGGTATGACAATTCGTCACATGTTTGAGTGTTATTCATTTACACTACCTTAAAGTCTCCACAATTGCAAATGGTTTCATGTCACCTGAACTCTTAAGCGCTATAAGTGCTGTAATCGTAGCTGACTGTGTTGACAAGATCTACATTTTCTAAAAAGATATTAATATTATAAAAAATGAAAATTTATTGTTTTTAAACACAGGGATTGTTAGCAAACTTAAAATTTCTAAGGCGGTGAAGCTCTAATTTCACGAATGTATGCCTTTCTATTAAAAGTCTTTTCTTTGTGCAATTCAGCCATGAATCATGGAAAGTACATACAATGAATCGAAATGCATAGACACAACATATTACGAAAGAGGCTAGTTCATTTAAAATAAAACGCTAGGGCTTTCCTCAAGAAACTGGAAAACCCATGCAGCCAAGAATACAAGAACACTGCTCCTCATAACTAGTAAATGCATTTCCAAATTTCCAATCACGGATTGTTCTCCTTTTCAGCCATCAACGACCGTGTAAATAATGAATCTTCCCAACCCTCGATAAAAAAAAAAACTTTAGTCAGAGCTATCTATTGAGCATTGGGAAGAAGGGATATAATTATAATGTCTTGTCAAGGGATGTACTCATGACTCAGTCATAATCTTAACAGTTTGGGTTGGATTTAATTGCATTAAACATGAGCATCTGTCCCAAATATATAAAGCTGCTGGCATTATACATTAATTGATATGATACGATCAATTCCAGTTGATTCGAAAATACTCATGTGAGACATGGATATTACAGCAATGTAAAACATTTTAAAAGCTAAACGAAATTCATTTTTCCTGTCACGAAGTGACGTGTATGCTCAGTATCAGGGAGGAAGGGCAGATACATGTCATTTTAGTTGTGATAATTACACGACCATCCGTCAAAATTCAATCAACTTCTGCGGTTTTCAGGAATAAAAAAGCGCGGTTTATCAATTCCATTTATTTGATCAAATGGAACAGTATTTCAAAGCAATTGAAATGCATGGCTTCTGATCAGTACCGTCTAGCAAAACGATCCTGTTAACACCAAGTAAAGTGGCTTTTGATGATGGATCACGCACTTCATTGATAAAGAGTAAATTATTCTGAAATAGAGTCCATGGAATTTCCGATCGGATATGGCGCTATAATATTCAATGAAGATCTCTGAATAGGACAATGCGTTTAGACCGCATGAATGGATTTCATGTGTTCATGATATGCAGCCCTGAAAAATATTATTAGACCAAGCTTCTGCAATAAGGGTACTATAATATGCAAACAAATTATAAAAATGATTTGTCTTTGTATTTCATTGAATGAATAACAAATTCCAGCAATTATACCTTGCTTTTATGATATTTTATTTCCTTCTTACCACAAAAATAACACTATCAGTAACCATTCTTGGTCTAATAATTTTTTCCATGGCTGTATATGCATGATGTAATGAAAAAGTTACATTCGTATTGGTACTATGTACATCCCATCTAATGTAGTAATTTCCATATTTTTCGTCTTCAGAGATAAAAGATTGAGGCTTATGGTAACTCAACTCCAACTCTAATCCTAACCGGCACTAAAACCGTATCCCTAACCCTAACCCTAACCCTAAACATAACCTTGAAGGGAAGGTTGAGTTCTGGGAAAGGTGAAAAAAAAATTGTGAGCTTTCTCATTCCTTTTATGACAGTCTCGAAGAACATCATAGTAGAAATGTCCCCTGAAAAGGATTGCTCCTCAAATCCGTCATATTCGAAATATGACAGGAAAATGCGGAATTGTTCGGGTCGAACATTCATGCCACATGAGTGTGCAGTCCAATATACCCATTTCTGTGTGCAGTGCATGTGCTTATCAGCGAGACTGGGTCAATTTCTTATCATTTTGATGATTCCAAAGCCTCACAGTATTCTTATGTAGACATGATCAACCTTTCTTGAGACAGTTTGTTTCACAATGTAATCGCATGACCAGACCAGAACTCAACTTTAACTTTAAGATACATCTATAGCATTGTTTACACATAACGCAACACAGTGGCTTGAAAAACAAAATCGCGGAAGAGTAAAAGCACTTTTCTAAAATGAAAATGAATGCCAAGTTGAAAGAGAAATAATTGCGTGCGACCAATCCCTAGCGTACTATAAATGGTTTACCACGTCTCGTTAACCCTTACCTTGACACTATGTGTTAACGTAGGACCAGCGTAGAACCAATGGAATGGAACCAATTAAATAATAAGGTGGCAGTGTCTGGTAATAATATGGATTACAACATATTCGTAGTATTGAGGAGGCAATTTGAAATGCGTTCCCTCACATGTCAACTGAAAAATACCTCATTATGGAGTACATCAGGGGAAGATATGAACATAGTATTCATAATGATCTGTTGATTTATTCACCTCATTAATAATAGTAGTAGTAATAATTATATAGCGCATTACATAATTTATTTCAATGCGCTTTACATTATATACGATAGTAATTCAAATAACAAAACATACATATGAATACATTTCCATTACTTTGCATTACTGACATATTAAAAATACCTGAATTTAAAATACAAGAATGCACACATAAATAATCAAGGTACAAAAAACATGATCATACTGTTGATGTAGACAAGAGGTTAATACCATAATGTGTGCATTATGTCAATAAATACATTATCTTTGATTGATCATCATTCCCTGGTAAAGCCTACAGTATCGTAACGATTTCCAATGCAAAAAGAAGTGAAAACAGAAATGGGAAAGAACATCCTTCTGCTGGTCCAGAAGTATACTAGCGGGTATGCCGTAAAGGCAAAAGGTCCCAAAAATGAATCAAGTATCAGTTATCATTAACATACCCAAGCACGTGATATATTACATATCTATTACAGGTAAATCAAAAGATATTGATTACACTTTCTAATGTGTATTCCGCATGCACTCTTTAAAATTACATGTAAATGTATGTAATATAATCATGGACGTTTAACTTAGCACGTATTAAAACCACAACCACCTCATCAGTATTACTGTATTACTTGTATGGTTGTTGAGAGGATCAAATGTACATCCCGGCATCATCCTCAACCATTGCAAAAAAATGTCGAAGATGAGCGGAATATTGTTTCAATCTACCTAAATATTGACGTTTCTCTCTTGACTTAATACTTCCGTATTTACATCGCCAACTCTTTTACACATCCTCCACAGTGCCTTCTCTGGACGTTTCCAAAAACAAGCGATATGGCGTTTCTTCTGCAATCATATTCCATGAGAAATCATTGAATTCTAATCACCCCTGAATAGATTCTAAGAGATGTCCTCGCGGAATGGATGAAAGAGGGTTTAAAGTAGCTCAAGCCGGGGGACAGGTCATCACCTATGGAAAATGCGCACTTGCTCGGGTTGCCCAATTCCAAGTGGAGAGTACCAGTTGTGTGTTTTGATGCTAATTCATGTAAACACTTAAACTCCATCGCGAAGCGGCCGCGCATTCCCAAGTACCATCGACGACTGAATATGTTATTTACGGCGAGCGGAGACATGATGAATGTACCCCTTGTAGAATCTTTACCCCATCCTTTAAAAGTGCTTGGCTGGCTTTTGAGGAAATTCGACGTGAAAAACGAGAACTCTGTAGTGGCACTTTGATACAACTCATTAAAAAATGAATGTAAAAAAATATTCTACTAGATGTAAGGACATGCATGTATGAGTGATGTGTAGGGCATAATAAAGTAAACAGAAAATAAAAAATATAAATTTGGTATCAATTATTTTGTAATTCTATTGATAATGCTTGTGGTAATGGTATTATAAAGAATGATTTCGCGGTCAGGACATGTGTATTACTTTCAAGGACGTTTACAATCGTTGAACCATGAATGTCCAATAAAAATAAAAACACTAAAGGTTTGAATTGAAAAAGTATGTTTTAAAAAAGATCTTTCGAATCTCTTCGAGACACACGACATAAGTAATATGAATGAATTGTTTGGAATAATAGTACCTTCTATTTTTCAACAGGTGGATAGTGGAAAGCTATGACGTGGTACATTCGTGGTCCAATATGACCGAATTGTCTGGAACGTGATTGGAATTGTTGAGAGGTACAGATTAGACTGTCATCTAAAGCCCATTATTCATAATTGCATTTCCAGACAATATCTATCATTCATGGAGAAAATATCCGTAGCAGAAATGTTTTCTGGGCAATGAAGGGGGAGTGGGCTGTAGGTGAAAAGATACAGTGAATAACGATGTAAAGTTTACCTGTCGATAAATTACAACAAATGAAACAACGAGGGAGCATTTTTACCTTGGAAAATGAACTAATTTTTCAAGTATAATTGTGGAAGTGTGTTTTCAATAGTTGTAGGATAATGAGAATGAAAAGCCGTAGAAGATCATACTGAAATCCTATCAACAGTGGGGAATTTTGATAGAACAGGGAAAGGAAAATATTCTAAAGATATAGGAAGAGAGACACATGGAATTACAACAGATTTTTTTTCGGAAAAAAAGAAATGTTACATTGTTAAATGGTCCTCATTAGAAAACAACGACTCAGGATCTTGAAAAAGTCGCAAAGAAAATTTTGTTATGAAGCAAGAAAAAATTACATCCCTTCGGATTCTGGCAATAGCACGTATGAAAAGGAAACGTAGAGAGAGGGAGAGAGAGAGAAATAGAGAGAGAGAGAGAAATAGAGAGAGAGAGAGAGAGAGAGAAATAGAGAGTGAGAGAGAGACAGAGAGAGACAGAGACAGAGACGGAGTTGAGAACATGACGAGATATGATACCAAGGTCAAGTCTAAAATTAAACACGAGGGAACTGTTCAATCCTTGAGGCTGTTGGTGTTTCACAAAGTAGGGAATGACTCCACAAAAGAGTAAAAATGAAGTTGCTCTTAAGACATCTTAATGATGTTCAACATGTGATGTCTTAGGGTTTGGTATGCAACTAGGGCAGCCTGCCAGTGTGCGTGATTAGAATGGTTCTCTTGCTACTCTTCAACGTACTAAGAACGATTTAATGAATCCCGCATTGATGTGACTATACGTACCAGACTGACGAAGAGTGGAACTATCGCAAATTATTGCAACAAGTTTCACCTCGAAAGATTAAGTGTTGATGGAAGCAAATTGAAAGTTCTTATCTCCATTCTGAACGTTACAACGCCAACAAGTAGTAGTATCAATACAGTAGTTAAACAAGCTTTTTCCTCGTCCATTTATTTAAAAAAACCAACTCATTCTGCTAGCCTTTCACTTCAATCTAAACAACACTATCACGTGACCCCATAATATATCTTAGGCTTTACCGCGGTGGAACGCACGTAAATCGTTTTAGATTTCACTGATTAACTAGGTGACGAAAAACACGAGAAGATTAAGCATGCAGAGGACTTAATACACAAGTACTAGGACAAAAAATGGCGTGAAGAAATAAAGCAATGTGGGCTTACAGCGTAGAACACTAATGCTTACCGATGCTTACAACAGCACGCATGAAGATGAAAATAGCACTGCATGGTTTACTCGGTAGAGCGTCTAATAATGAGACATTGAGGGAACCTGACATTGAGCAGTGTTACCGAGTCAAGCCCCTCTTTGTTCCCCAAGAAATATCCAGGGTAGCTCTCCTTGCTGAATCTGTCTGGTATGAGGCATGTTTGTCATTGCAAGCAAATCAGCACACGGCCAATTTATTTCTTAATTACGTAGAGTAAGTTAACCTTTTAAGATAAAAGGTAACAGCTGTTGTGCTTGGCCCTTTCAAGATTACTTTGATTACAGTTTAATACGTTAAGTACACAAATCTTTAAAAGGTCCATATCAAATGGACATGTGTTCTTGAAAATATTGAATTTTATATTGAATGTTGAAACAAGATAATATTACACGTGGGAGACCCAAATATTCTTTACTGAGGGTTATATTTTCTACAGAGGTACCGATGGGTATTTTTGAATGACGAGACGTTTTAATGAAAAAAACCCCATTTAGGACAAGACTAAAATAAATCAAAGCTCACAACAGCTACACTAATTTGGTAGTAAATCAAAAACTGACTAAAGGGCAAAAATTAAATGAAACCTGTAGAAATTGGAAACTGAACTAGACCATTATAGGGACTTTTATCCAAACGCGTATGATCCAGGTTATACTTAATATTGCTTAATAAAGAATATAATTTAATTAATCTATCTTGGTTTTTTGGCCGCTTTTGGCCAAAAGCGCTTCGTACAAAATTGAGTCGAAGGAGGTTCGATTTTAAGTACATTGGGTTGCGTTTTGCAAGTATTTAGGTGCTTAGATGCACTTGATATAAAATTGAATTAAAACAAACTCTAATATTTGAAAAAATCACATCCCTTCAATCTATGGTCGATTCGCCATTTTCACTATGGAATACCGACAAGGAAGATGGCAAGCAAACTAATGAACTTCCCACTATTCTATCCCACCGTTTGTTGAGATTACTTAATTCAACTGATGTGTGGGTTACGATAGTCATATTTCATATTTGATTTATCACCTTCCGTACATTGATTTATTTGGGTAAAAAATAAATGATAACCTTATAAACACTGATTCTTATCATTTTATCAGATACCCCAAAGTATCTCGCTAAAAAGATTCTTTCTCATGTCTTTTCCATTCAATCCTGTTATTTTCTTTACCTCAATGTGACAAGACTTTGTGCTGGAAAACACTCCAGAAGAACTGTACGGATGGGTGCCTTTGATCTTGACAAAGGAAGTCCTTTGATATTCTGGTCAGACCCGCGTTCGATCTTTCGCCCTGATAGTTGATTGAACCACAAGTTTCTCACGTACAGAACTTCAAACGTGCATGCGATCGTGGAGTTAGAATCGGTTTGGACCCTTGATGTAATCGGCAAACTAACTAGATCGCTCAGCATGACCGCTACTCAACCCAAGTCGTTAACGTGACGCGTTTCAGTTCTCAATTACGACATCCACCCCATGTCTTACAACAAATAATCTTTGAAGCCTGCCGAATCTCAAAACACATAAATTATATTTGGAATCGTATAAAAATAAGAAGAAGGAAATATGGTTCTGGTGAGTGAACTAGCTTGGCAGTGTAATAAATTGTACTCAAGTCAATTTACAATGCGAAAAAGCTTTTTAACACCGAGTTTACCCGAGTTTACCCATATAAAATTCATTCCCGGTTCTGAAATGTCTAGAAGATTCTCTTTAATGTTATTTGGAAGAAACGATAATGAGCATTTCCTCAAAATTAGCCTCCATTCATTGCGCATCGCAATTCATTTTGAGAATGCCTATATTTGTTAATGATATATCACGTACTGTAAGCAAAAAAAACCCCCAAAAAACAAAACAAGAAAAAAGTAAGCATATTTCCTTTCGTAACATTTCTAAAAAGAGTAATTTATAAAAGCACTCAAAGAAAATGGGGGCATTCCACTTAGCACATTGTATACATAAGGATTAAACTAATTCGTGACCGATTCTTCAAGAAAAGTGATCAATAATGTTGAAGGAATGTGAAGTGGAACATAACACAAGACTGAATCATTTATAAAATATGAATAGCTCCCTTGATTACAATCACTCGACCTTATGATAATCACACGTTAGGGGAAGAGTATCTAGGCCAACTAATTCAAGTCACAAAAAAGGGATCGCTTCATGGAAACAGTCTCTACATCAAAGTAGAAATATACCATTGAATGGGGGAGACCATTGTAATGTATTATCATGTTCACATATGAGGAGGCATTCCGGTGGAAGACATTACATATTCGGAGCTTTCAATTGTCTGAAAGCTATAATTGAAGATATCACCATATAAATAGAAATGTTAAGAAAGAATTTGGCATTAACTTCCCGGAGAGAAATGTTGTAGTTATGGTCATTAAATTTTGTAAGAACCATGACTGAGTAATGCTTTGTGAAGGAGATTTTCCTTCAATGTTTCAATTTTAACTGGGTGCTTAGTTTATCAGTATACAGTGCATAATAACGAAACTCTTGTACACGACCAATACATTAATCATAAATGTCTTTTTAATACATTAAAACCAAACAAGCAGATTGCGAAATGTAGATTCGTGAATCAACTTAAAAGAATTGTTGAAATTCAGCAAAATAAATCGTTCATTCTGATGCACTTTAAGATAAAATTGATTGAGTTATTATTGATATCAAGCTAATTGCCATCATTGTCAATCTCAATCATCATTCAACGATGAAGTAATACTCCAAATCAGACACTATATGTCTTCCCTTTCAGTTATGTACTTATAAACGATGTATCCATCCAGGACTTTTGCCACAGTTACCCGGGCGTTACAGTGAACATGTGCGAGTGGATGTCGACCCCATCACCGCCTGATGACAAGGACAATGACATGAGAGCTAAAACGCTACCTGATTAAAGCCGACATTACGCGAACGCGTGTGCCTGACAATCAAGCTGTGAAAGACAATCTCACCATCAGGTGGCCCGAGTCTTGAGAATGAGAAAGTAGTTGACACGACATCAAGGGCCAACATGATCCAAGATGTAAGCAGTTCAAGTGGCCCTTACCATGGCAGGTTTCGACGAGGTTTAGAGGTGAGGTTCTCGCTACTACATTTACATCAGAGTTGGATGCCTGCCCCAACGGTAATCATTTTCAATCCTTCTGAAGCACTGTTGCATTAAGAACCTCAAGAAGATCATCATCTAAAAGCTCAGGAGCCATTTTGTAAATGGTTGTAGAAAAAAGAGACCAATATCTGTGAATTTTACAGTCCTTTGTTGTTATCTTAATAATTTTATTCTAATATCAAACACCACAGATGCAAACGGTAGATTTTTTAGCCGTAACGTTACACACTAACACAAATATACAACACATGATACCTGTTCTAAAGCCAACGATTAACACGTTAGCTATCACCCTAGTACATACAGTTTTCCCTTCCAATATAAAACAGAAAATCCAACTCCATTCAGGAGGGAAATATGCTTTAAAGGAGAATTAACCCTGAGTACAAATTTACTTATATTGAAAGGTGTAATATATTCCTACTTATTGGCCTAAATCATTTTCTAATAAGATATTAGAAAAGGGTATAAATAAAGATATTCCAACACCCGGTATCGTCTCCTACTCATTTACATGGGGCTGCCATTTTCTTGCTGATTTGGATTTGTACATGAACCATTGAGAAATGTTCCGGTCAGGAAGATATTTTGAATCCAAGACCTAAATTGATTTTCTTCATTACCAAAAATCCCATATGTGACGAAAAATATAAAGTGGGTGTTTACATGATTTATAAAAATTAAATCTTTATAATGATACTTTTAAATTGTCTGGTTTTGCTTAACAAAAATCTGTTTTCTTGGGTTTGCCAAACAGAGCAGAACATAATATATGCAGCATGCATTCTGACTTTTCAAGTCCCATTATCCGAAAGCAGGTGAATGCATAGTTTGCCGCTATAGATGCTCAGGGAAGAAGCATCCATAAAATTTGAATTAATTTGCTCCGTCCATTGCGTCACAGTATGTAGAAAATAGATTTATATTAAGCGAATATCGATTTTCAACAGAAATATATAAGGAAATCTTCAGTTTAAAAATAAATTGACATATCTATTCTATATTTTTAATCTCAAATGGGTTTTTAATTTTGAAAAAGGCAATTGGGCATTTGGATTAAGAAAATCTTCTTGTACACATAAAAAAATGGCAGCCCCCATGTATTGCTAGCAGACGATACATATTGCTAGCAGATGATACATTTTGCTCAGAAAATCTTGATTCGTATCGATCTCGTATATTTTGACGCGAAGCCATATAGTCTAACAAGTAGGAATAAATAACACCTTTGAACACTATCGTCTTTATTGTTTGAGGTTAATTCTCCTTTAACCTTATCCATATAATGTGGGGTGATTAGGAGTGACTGTAGCATTTAGCGTCTAGAAGGTCTACTCGGTTTCTAAACGGAAATTTAGTTTAGCTTAACAACACTACACCTAATGAACTGTATAGATGAATATAACATGTAGAAATTTATTTTGGCTATATGGTATATGTATACTAAGATCGAAAAACACGATCAAATGTTTTACCCAATATTATGCTATGAACCTACATCTCATGGATTTCCCAGCAATTGTCACGATACGCACAAAACACTTCTTCAAGACATTAGTGTACAAAAGGCAACGGATTTGTCACATTCATAATTATTGTTAGAACAGGCCACAAATATAGCATAATTGCTTAAAGTTTTGGAACATGCTCTCAGGACAATCTAAAGTAGATGTAAAAATACTTTAAGAGAACAATTGTAGACCCCAGAGCGACTACATCTACTATTTAAAAAAAAATCCTATTTTTAAGACTTAGGTGCCTGTCCATACGATAAACATGTGGGATTTAGAGCAATGAATTCAAACTTACTTTACTTTCCGTCTATAAATAACCCTTGTTTGGACCATGTCAGACGGTGGTTTAAATCACGAACTTTGTACATAAAATATGAGAAAACAAGAAGAGTTTGTATAGATTCAATTTCCAAACAAAGGAATTTGTTAGTTTGTTAGTTTGACGTCTAATTTAAAGACATCCTTTCAGAGATAAGATAGGGGTGGCTATGTGAGCTAAATCAAAGCATTGCGCCTGTAGAAGGGTGAGTAGCACTATATAAAACAAAACACGTAAACAAAAAATAATTGGTATAGAGGAAGAAGTGTGATTTGACACACACAAAAAAAAAAGACAGAATGTTGACAGCTCTATTATGCGTGAGTGGATATTCGTTAACACTTACATTGCTTGGAGGTGATTGTAGGCAATCTATTGCTTTATTACCCCTCTCCTGATTAACAGGTGTGATGCTGTGTTTTTCTGCCCTGGGCCTATCAACCACAATCATCATGAACATTCACTCCCTGTTTGTGCGGCATCATTTATCCACACGACGTGCAAAATTTCAGCAAAACAGCTTCAGCTCAAAAATTGGAGGAACCGCAAGAAAGTGAAGGGGTACAACACTTTTATCGAGCTCAAAGGAGAAGTATAAACATAAGTCAAATTACATTTAAGTTGCTTGACGTTGGATAATCGACATTTTTAATTCATTTTAAAGTATTTAATGGGCAAGAAACGTTTTTTGGTATTTACTTTATGTGATCATGCTGTAGTTTTAAATTAAAATAAACTAAACTAAGATATATGCACAGAAAAGCAAAACCAGCATTACCCCTCTCAAAAGTTGTTTCTAGTAAGATAAACGTAAATACCTGCGCGACTGATAATGTGCATGTTGACTTCTAAAGTTTGGATATTCGGCCTTCAATAATTTTGCAGAGATATGGCTGCTGATATATTAAGAGAGTTGCACTTCAATCCAGTTCAATAGCTGCCAATATTGCTGAGACGAATCCTGAAATTGCTATACCCTAGGCATGTAACCTATAACGAAGGAAAATCTGCTCTGTTAAAGTCATAAACATATTAATAGAATAAAGTCTTCATCACCTTTTGTTATCTGGCTTCTTATATCGTATATTATTGACGGTAATTGGATGGTATTCATGAAAATTAAGCGGTTTCCTCTGTGATCCCTTTCAGGTCTTCTGGATGCTAGAAATATATTAAAACAAAGGATTTTGTTTCACAAAATGTTTTCAACAAACGTTGGCAAAAGACAGATGACACCTTTTGCTTACTTATCCCTGTGAGTTTGTCAAGTGCACAGCTTAATATCGGCGTTTTCTTTTTCGACACTAACCCCAGGGTCGCAACGTCTAGACTTTTACGTCACAATTCCTCGTTTCACGGCGACACAACCGCCCGGAAATTATGAGCCGCTCAGAGAATTTTCACGATAGACCCTCTTCCTTAATTACAATTATGTTTCCTCCAAACTAGAATATCTAGGGTCACACTTTACACCTGTTCATTCTCTCTTCTTAGCAGTACCTAAAATTACCGAAACTTCTATAAAGACCACGTTCGTGGTGAGTCAGCGAATAAATTATGTAGTTTTCAGATACAAGAAACTGTCTTACGCTTTGACATAATGTTGACACAAAACCTTCCCTCTTTATACATTTGTCTCTTTACAATTTTACTTTGTATGGAAACCTTGGAATTAATTCCACAGTGCATATTGACACGGTACTCTATCCCGAGCTCCTTCTTATAATCCTAAATTGCGAACCAGACGTTCAGTTTTCTTTCAAAGCCGTCCTTTATTTATACGTTGTGTATCGGGTATCGACCGGCGGGATATAACCAGGAAATTAATCACAATTTGAAAACATGAGTCCCTCAAGAGAGGATGGTGTGTTTTGTTTGTCGCTTCGTGCTGATCGCATGGAGTTGTACCACTCATGTAATTGAGGGCCTTTTGACTGGATTAACCTGGCAAAACTCTCTTACGACGCTCACGAATTAAGGACAAAAACTACTCCCGTGCCCTTTTTAGCTTTGTGAAACTTTGGCACCAGCCGCGCTGACGTCATCTTGGAAAGTCAATGGGATCAATAGATCATCATTGAAATATAAAAATGATTGAGTTATTTCGAATTAATCAAAATATGTCGAACAGCATAGTTACTGAAATGATAATCCATTAAAGAAACTACGTATTTGACGCTCTGTACGGTGGGATCAAAATGCTGTCTCCTTTTTTGGCGAGGCGGTGGGGGAGGGGGGGGGGGGGATCAAAATAACGAGGAACAACAAAAACACGCATGACATATTCCTCTACATAACAATTTTCAGAATAATTTCTTACATTTAACGAAAGTTTACCCTCATCTAAAAATAGAATTAGCCTTTTCTAAACAGATTAAATGTCAGAAATTTGGTTTACAATTTGTTATGTTGGAGCGCCAGGAGCGTCACAACGTGATGGACATGAGCCATACAAGAAGCTATGAACTATACAAGAAGCCCTCATTATTATTTATTATTAATATTATTCTCTTTTCCAGCGTGGTCAGACAGATTAATGCACAAGTAAATCAATTTCATATCCATTAAAAAAAATGTGCACTCGTACCGTGAAGATCGAAAATAATTTTCAATCAAATGCACTCTGGGAAAAGGATATACTTGAAATTATAAATAAGATTTCGAAGGCTTTCTGCAACAAAGGTTGGGAGTTGTATTGAAACTCGCACGTCACCATATCCAATAAAGTTGCTATCAATATCAAATAATGTTATATACTACGAGATTTCTATGATATCAAGTCATAAAAAACCAATTGAAAAAAAAATCATCTCATCATCTGAGACCTAATGGCCTTCAATAAAAGAAACCTTCAACATTGGTCAAGTCGAATATTCTAAGCGAAGGTTCATACACGAGATATTGATATTTTGACTTTCCATTTGACGCCAATCTAAAAGAAACATATCGAAAAATATATGCAATTATTACCGCTCTTGGTCATAGCATAGCTCAAACGTGGGGGACCAACGGTGAGTGTGACGTGCATCAGTAGGATTAGTAGAAGGGGGTACAACCACTTCCCCTCGACAAAATACTTTCGCTTTTCTTTGATTATTCTTTTTGGAGAAAGGTGTAATAATTAGACATGATGAATTCCAGTCCCAAATTAAATTAAATTTCCTTGCAAAAAACGGAACACATATATAAAAGTATAATACGAAATATTCATGTTATGATGCATGAATATTGTCTCAAAAACTTATACCTTATTTCAGCCCTTCTTAAGAGAAGAAAGGAAACACGCGAGGGGTCAGCAGGTAAAAGCCCTCGGACCAGAACACTGGTTCACATTATTTCATCGTACCGGAAATAACGTGGAGGCGACACGACTGGTGTACTAGATACAAGCAATTAAAGAGATTGAAGAGCGTATACGAAGATTGGAGTTTAATGGAGAGATTGATACGTCCGCCGCGTCTACATGCTACTATAGGCTCGATCATTACCATGGCAACGGTCCAATCCCTTTAGAAGAACTTTTCACGGGAGTTAGTAGGAGCAACGAACGAGGTATTTTGGAGGTAAATGGCGGCATGTGAAGGTAGGTTGTTCAGTAGGAAGTCCCATTTCACCATAACACATCTTATTTATCTACAGTAGATATTAACCTATTTATTTACTTAAAATTATTCTAAGGTAGTAGCATAGTTGATAATGATTAAATCAAATGACCAAAATTAAAGGTTGTAGCCATTTGTAGTATTCGAATATGTATCCTTCTACGATTTTATGTTTGTTGAATATACCAATTCTCATCCTTTATCAGCTTAGTCATAATGCTGCAGGTTAAGAGAGATAATGATTGTAAGATATTAATTAGACTGAACAGAATGTTCTCAAAATTATATCATCTGAGTGTGGGTGCATATTATGGGTTTCTTACCAAAAAAACTTAAAGGAGTTATCTATACCTATCGTGCAGAATCAAATGAATACCTATAAAATTGGAAATTGCAGGGATTTATTCAGACTATGATTCTACTAGTTTATTTATTTTTTATAAAAAATTGCAAAAATGATTCAGAAGATTTTATGCTGACTGCACAGCTACATAGACTAATCCCCAGTTTCCATGTTCGTTACACCGCTTTTGATAATAAGGTTAGATAAACTTAAATAGACTATGGGGAGGATCAGACGATGAAAGACCTTTTGGTCTGCCCCATCCTACCAGAACCCACCAAATCATTTGATCTGGTGGGTGTTAACGCCAAAGCCAGATACTGCGTTCTGCACTGAACGGAACTTGTGTAGTGATTCGAAAAGAAGAAGATGAAAAAGTAGAATACCGCTTTTGATGTCACTATGTGAATAATACATGTTTATAGAGCTATCATCGGCGATAAACGAGGGCAAATAGAATGAAATGCGATGCTTGGGTTGAAAATTGGGGCAATGGAAGATTGAGAACATTGTTAAGGTCATGTACTATCAGCATGTGCCAGTGTGGATGATTTTATGGGGTAGATGCATTATATATGGACGCAAAAACAGCCGTACCGTACATTTTCTAAAATCGGGTCGAATGCTTTTATCAATCATGGTGATTGGATGGTTCTTTGTTCTCTCCATGAATTGTGGAACGTAACATGATCGCAAAGATCCACTTTAGATCAATTCCAGTAGCCTAGCACATGGTGTGATGCTTTCAGCCACCTCCTACATAGTGTATTTCTATATGTTTCAAGCATCGGTAAAGATAACTATTGATTTGGTCTAGAAGCACCAAGAAAACTAGTTGTGCCAAATCCATGTTTTCCTTGACTAAAACTGTGCTTCCTTGAAAGAGTACCCTAAATACCAGTGTAAAATTTAGCAGAAAATTGAAGCTACTGTTTTCAAAATGAATATTATTAATCTTTATTTTCATGATTCTGGTGAAATTATTTCTCCGCGACCACTATCTTTACCTAACCCTAAACATAACCTAAAACCTACTTTTAACCCTTAACCCGTTCACTCCTGAATTATCTCATTCCTATATGGTTAATACAGGAACCACCAGGTTTTCGTAGGCAATGGGTTAAGCTATATTTTTAACGTAATGAAGCCCGGATCATAGGGCGGGTGAACTTTTTATACAGATTGTAAAGACGAGGCGTCCCTGATTGTAATAAGCCAAACATGTGAGAAGAACTGGCGACTCTTGAAAGCATTTATATGTTAGTGTACCGAGTGCATTCATACTTATCATTCTTAGTTTCATCACCGAGATGGATTCTCTATTCAATAAATCATTACAATATTTGATAATACATGAGGAGGCGTCGACTTTATATCTTCGATAAAAGTTACTTTACAAAACTGATTATATTATGTTTTTGTGTTTGGCAAGCGGAATCCATTTCAGTGCAATGTATTCTGATTTAAATTCCACTGTTGAATTGACAGTCTTCATCGTCCTACATATTATTATATATATATAAATTTAGTTTCATCACTGTATATGTAACGTATATTTTACAAAATCGAAACTATGAAACTACTTACATAACTTTAAAAAATACTGCAATTAGTACTCTTCCCCTTGCTCCTGCCTCTATCTAAAGTGGCTGCAGAATTATTCTGTACCTATCATTAATATCATCAAAGACCACTATTTCAACTATTACATACAATGCTATAGTCCTATTTTATTTTTCTATTTTCTGTTGTTATTCAGACACACTGTTCTACTTTAATTATACAATACCTTTGAAAAAAGGAGACTTTAATGAACGAGGATAATAGCATGACCGAGGGAAATCGAGCAGCAATTAAAGAATGTGATGTAAAACTGATTTCAATTAAAGTGATTGGATATGTGACGTCTTTAATCAGATCATCATTAAGAGCAACTCTTCCAATCGCGAAAGCCAGTCTGGTGACGTAAGTGCGCGGTGAGAAAGCTGAGAAATGAAGGCAGAATAAGAAAGAAGGGGAGGGGTAAAATGACTTTTAGCAATATTGAGGTCGAATCGGGTTACGCACTTGTTTACAATAAATTACCCGAGAAGAAGTCGAAAGAAAAGAAACGTGCTCCGACAGGCACGGAGTGAGTACAAAGCGAAGGGGGTAACTGTCTGGTACGTAATACGGTTTCTGGAGATCGCTAAGCCTCTCCTCTTCCTCTGGGTAACATTCCAACGCAATTAATAAAACATTCTATCGCGGATGGCTTCGCGTAATACTCCCGCAGGTACCATCCATCAGTCTCAGTCCCATATACTCCCTTTTGCTGCAGCTTTCTTCGACGCTTCACCGCTCGCTTTTATATGGCGCAATAGAGCGGTTTGATTTAAAACCGCATAATTCGTCCAATATGGCTTATACCCCTCTCATGAGACACAAAAGAAATCGAAGACCCTTCTTGCGGCTCTACGGCAAAGAATCTTATCCTCTGAAAACCACTGGTATACTTGAACGCAAAGCTGGTGGCCGCTTCCCTTTTCCCTATTCGTGTCATTCTTTTTAATGGTTGTAATTCTGAAAGATATTCTGCGGCAGGGCCTACATATTTGATAATCTCGTATTCAAAACCGAGTTTCCTGCGGTTGGCCCATGAAGACCTTGTTCATGTTGTCTCATTTCCCGCCGTTTTCTCTTTTGTACGTTTTACATTGCGAGTTTGTGGTTAGGGGTTTTCTCTGCTGTTTAAACAACAGGCTTATGAGCTGCTTCCGAACTATAAGAAATCATCATTAAACAGTATATATATATATATATATATATATATATATATATATATATATATATATATATTTGTATATTAATATTTCAACGAAAGCGGGAGGAAGTATTACACAGTTGCATTTGCTTTGAATAAAACCATTTGAGCCAAAATAAAGTTATATAGACTTAATTATTGAATTGAATTTTCAATCACTGTATCAATTTTATCAATCTTATACATGTAGACTTTTGCAGAAGGGCCAAGCATAAACATTCCCTAATCCTGCTCTAATATCAACTACGCTGTGAAAACTGCATCTATCATTAACACTATTCATCATCCTATAGTACCATTTACTTTTATGAGACGAAGTGCTTCATTTCTGGAAATGGCACAAGTTCTCTCCTTTTCATTCAGTGAAATGTGAAGACATGGAGAGACAGGGATGAAAAGAACGAGGAGTATGGAGAAAGGTGAAACGAAATGACTGCCATCATGGCTGCATTATTCGCAAAAACTTACAAAGAGACCTGACATCTTATCTGGCGACCATTGTGAGGTGTTTTCTGTGCTACACAATTGCGAGCATTTTGAATGTAGCATTGGTAAGGGTATCCACCCGAGTTCTCCGATGCTCGATGAATGATAACATTAGGCTGCAAGGCCTGAGGATTCAATTTCCACCATGCCCCGTAATGCTTCCCCGTCTTTTCGCACTCTTAATAAGCCAGACAGACATCGATAACGAATGGCGCACAAAAGCTAGGATGCTTGGAAGTAAATCCACCCTTCCTATAGAGAGTTCTTAAACTTTCATGATGGCTTCAAAGAATAGCAGGAATCCACGAAACAAAATCAATCATGAACGTGCATAATTCAACGCAAAATAGTCGTATTACTCACTTACCCCCCCCCCCCCCCCGACAAAAACCCACCAAAACCCACCAAAACAAAATCAAAACACAGACATACAGATGTGTTCCGAAATAGTTCCGGTATAGAATGCTGTTGTCATGAAATTGTTTTTTAAGAAGCAAGATAGAATAACAAGACACGTGGAATGAGATACTGGGAGTGAGATAGGACTAATCATGACAAATATATCTTTAACTAAACAGATACAAAGAATCAGTTTTATTCAGCCATCTACTGCTACTACCCTGTAAAAGGTTCGCAATTTCCAATTAATGTGTTATTAGTTTTTGGTTTTTTTTTCAAATATTGTAGTATAAAATAAAGAACTATAACATAACTCCTATGAAATGCAAAAGCAGTTTGACTGGTTGAATTGACAAAAATGTGAAAGGAACGAAATCAATCTGGCCTTCTGAATACAAGAATTACTTGTATATATATATATATATATATATATGCCTGTATACTGATGTATAAATATGTAGTTGTCACAGTAATGACATTTTTATATTGTAATTGTTATGTCTACAGAATTATCAATGGGACTATTGGTCATGTGGGGTTTCTATCAAAATTCTACTCTTGCTATCATGGTTTACGGTGAACATCGAATATATCTGTGATATAAAGTTATACCCCCGTTGTCTCCAAAATCCATCCATCCATCCTTCTATAGATCTCTACTGGTATATCTTCATTACACACTTACTACTGATCTACGTGCAAAAACAACTTTCATTGCTAAATAAATCGATACTGAGTGATGAAGGCTTGTTTCTTTAACGTAGAGTCGAACAAAATCACCAATTATACGAAGTGGTTCATACGCCCACGCATTTACTGAAATGTGGTATACAAGGATAACGTAGATGTTCGTGAAAATTATGAAAAAAAAAGTTGGCCTTACACCGCTTTTCGACTGAATCTAGGTCTGTAATGAAAGAGTATTATGCGAAGAAAATGTCACGAGGGATTTGCATTTAGAGCCCAATCGCATAAACCTTTCCACATTGCTACCAGGGATAAATTATGTGTAGATTTTCTGCTGAAATATAATTTGCGTCAATGAATAACTGGAGTTGTTTAAATTGCCTCAAATTATGTGTGAGTAGCATTGTGAACAGAGTACGAGTTGTTTTGTGTATCGGAGTTTTTACAAGTAAATAATTCATGCAATCTGGCGTGCTATTATTTGGTCGACACAAAGTTAAATTGAATTTTCATCAAGAGACTGAAAAACTTAGCTTGATTGAAAACAATTGAATAAAACATTTTTTTAAAGTTTTCATTGATAATTATTATACTGAAGGTAATTAAAAAGAACTTTTGTTAATGCGTGGGTGGGTGATGGTGCGTGTATGTGTAGAAGAGGGTATAGTGAAGAGGAAAGGAGACACAATAATGTCTGCTACGAAGATTTGTAATTCTTCAAATCATGTTCACTTTAAACCGATAATGATAAAAGTATAAGAGGGTGGTGGGTGAAGAAGGGAGGGGACACAAAATACAAACACACGTGTGCTACAAAGGTATTAATTCTCTAAACCATGTTCACTTCGAACCGATTAGAAAGCCTAAACCGACAGGAAAGGCATGAAACCAAAGAATCCAAACGGTGTGGATGATCGCATTATGCACGTCTCGGCACAGACATTCGACCAAACACTGACGACTTGCCGCAGGAAATAGAACAAGAATAGATAGAAACATGCCTTAGGTAGTAATCCAGCATTCTTTATTTTTACAACAGAATGAGAATAAGAGAGAGAGAGAAAAAAGAGAAGAAAGATAGAGAGATAGCATGAGATATAACTTTTAAGTCTTACTAGAGCTGCAGCAGATTGGCATTAATCAATAATTTTGTCTATGGCATTTTTCCTTGAAACCAGAACCCACTCTGAATGTATCCTGCTATACAACGTCTACAGGAAGATGAATTTCGTGCATACTTACTAACGTGAGATCGATAGACAGAAGCCGATTGATAGATTCATTAATAATGTATATGATGTATGACAAAATCCGCGGAAAATATCGTATACAGTTTATTTAGGAATAAATGATTGGTGAACGGAACAAGTATTGTTGCAGCCCCAAATCGATAATAGATATTGAATAAGATTTCTTAATACCTCAGTTTACATTTCCATATAAAAACACACACACGCATTGACTGGAAATCGTGTGATAAAGTACGGGGAATATGCTGAAGCCTTTTAAAGTGATCACTTTGGAATGCACACTGGAAGTGGAAAACACGGATCCTTTTAAAAGTCAACGGCGTCACATTCTATTCATGCCAAACATATTTCATTTCTGAAGAGATCGCATTCCATACTAACCCAACGTCTGCACCAAATATCTTCCAAAATAGAGCTTTCTCGGCAAATCGTGTGAGTATAAGCTGCGCTATATTCCGTAGCCTAGTTGAGAGCGTAACGCGCAGTCTTGTCATATTCTTGAGCAATTTAGAAGGTCAGGACGATCATATTTCTATCCGAGAAATCAGCCCGAATTGCTCATGTTTATTGCTCCGATTGCCAGCAATATAAACAGACAATCTTCCATAAAAATATGACCGCAAGATGCGTTTCCACAGCCAAAGAAAACACGGACAGACTGCTATGAAGAAACTGACATAAGTTCCATGAACTGACACATTGTGAAGAACCGGTACGCCAAACAGCAGAATGGGACATTTCGATTAGAAATTTGCAAGTGGTAACGAAGAACTTAGATCACTTGCCCATTTTGCAAGTGATGGAAATTTCTTGGTACAGAAAATAAACTGCTGAAATGTATATCTCTACTCGACATTTACGACACACTTTCTGCCGAGCTATATTTATGCATCTTGCCTTATTAGCTATTAGAATAGTACATGTATATCTCAGGCAAAGACCGACAAGCGTAGTGTAGGGAATAAGAAGTATTGATTTCCATAGGATGAAGCTGTTAGCCAATACAGCATAACATTGAACTTTGGCTCCATTATTCATTTATTAAAAATATATGATTTTTATTATCATCACTTGAATCTACTGAATATTTCAGATTTCTTTAACAATCGAAAACAGGACAGTTGCTTTTTTTTACCAAGAAAGGAATGCCAATGATAGAGTGTTGGTGATACAGTGATACCAAAATTGCAGAAACGTGACAGTCCGATATTGAATTAAAACTGTAATTTCTACTTTTTACGAAATTTGTATCATATCTGGGAGAAAGAGCAATGCCCGTTCCACACGATATTGCCTGCGCTAATCGAGACTGTGAATAAAATTGATGGATATTTAATTCATTCTGCATTCACTTAGCCACTCTTACGGGGTGCGTCAAGGGCACGGCAGTCGCTGACGCAGTCCAGCGTCAGCAAGATGACGTATGCAACTAGTAAGAAGACAATGAGGCAACTCATCACTAAAGCCTGGCTCACACGAGGCATTATTTCGATTGCGTCAGTACCTGTGCTAAACGAGTCTGTGAAGGCAATTAACCCATACGCCAGTTATTAAAAGTTTTGCTTGCTCTGCTCATTTTGCAATCACCTTTTAAAATGATGTCACACAGAAAAAGACGGTACAAGTAACTGACGCGGTCCTTACGTCATACAAAGACGCCTCCTGTGAGCCAGGCTTTCGATGCCAAAACTCTTTTGGGGAAGCTAGTCGGTAACGCTCCTGTTTATCCGACTGTTAGCAACCGTTGCATTGACCTAGCGGACAATTACAGGTAGATCAATATGCAAACCTAATTACCTTCGTAGATCGTCCTTCTGACATTTCCTCCGTACTAGTCTTGTAAATGCTGCTAACTTGGAGCAGTTCACACTCCATTTTTTATTTCAGCTTTAACACTTGTTCTCAAAAGCCGCCTAACTTTAAACCAGGGGAGCGTTTCATCAAGCATTTTGTCAGTGATTTTTACTGACAAATTGGCTCTCAGCCAATCAGATGCAAGGATTTCAGTAGCTTATAACAGTTGTCGGTAAAAGCACTGACGAAACGCTTGATGAAACACTCCCCAGGTTTAAACCCCGTGTAAGAGCGTAGAGTTAGTCCACTGATTTTGGGAGTATAAAATGCAGCGTATGTATTTATTTAAGTAATTTATTTATTTATTTCTGATATTTACACAGGGTGACTCATTATCACCAAAAGTGGTTTTCTAGCTTCCATGAGGCCTCGATAGCAATAATAAGTAACAATAACAGTCAACCAAATCATGAAAATAAACTCATAACAAAAAAATTAATAAGAACATATATAAATACATACAGTTAACAACAGAATTATTCATACCCCTTGGAAAATTCTAGTTTTTTGCATTTTTCCTAAAAATGAATGGTTAAATGAAGTTACTTGCACATCACTTGAATACATTTAGTTATCATCTGCAAATGAATGCCGTTTCCGGTTTCACCTCATTTGCATAACAATAGAAAAGGTGAGTTATCCAAACTGGGCGATGTTCAAAATTATTCATACCCTTGGTGATTTATTGACTTTGTCAATCAGTATGAATCCGATCCTTGTGATTAATGCTTGTAATTCACTTTATTTTAATACACCGTCACTAGGCTTCCGGGGAGGGGTCTCTGCTGGGATATCAGGCCAGTACCTGTTCTCAAATGGCTCAATCTCCTTGAGGATGTTGTCCACACATGCCTTCACCTGACCTTCAGGGAGTTCATCAGATTTCGTGTCCTACAGGTGATGCAGTTATCGACTTCATGATGACAGGACTATGATATTGAAATTTTCGGTCATTTATTCCATGCATTTTAATGAAAATTCTGTATCTACTTATGAAGCAAAGCACCATTCCTGAAGAGCCCTTCCCTTTTGCACTGCCTGTGGGAGGGTTCACCTTTATTCATTGGCCCCATTCTTAATCAGAGTGCTCAGGAAGGCCATGTTGGTGATATTAAAGTCATTGCATGACTCTAACGTCAGGTCACCATGAATAACAGTATGTAACCTTTGAGTACCATATACACATCCCACATTGACTGTTACTGTATATCATTCTTCATATGGTATATTCTTTGTATCTTTGGTATGAAAGCTACAATCCTTGATATCAAAATGAATGTAAACCAAATTATGCCATATATGCCCTCCATGTTACCAGCTGCAGTGCACAAAATGCTACCACTTTGACAGTGCACTGGAACATAAAGATCAGTATTTTAAGCTTCACTAGAGTACCCACTTGCAGGTGTCCATATCAAAAATGTGTCAATCAGTGTAACTGAATAAACTGATAAAATTGGCACCATCCAACCTTTAGACAGCTACCATGGCCTCCCTAAACATTCTTAATAATAATGGAACAAAAGTATCAGGAAATACCTTCCCTTGACAGCGCAACAGTGAAGGCCTCTAGGGAAGTCCCTCCAGGAAGAGTGCTTTGTTTCAACTTAGAAATACAGAAATGTCATTAAAATGTAAGGAATATTAACGAAATATCAATATCATAGTTCTATCCTCATGACGTCTAAAACTACACCACCTGCAAACACAAAATCTGCTTTAAATCCACCAAATCCACTGAAGACCAGGTGATGGCATGTGTGGACAACATCCTCAAGGAGATTGGGCCTTTGGAGACCAGGTATTGGCCTGATATCTCAGTAGAGACCTCCAGAAGCATTGTGACAGTGTGAAGAAAGTGTTACGAGCATTAATCACAAGGACTGGATTCATACTGATTGACAAAGTCAATAGATCACCAAGGGTATGAATAATTTTGAACATCACCCAGTTTGGATAATTCACCTTTTCTATTGTTATGCAAATGAGGTGAAACCAGAAACAGCATTCATTTGCAGATGATAACTAAATGTATTCAAGTGATGTGTAATTAAATTCAGTTAACCATTCATTTTTAGGAAAAATGCAAAAAACTAGAATTTTCCAAGGGGTATGAATAATTTTGTTGTTAACTGTATACAAAGTATTTGGTATCCTCGTAATAACTGGGTTTTTTTAAAGACGTTTTATGTCGTTTCAAGTTTCTTGTATCGTAATATATCATATCATATATGTATAGACGGTAATTATTTTCTAAAATCGGTTGAAAATTACCATGTTTATATTAGTCATTTTAAAAAAGGCATTATATAGTTTTAAAGTATATACACAAAGTAAGTCTACATTAGCTCAGTATAGAAACACACTATAGGATACCACAATAAATATTTACAAAACATAGTACAGGGTAGTATCAATCCTGGGGAGCGTTTCATCAAGTGATTTTTACCGACAACTGTTATAAGCTACTGAAATCCTTGCATCTGATTGGCTGAGAGCAAATTTGTCAGTAAAAGTCACTTACAAAACGCTTAATGAAACACTCCCCTGTACCAGTCATAATAATTAGCAATTCTGTACTAGTCATAGTATATAACAAAATATAAATACAAACACTTGTCTCTATGTAATTAATTTCCCATTTCAATTTCATGGCCATGATAATTTTGTTTTTTATCCTGTCCACAATTACAGTAAATTATAGGGAAATTAGGGGTTAACATTTGGACTCCCATCTCAGGGCGTTTCCGAACATATGGAAGTTAACTGCTAAACAATTTTGTATTGGTACTCAATATCCGTAAAATGTGTTTTCTTGTACTGGCATGATTGCACCAGGAATTATGATACAACCAGTGAAATGTTAGTGGAGTTCATGTCTTTTTTTTTTACTATCCAGGCAACCTTTTTTTGTTCATTTTCTAAAAAGGACATATTTTTCAATCGTCATTTTGCTTAAAATTTCAATTTCCAATAGATTTTTAAGAAGCTAATTTTGCTACGGTTCACGGTTGGTGCGTCGGTGTGAGTACGATTTCAGATCCACTAGCAAAATGGCGCGAAAACGATGCCATCCAAAATGTCATGGCATCCCCAAGGCAAAATCTACGCCTTACATTGTGAACGAGTCCGCAGAAGAAGCATCTCCCTGTATTGCCGAGAAATTCAATTCCTTCCCTGCAAATGTCAAAATAACATTGCTTTCTCCCACATGGAGGTGTTGGGTAATTTGCAGTGGCCGAGAACTTCTAAATCGAGAAATATTCGACACTATGTGGAGGGAGGTCCTTGAGCAGGATATATACCTGAAATTAGCCAAGTGGGGTTGTATAAACGGAGATAGGTAGAATTATAGACACGGTTGTTTTCTCTCTGTTTCAAAACGGCAATGCGTATATCCCTGCCTCATTTTATGATCTAAGGAAAGAAACCTATTCCATTCCACGGAAAGATGACTATTTCTTTGCTAAGTATTAAACATCTTTTTAATTCCACATCATATATGAACCCAATCATACATGTAGTTAGATTATTTGATGGTATATATTTATGCTTATCTTTTCATATTTAATTATTCCTTATGTATGATATTTTTTTAAATAAATGTTGTGTTTGCTGTATATGTTAACATTTTCTGTATGTTTTTAGCTTTTCTGTAACGTTTTTAGCTTTGTACTGATATTGTTCAATTCATCCCTTGGGCTGCGATGTGACATTTTTACTTTTTAATCATTATAATTGTCCATTGGACGGATTGGATCGAATGGGTAGAAAAGTTCTAATACCCGAGGAGGGCTGTGAAGCCATTTTTATTCATTCATTTGTTTTTCTATTTTGCAAGTCCAAAATCATCCATTTGCTTTATGATAAAAGATTAATAATTGATTAAAGCCAAATTTCTTTCAAAATGCAATTCCTTTTCAAGAAATAATTAGCTTTAAGTCATAAATTAACTTTCAAGAAATAATTAGCTTTAAGTCATAAATTTTGATTCAATATATTACATTTAAATCACACAGTACTCACGTCGCATTAGCATACTGCCATGACTCCTTTTTTTTTTATTTAAAATTTTCGCATTTTAAGTATTTATGAATATGCCTGAATTTTTATTGCTTTATATCAATTGCTGTTCTTTATATGTAATACTTAATCAATTTCATTGATCTCTTTGCTTTTCATTTATTTATTATTATTCCATATGTAATAATGACAGTAGGCCTTTCTACAGTACATCCTCTTGACATAGTAACATATTGTTTTTGCTTTTTTATATTTGATGCTTTTAATGTGGTTTATATATATACATGTATATTTATTTTGATACACATATTTTTCCATTTTGTATTTTTGTATATGCATTCTAACATTATTGTTGTTTTTTTAAATAATAATTGAATATATGACATGTTTGTAAACTCGCATTGTTAGTTTTCGGAGTTTTTGTCTAGATCAAATAAATAAAACCGAATTGAATTTGAATTTGAAAAAAAAAATACAAAACTGCATTCGATGTTTGCATGCTAGTAGTGGTTATCGGTGCATATGCAAGATCCGTATATTGAGTTATGATATCTACAGTCTGAATGATAACATGGATAATCATTTACGTTTTATGATTCCCCTCTTCACATTTACCCTGTAACTATGGCGATGATTACGAATAAAACACTCAGTGGTTATTATATTTACTCTAGATCATGTTTCGGAGAGACAGGTTTGGAAACCAAACACATGTAGTTAGACGACACTGGAATTTCCGAAAACGGCTGTGTAATTTTTCCCACACTCTTTTCGCACATTTTACCAAATATTGAGTGATATTTTACACAACAAACACCCATATTCCCCTTTCTACCCAACATTTGGTAAAAGTTTACCCAGCTTGTTTTAGAGCGTATAGTCAATAATTCTTAGAAACCGCATGGTTTTCTGCAAACATTATGCTAAGAAATAGATATTAATGTTAGAGTTGAGAAACATAACACAAATAAGAATGACGACATTTAATTTCTTTCTTACCTGTTGTGAAAATTTCAATAAACCCAGAGAAGATATGGAATCACAGAGTAGGAAGGAAGAAAGAAGAGAAAAATGAAATAAACAAGATTAATCATGGTGAATCAAACACTATTAAAAAGCGATAAAATCATAATTCCTAGAAATAAATCTTCTCACTTATAAAAATAAGCGAAATATTTATGTGAATTTCATTAAAACGATAAATTATAATCATGGTATAGAATATAATGGAAGCATGGTGAACAATCATGAATTAAACGGCTGGAATTTTGGGACAATCAAATCCTCCCATTTCACCCTTTTTGAAATTTAAGAATATTTTTAAGATTAAAAAAAAATGTGCAGTCGAGTTAAAATTGATATTTGAAACTGATACTCACATCCACTAAAGTAATGATAATTAACATAACTATCAATGCACGTGCATGTATGTTATATGAAGATTCTGGAGATAAAACAAAACAACTCTGACCTTTTCACGTGTTAAAAATGTATACTGTTGAGAAATTTGGTTAAAAATTAAGGGGAACTCTTTTATCTCTTATTTCTATTTTTCTCTTATTATATAAGCGTTATAGTATGACGTTATACTATATTCATATTACAAACCCTCTAGTGTTATATATCACAGTATACAAACATTTGGAGTAATGGGAAACATAGAAGCAATTAAGGCCTCATTTGGTGGATAACAGCCCTCAATGCTTTTATTTTTACATCAACTATTGCCTCGACCACTATGTTTACTCCAGGAAGGGGCCATTGGATACCCTGGTAATTAGCTAAAGGTCCCTGCTTCATTATGTTTCCTCTCTCAAATTATAAACATTATCTTGAGCTGGTGGCGGAATATATATAAACTGATTAACTTCCACTATAGCGGGGGTACGATAAGAGGTGGATGTTGAGATCCAAGTAAATGAGGAGAGGGAGGAAGGGAGTGGATAGCTGTTACGTAAAGACGGGAATTCCCTGGACTGATTTCATGGGGGGGGGGGGGTGGTGAGACCAGTGATATAACACTACTTCGTGCTAGTTTGGATACGAAATTTGATCCCCAGACGTTTCTTAAGTCTGGCTGGATACAATGAATGAGCACTCAAGCAACCTGGGGAGCGTTTCATCGAGCGTTTTGTCAGTGATTTTTACCGACAAATTTGTTCTCAGCCAGTCAGATGCAATGATTTCAGTAGCTTACAACAGTTGTCGGTAAATATCACTGACAAAACACTTGATGAAACGCTCCCCTGGGAATATATAGTTATTTCGACAATCAGCTTTTAAACTACTTTATAGAATGTATGTATGTGTATATATATATATGCACACACACACATACGCACCCACGTTTACATGGCTTTACTTCCGAGGACAACTATTGTTCCTCTATTGTTACTCGTCCTCGGACAGTCGACGGAATAAGGCATAAATTCATTGTTCGACGTTCGAGGACTATTGTCCGGCTTCCGAGGACCATTGTTGTCATGATTTTTTTTTGTTCTCTGTCCGAAAATGTCCTCGGACATAATGCTAAACAAACGCACGCACACACAAGTGTAAGGAAGTGACATATATACAACACCTTTGGCAACACTCGTGGAAATAAATATGTAAAAGGAAATGACGATTTCGTAGCTTTAAATCAAACTTAAAGCTACGCAACCATTATTATTAAATATATATATATATATATATGTGTATACAACATTATTTCCTACGTTAGGGGGAATCCTAACAATAGGTTTATTCCGTCACAATAGAAATTCGACGTTACGGGGAAAGAAACCGTGCGTTAAGGGGAATGCTAACAATAGGTTGAGATAAAAGGATTCCCCCTTACGCTGGAAAAAGAGTTATTATTATTATATATATATATATTGTGGTAATGATTTACACGATATTCATAACAAGACCAACAACAACAATAATAATCTCACAATTAATGCACACAGGAATAATAATAATAATAATAATAATAATAATAATAATAATAACAATGATACTACTACATGTACTACTAATAATAGCTACATTTATATTGCTCACATATCCATAGGAAGGTGCCTATTAAGTACTTTTCTTACCCTGGCTCTAACCCAGCTGGCCTAAGGTGCTGAAAACACTGAAGGAATAAATTACTACCAGTAACCCATTTAACCATGTGGAAAGTGGCAAATTAATGTGTTGCCAAAAACATTAGTGCCCCGGCGGCGAATTTGGAACCACGAACCATGTGATCCACAGTCCGGTGTCGTATCCACTAGACTACGACACCTCTAATGAGATGAGATTCAAAGATGCGCGGAAGCGAAAAATTAACACAACAGGCTACAGTATGTGCAACGTAATCAGTCCACATGGCGTGGCATGTCGACAAAGAGTAATTCGCAATTTGTTTAATGTTAACAGCAATCAAGCTTAGCACGCCTGTTGGTTTAATTAATCCATTCATTCTATTATAAGATGTCATCCTGCAGCTTACCATTTATTGCAAATTTGTGTCGGGATTTTCTATGGTACGGTGAAGGTGAAAGAAGCAGGGACATCGCAAGACTCGCATTTAATTTTCAGGCTAATTATAGCACATGGTGGATGCTGTCCTGTAAATCTCCATGACTGGAATAATATACAGCTTGTCAGGTATCCTTCCCTTCCCTGGCTGTGCTTTATCTCGTTACGTCAACAACACGTGTATGGCCTCGAATATAAGGTCTTACGCACAACATGAGATGAAAGCGTAGGAATAAGTTTTTGATAAAAACAAAACTATTGCAAGAACACTATGACATGTACCTTGGTTATATTACAGACCGGGAGAAAATGAGAGAATACAAAATATCAAGAAAGAGACAATGATTCACTTCGAATGGGTTTTAATTCTACAAGAGACACCTCGGTTGCTGAGGACAATAGATCCGCTCAAATACATATTTAAATTTTCTGGGTACATCTACTATAATGGTTGAAATGTGACTACCAGAAGGTTTGGCTGAGGCTAAAATTGTCCGATATAGCAAGAATTAACAGAACTGGAAACCGTCCTATAAAGAGTTGCCATTGATTCGAATCGATCGTAACTTAAAATTAATTGCAACTGTGCACTTAAGAGATAGTTGCGATTGATTTCAAGTTGCGATCGATTTGAATCAATCGCAACTCTTTATAAGATGGGCCCTTGTTTACTCATTTTATGTATACTTCGTTGATAAATTTTGTTTTTAACGACTAAGATTCTTGCCAGATATAACAATTTATAAAAGGGATTCCATTACACATAGCAGGTGAATTAAAATATAATAAGAGGTTCTGGAGAGAAACATAAATATTAAAGTAGAGGTACATTAGTAAAAATTGGTCTCCTCATGCACTCTGATTATTGAAATGCAATAACACGTAACAGGTGAATGAAATATTTCTTCACTAGGGATATCCGATAGAAACTTCATGAATTTGAATATTTTTTTTAAACTGGACTACTTGTGCCTGGCTATATCGACCGCAATCCTTTCCATCGCAAATATCCTTGACTAATATTGATATCTACATAAATAATTAAATGCTTCGCTGGAAATTAAAGCGATGAGATGGTCCGCACCGCCCTTGTTTATTTTCTTTGATGACAATTGGGTTGTAGCGAGTCGTTAAACACAGACAAGGCCAGTTATTGTATTTTATGTTGCACGACTTAGTATGCTTACATATTTTTTCCCCCCGATCACGTATCAACATGTCACTTGCTGTAATTGCTGTGATGAAATACCACATAACAATGCAAGCACACTGGATGGCAATGGCGTCATTTATCTTCTGACAAGGGGGGGGGGGGGGGCACTCATCGGAAACAGCTACACGGTAGTTTCTTAAATTTATGGCAACAGGTTTAAAAAGTAAATACATTCTGGCCAAATTCAAACCATATATCTTTGTAAAAGAAACTCAATTTGGGCAATTTCACGGTAGCTCACGTTACATTTGGAGAGGTTTTGAGTTACATCTTAAGCTCCTGCTCTCTTACTACAGGTGTTAGGTAAATAGGTTTTAGTTACAACAATGTACACATATTATAGTATCTTATGACAGTATAAAAACTTCAGAAGAAAAAAACATACTTTCTGCCAATTCTGCAAATGTTCGTTTACTCATGTTACATTATTAAAAAAACAAAAATGTAACGTGATTAACTGTATACTCATAGGATTAAACCAACTACATAAGACGGCCTCTATCCTCTTGCGTTCCCCTAACTATCTCTACTCCCCCCTTCTAGCTATTCCTGTTCTTTATCTTTTCTCCTATTCACCCTCAGGGCTTGTTTACAACATTTCTGTTTTCATCTTGTTTTTGTAAGTTCTTATCCGTGTCTTTTTTTCTTCACCCTTTTTCACCCTCTCTCACACTTAAAAATATTTTAGGGTACTCATGATAATAGTACTAAGGTTAGCACGTTTGTTTTAATATATTTGCAACGATGTTTATCCTCAAATAGAGGTCTATGAAATACAAGCCATGCCGTCTAACTTTGTTCACATCATACCAGTTGCTTTATTACTCTAAATCACACGAATAATGTTCGGTTATATCTACGCATGTGTACATAATTGTTACATTCTTGATCTTAATTTCAATGTGTATTTTGATATGTACTATATGTACTTGTTTAATAAATGATTGTAAATACATAATCATGTGGAAATTAAGAACATTGAACTTTGAACTAATAAGAAACATAGGTTAATTGCACTTCCCTTTTACAAACATGAACGTTCAAATCCTTCACACAAAAAAACCGATGGAAAACTCAAAGACATGTATCACGTGTATATTATTTTACGTATGCTATCGTCGAAAGATATTAACTTAATATTTCTCTCCCTTTGGGGACTGTCATTCCTGCATCATCTAAAATCTGTCCTACTTATTAAATTCTTCAGCACTAATTCTGCAAAGTTTAATGTTTATAACCAAAAACGCTTTTCAAGATGGATTAAATGCTGGAACTGTTTAATCAGAAACGACAGATATGATCCCAGATAAGTGGAAGAATTTTACAATATCACCCAGAACTACAATAGCTTCGAGGCACTTCCCAAACCGTCGCCAGCAAGATCTTTTGTGATTCTGGGAATTGTTGACTCTAGACAGAAATCAATAGGCATTGAGAAAGAGATATGACATTGGCGCTACTAATTAAGCCTTTTTTTTTAAAGGTTTGTCAATTCGTTTCAGATTGTGATGTGTAAAATGACAGTTACAATTGTTTCACATCCCTACTATAGTCAACAAAGAGAGCACTATTAGTCTACAAAAAGATGTGTGGTAAAGAAGAATCAGAGAATGACGGTGAAAAGTGACATACTGAAGCTATGCGTACTGCACTCATCAGAGTAAACAACAAAATGACCCCCCCCCCCCAAAAAAAAAAAAAAAAAAAATAAAAAAAACCAAAACCAAAAAAAAAAACAAAAACAAAAAAACAAACAAAAAAACAAACAAAAAAAAACAAAAAAAAAAAACAAACCCAGAATCACACAATATAAACTGAATTATAAAAACGAAGTGAGCAAAAACAATATATATATACACATATACACACACACACACACCCTCACACACCTCAAGAGGTGATGGAAGAGATGGTTCCAGTCTTTATAAACTGCATTAAATACTAGTAGAAAAACATCCTTTCAACCATGGATTTCTAGGTCAACTAACATTTTGAAAGACTATTGATACTAAAAACAAGGTGAATTCGGTTCTTTATTGGGTAGAGTCAACAGCGTATTTAATTATGCCTCTTAACTCCATGATTTAATAAACTCTGAGTTTCTTCTCACTTTTATTCAATTCAATTTCAATTTATTGTCCAATGTTGGAAATTTGTTTTGTTCACATTCTGCAAAGATACACATGTCACAATATCTTTAAAAACATAATATATGAATATATAACGGAGTCATTTATTCTGTGTCTCTATTTTTAATCTCCGTCGCAGAACTTTTTGAACATTATATATATATATATATCTTCCGGATTTCGTTCTTTTTCTAAACTTGTCGACCCTCTGCACAGACAAGAAAGGCTGCGGGTTGCTTCTCATAAGCGGACGTTGCTGACCATAGCAGGCATATAGACGCGCATGTAATAAAAAGTGGAATTACGACGGAAAAGCGGGTGAGATATTCCAAGTAGAAGTAGCCCCAATGGAGTATTTATGAGGAGTGAAATTGCTACGTGCCTGGCATAGCCTCTAACATGGGATACACTCCAGGCGATTATCCTTCTCAAATGTAATTTGAAGGAATGGCTACAGGTGCACACTCAAGTGGGCTACAAAAATTGCCACGTTTATGTCCTCCTTCGTGTATCTCGTATAAAAATCTTCCCTTTAATCCCTCTATCGTGAATATGATTCCAATGCAAAATTTTACATTTTAGATGATTTTGTCAATTGTAATAAGCGAAGGTGCTCTGCTTAGTCCACTGACTCGATATATACAGTATACCAAATCTACTTTGATACGCTGCATAAATGACCGAAAAGAGATTTAATTTATACATATGGTATATCTCTACATATTGATGACAACAACAAAGTGATTAAAAAAAGAGATAATGTAAAGCTACCCGGTTAATTAAGAACTGAAAATGGTACTTTTGTTTCATTTTGTAATGAAAATGGACATTAAAAAGAGAAAAACTATCGTCCACAAAAATGGTAAAAGTTTTGACTGTCTGTCCGTCCGTCCGTCCGTCTCTCCCTCTCTATCCCTGTACATATAGGCCCGAATTCACAAAAGAGGTTTGGTTTAAACCATGGTTAAACCCCCTCCTGGGGTTTTTAAGCGTACGTGCGCACGGAATCCGATCCAATCATATATTTTCTTTGAGCGCGCGCATGGGCAATGTGTGCTTATTTACGCCTATTTCAGTAAGCTTACGGAGGTTTAAACCATGGTTTAAGTTTAAACCTCCTTTGTGAATTCGGGCCATACAGTATCGTAGCATGAACTAGCATCAGAACACAGGGCTTGCAGTCCAACTCCTGAAGCAAAATATTAAATCGGGTTTACAGCAGATATAAACTCATTTTGTGTAATTTGTAAGCTTTTTATCGCCGCGACTTCAGTGCCATGTCGGATCATAATTGCATCGCTCTGAAGCGAGTGAAGAGCAGATGCAAGACGAATACGATAGTCCTAATACAATACCTGGGGTGCGTTTCATCAAGTGTTTTGTCAGTGATTTTCACCGACAAACTTGCTTTCAGCCAATCAGATGCAAGGATTTCAGTAGCTTATAACAGTTGTCGGTAAAAAATCACTGACAAAAAGCTTGATGAAAAGCTCCCCTGGTGTATACAAAGGATGCCTGCCTGTTGTGTTTATAGTTAGAGATTAAACATGGTGCCTAGAAAACGGCTGATTCGTTAAATAAGAAGTAGTAGGCTAGGGATATCAAAGGAATGAAATATAAAAGATCAGGGATACAGGGAAAGAAAAAGAAGAGATATTTCAGGCGTATGCGGAGACAAGCTTTGATAAATAAATGAAATATTGCGAGGCAATAGAGTTTTAGAGCTTATCCAGTAATCAATATTTTTGATGACTTGCCTGTCACGTGCTATTACAAAATCTTAGACAGTTATTGATATGTCTTCACAGGGTTTCAAACCGTTGAATACTCAATAATCTAAGTTCGATCAAACTAATAGATGGGAACAAGGCAGCTCAGTCTTGCCTCTAATGTCTTAATACTGCCCATTCTCATTTCAATCGAAAACTGTATAATAAATCAACAATAGCAACCGATTGCTCAGTAATCATGAGTGCATATACACACTAACACACTAACAAATGTTTCATTCAATGTATTGTAAAATTAATTATCTAATGAATGAAATGAAACGATAAAAATGGACACAATAACAATTAACTAGTAATGATAATATCCTATGAAATATCATCTTGACAGTGGCTAATCATTTCAATAATGAATCATTACACACACACACACACACACACACACACACACAAGTATCCAGTATATGTGAGAATTCATACCAGAAAGGTTCCCGCTTTCAATGTCATTGACATTTCACAGTGGCGCCGACGCACTTCATGTTTACAGTTTAATGAATTACAAACGGCCCCCAACGGAAGAATTAATATCTATAAACTGAATACTGATAAACTCAATTCATATCCTGTGTAGTTGTATTACTGCTACACTGAAATCCAATGTCAGCAAAGTCAATAAATGTTTAATTCGCACTTGGCATGCATTTTTAACCCACATAGTATGACTGTTATCAATATAAAACAAGTAGTACCTTGCACTGTGTACATTGGAAAGGGGTCTAGTATATCTCTTCGAACTAGTTTAGCCTTGTTTCCATGTGAAAAAAAAAGATTATTTTCTCAAAGAATAAAAAGGAAAATGTCCATCTGGAATATTCTCTGTTCATATTATTTCTCTCAGATTATTTCAGTGCTTAAATTTTGCTGAATCATTTCGTTGACACAGATTAAACATAACCTAATTAATGAAGTCTTTCAGTCGTTTTAAAAGTCTAAATATGGATTCAGATAGAATCGTATCAAAGTATGTAATTATAACCGTTCTGAAAAAGTCTGACGTTGCTGCATATGTTACTTTGGTTATTTTTTTTCATGGAAAAATGACATTAAATGCAAAAAACATGAACGCAACATAAGTCTTCCGCTAGACATAATTTGAAAAAATACAGAATTACGGGGTGAAAACTAAAATGCTCCATATCATTCTAGGTCTACATTCGTTAATTATGAACGACATGACGGTATGAGTGTGAAACTTAAAATGTTAGTGGGCTAATGTCTTCTAAATGTTTGTTTTCATTGCTCGGGTTTCATATCAATAAAAGATGTAATGATAAAATATCGTCCTTATCAGATTTCATGAAAAGGCCATGTCGTATTTGGATGCATTAGCGCGCACCCATAAATAGGTATGATAGACTGCTTATGTGAAACAGACATGAGGGAATTTAAACCTCTAAGAGACGGGAAATAAATCACGTACTTGATGAAAGTGAAATACATATAAACTTCGACTTGCAAAAAGAAAGATAGTATATAGGTCACAAAAGTGCAGCAGGCATATAATTCAATATCAAATGACGAATTCAAAAGGGAATGAAGCTGTTTCAAAATTACACGGCGTAAGTATATTTGTGCGATGACACATGGGAGATCATGGAAGTCTTTGAATTGTCTAAACTGTCCCAAGATGGAGCATGTTATCTCTTAAATTACTAAATACACTGGTATAAATAAATAATAATTTATTAATAATCATTCAAGAAAGGATAATGTCATCATACAGGAATAAGTTTTCATAATACAAATGACAAATGAGATGGAAAATCACTGAAATGAATAACGAAAGGGGGGTCTAAAACTACCGTGCAGCTAGACGCTATCTAAGAATCATGATTAATGCAATTTAGGATGTGTCGTCTCGACTGCCATCTAGGGAAATAATGTCGTTCGGAAAGACATTTTGACACCCTTTCAGACAGAAAATAGATTAGAGTCTATAGGAAAAATGCAGTAGGACCTTTGACTGCTATTCCCTGTATATATGCATACGAAATGTTAAAATGTACACAGATAGTGAATGGGCTGGAAATTATCTAGGTAAATACCAAATATACGTTACAGTAAATACCCATTTATCTCTATAATTATGCGCACACATTATCATTACAATTATAACGCTGCAACCCTCATATATAAACTAAGTTTATAAAAATATGCTTCAACCCCCAAATTTTGCAGCAAAACCATTTAAAAATGGTAAAAATCATTGGATTAAACAAAAATGAAATGGAATAAAAATGTCACTGCGGACAAGTGACATGTAGCATGGGTAAATAATTGGAGCAGATTGTGTCTTGGAAAATGGAGATCACTCAAACAAATGACTATAGCACGCCTCTTGAATTAATGTAATGGTTTAAATGAGACGGGATGGCTCAGTGGTATGGTCTCGTGACTGGGAGGACCCGGGTTCGAAACTAAGTCATCATTACCTAGTTCGATTTATAAAAACAAATTCTTCACATCATTCTTCTCGTAGACAAAATCCCAGGAAGACCATCACTGAGACTTGGCCGTGTGGGAGGGGAACACTATCCCTATTATATTTCATTCTGTAATTAAAGGGTCTACGCTGGATCACAATCATTGTTACCTATAACAATGGAATATCAAAACAACATATTTATTTGAAAATATATTCCAGTCTGAATCAAGCATAGGTCGGTCACTGACCAACTTACCAAATGCAATCTTCCTCTTCTCGTTTTTCATTAACATCACATTGGTATCAACAAGAAGGGGGGGGGGGGGGTCCGTAGAATCTTCTTGATCAGTATCCCTCTTTTACAAGGCAACGGCACACACGATAATTGCGAACTCCATCAAAATTTCATGCAGGAGACCATAACTTGATGTTGTATATGGCAAATCACGCAATGGAATGGATCTTAAGAAGACTAAACGCATATCATTACAAAGCCTGTGCACTGATATAATGTAACAAAGTAGCTGTTGTTTTTAATGGTGCCGTTATCTACGGTAAAAAGGGACATGTTGAGTATCTCAGTAAAAACAATTATTATATATATATATATATATATATATCACAATACAAATATCCATCGTGATTTTTTTCAAATAGATATTGGCACACAGACATGCGTGTTCCATTTTTTAAAAACCCGTAATGAATAAAACTTTACCCAACTATTTTTTGTATAAAGTTTCTATATAAATTATTCCACAATCTAAACAAAAAATTAAAACCTATACTTGAAGAAATACAACTATATAGGTGGGCTGTAGAACAGTCATGACATGAGGAGTGAGTGGCAATTATCAGAATGGGAAAATAGCACTTATTAGAAAGTGAAAGGGGAATAATCTAAATAAAAATGGGGCACTCTTCAGGTTTAAAAAAAAAGGAGAATTGACAACAGGGGAAAAGAGCAATGGGGGAAAAAGACACTTTTCAGAATTAAATTTTTTTTTTTTAATGTTTAGAATGGCCTGAAACATGCCCAAACTTGATCCTAGACCATTTTGAACATTTTCAGATTTTGTGCGCGTGCAACTTCACCGACGCACGCGTACGCGCACGCACCCCATATTCAATTAATTTCTCTTGGAATTAACTTGCATCATACCAAATATGGTGACGTTATTGGAGAGAGTCAGAGTTTTACAAAATGGCGCCTAGATGACGTCACGATGCTATGACTGTGTTGGAAATGTACGGGTACCGAGACAATAAGCCACATCTACCATCGTACCGAATTTGAGTACATTTGACCACGCCAATTTAGAGATATTGTGGACACAATAAAGTGGATATAAATTTTTAAAAAATAATAATAACTAAAGAAAATTTCATTAAAAAAGGAGGTGGTCTGTACTTGAAGTAGAGCCAACATAATAATAACGTGTCGCACTTCGGAGCTGAGGTTTCCATTTCTTATCTTCATCTGGTTCTTCTATGCTTTTTTGTATACGCACAACCGTCCTCTTGTTCATTGCGCTAGGCGGACAGACACACAAATCTCTCTCTCTCTCCCTCACACTCACATACACAGTTGCTCACACATTTTCTCTACTGTTACTCCATATGTTTCAACTTCTTATCGAAAGAGAGAGAGGGAAAGAAAAAAAGAGAGGGGAAGAGAAAGAGATAAAGTGAGGCGCAGTTACAGGGCGAGGGGATTCGTGAGGGTGAAAATGTACGCGTTCAGTCTCCAGATCATGCATTTCTGATGATATTATAAACTCTACTCCGTTACATAGTATATGACTGAAACAAACTTTACCCCCAAAACATCTTTTCATCTGCACGTAAAGACGGTAAAAAATTGCAGTTATTGAACTAGCGGAACGTTGATCTCCTCTCCAAAGACCGTTAAGGATCATCGGCAATCTACCTGAATAATTTTGATTTATTAATATTTATTAAATAAAACAAGAGTAGAGTGCTATGGTTTATTTGTTTGTCCATTTCTTTTAAATCTTTTTGTTTCTTTCTGTTTTGTTTGTTTTGTTGTAGTAGTTGTTGTTGTTTTTGTTCTTGTTTGAATTTCGCCTTTCCTGCTGCTATGCAACATTCCACAAGTATGTCTTCTGTACACGGGAGAATTTCATCTGCTCACACTTGATCAATATCGGACCGAAACTCATAAGGCCGGAGGGAAGGTTTTAATCTTGACATCGTTGGCTTAAGAGCAAACGTCTCGAATGCAGTCAAGTTGTAGCCGATGAAAGAATCCCAATCCCATATCAGGAACGAATACCATGGCTAATTTTGTCTACAAGGTTACACAATCCTAGCTGAGTTTGATTTGTCTAGTTCAAATCTTGACATTCAGGAGGAATCCACCCTTGCATATATGCATATACACAAGGGTGGATTGGGACTAAAATAGTGGGGAATTTCGGAGCAACCGGCCCTTTTTTATGACCCCCAAACTTCCCATGGTCAGTCCGCCATTTTGTTAATATGGGGCAATGTGCATGCGTCAAATCCTCCTGTGGCATGAGCAATTGCACACTTTTGGGCTTGGAAATTGCCCGGGCTTCCTCCAGATCAAGAATGAGTGGGTATATGGGGACTCGAAGAATGCTAATAATGTACCCATTTCTCTCAAGGCAACAGTCCTTTTGCACCTACAAGATAGGGAAAGGATATAAATCAGCTTACGAACGCAAAACAAGGTTCGTTGTTTTTTTTTTCTATTTGAAACTCTAAAAATAGTATTCATGGCTTAGATATCATCACTGTAAGACCTTAATACTGATATTCCAAGATGTAATTGACTTTATATGGCGGTAATGGCATATGGTTTTGCCAGGATTGTTGCCCATAAGAAACAGATAACAATTTTCCTTCCGATTTTTAATGTACTACTAAGAAACCGTTACAAAAGATATTTGGTAAAAACATAATGAGTCCTAAATTATTCTCTGGAGTTCATGATAGTTGGAGAACAATGCGACTACCATCAATATAACCGGGGAGCGTTCTTTCAAGTGTCTTGCCAGTGTTTTTTACTGACAAATTTGCTCTCAGCCAATCAGATGCAAGGATTTCAGTAGCTTGTAACAGTTGTCGGTAAAAATCACTGACAAAACGCTTGATGAAACGCTTCCCCGGTCTTCATTGACATAACCAATTTTTATTGCTTTCACTAGAATCGGGATTGACCTGTAATTTTACAAATGTGTATCTTTGCAATAGACGAAACATAATCATACATTTTTGCTTGTTTCTAACTGGGTTCGAGGCTCACGTATTCGAAATTCACATATATCAAAATGTATTTCATAAGTAATCCTTGAATTAATTAACAACTAGTACTACGAAATTGAGAGATTTGTTTTTGATTAATATATTAAAGTAAACAAGTAAACATATAAACATACATATGGTATTCACACAGACACAGACAAATGCATAGTCTACGGCGAGCTTCCTTGAGAAAAATAAAACCCTTCTACATGTAGAATGGTGTATAGTAAATGTGCGCCTATTTGCTTAACAGTTACAGAAAAGAAAAAGAATGCATCCGTACATTGTTTTATCAACACATCAATCTAACATGTTGACATGTTATGGCTCTAATACACGTATACATATCTACAGATGTGTCTGACAATGTATCACTTATTCACAATGTTGATAAAATGCATGAAGTCTAATGAAAAAGACAAAAAAACTTAAAGCTTGTCTTGAACAAATCACAATCCGACAAAACCACGGAGCGGATCTTTCGGCAATGACATCACGGCAGAGAAATTCTACACACTAATCACACATGTTTATTATTCCTCATTTGCCCTCGTTAGAATTGATTCAGATCTCTCTTTTATTTTTGATCCATAAATGCTTATTTCCCTCCCACTCACTAGCATCGCAGGTGCGCACATTAAAAATCTTTCCTTAAATCGATTCCAGCAAAAAATACACATAGGCGATTTTTTTTTTCTTTTCTTAGGTAGTTAATTGAGATATCTCGCTTCGTTTGATCCCTCTATGTCAGTTGCATCGCATATCTCTTTTGCATAATACTTTTCAATTATAGGGATTGACTCCCCCAGTTGTATATTTCTCTTCTCCTCTAACTTTCAAGCATTCACCCACACTATTTCTTTTCATCCCACTTCTGGATAATGGTGACCCTGATTTGAAATCTCTAAAACAATGTAGGCACATGCAACAATCCTGACATAAAGATAAGTAAAATATAGACTGCACACTCGGGGAAAGTTGTACAATTATTGCTCGTATGATGCAAACATTTTGAAACAGACCTGGTGTATATGAATTTCAAAGGGTGAGTATAATGTTGATTCTTACCGATTTATAGCTTAATGTAATCTTTTATTATTACGTAGTATTTTGACTTATATTTTGGCACATTTTGAGACACATCTTAAGAAGAATGAAGGAATGATCAATTTGAATATGCCATATTTTGGTTAATATTATCAAGGAACTACATTTGATATGGTTAAGGAGGTCATGCCCAAACAAGAACAGAAATGGTATTGAATACTCGAAGAGCAGACGATGAACGAAAACCTTAACAAAAAATGGCTGCCATAACCAATACGAATTAGAAATACAGACATCAGTACTACAGGCGCTTTATGCTACGACTGAAAAGCCATCGACCGGTTTGCAGCGAACGGGTTTCTCGCTTCTTCTCTGTAAGACTCCTATCACTGTCTTCAATTTTGTTCATTTATTATAGTGCGCACTTCATCAAATATTTTCCTCAGGGTGTCCATAGCTGAAGATAGCAACCAAAGCATATTGCATGAGCGCTGTACAACGGTGAAGAGCAACTGAGATAGGTAAAAACGAAGCACTGTCTTACACTTATCCATGGGAACAGACGATCCTATTTGATATCCGATAGTGGGCCACGAGATGAAATATTGCAGTGACCTTAATCCAAGAAGAAAAATTAGATAGAAAAAAAAAATCGAGGACGTTATGTTGGTCGTCTGCACTACATGATTGAAGCAAGCAACAAGAAATGGAGGAATTCTGGGTGTTTGCAAGGCAGTGCCGAATTTCAACGCAACGAGTGATTTATGATTATGAGGAAATGGCTTTTGACGAAAGTTATTTTCATTGACTTTTGTGTACGGCGTATGCTTGTAATTAGAAAATATTGTCCCCCTTCCAAAACGTTCAACATTTTTACTTCGTAAAAGAGCAAATAGGGAGATATAATGTGAATATTGAATATATAAAAGATTACAATGACACCATAAGAAGAAAAATAAAACATCAAGCAAATTATTAAGAAATAATCCTAATGATGCAAGATTCAATTATGCTAAGAAGATATCCTCAGTGCTTTGTACACTTGAAGATGCATTCAGAAAAACAAATAACATAAGTTTTTGCTAGTATTCATTTCAACGACCCCAATTTAAAACGATTTAGGTGCCTGTTATGATTTCTACCCAAACATACAAACACTTATATACACCCACGCCCACACAAAACAGACTGAATTAAATCAAAATAAGATTAAGAGACAGGCGACGTCCTGTAACGCACTTTAGTTCATCATACATTATCGCAAACGTAGCCACACTAAAGTCAAGGAAATAATGCAGACAAAACATACTGCATTTCATATGGTCAATTTGCTTATACGCTTTTAGAAACTATTAAAAAATATTCATTGGACACTATATGATTACAAGAACAGCTTAAATAATAAGCAGAAAGTGAACGATAATTTTTTTTAAATCCAAACCTATGGGAGAGCGCCATAAATCCCCTGTATACTGCGCATAATTTGAATCTCCAAAGTGAGTTCATCTTTATGTGGGTGCGGTGATGTTTGTGTGGGTGTGTGTTATTTCATTGATATCGAGTCACTCTTTATCGTGTTATAGTTAAATCGTATTAAGATACAATTTTCTGTACTCTTGTCTTTTACACTTATCATTTCACGTGAACAGTATGGTACGGGATTTGAATATACCGTTGTTTGTATAAAGAGTTTCTAAAGGAAGGAAATGTTTAATGTTTAATGTAAACTCTTCAAAGTCTTACGTTAAAGTCTAAAAAACAATTAACATAAAATGAATAAAGGTGTTATACTGTGAATAATTACATTTTGACGGAATAAAAACCCAAATCTACTTGATAGAAATCAAAATTCGTTTTGGAAAGTTGTTACTGAAAAATTACTAAGTGTTGTAAAAGGTGCAATGTTGAGATGAAATATGACACATTGTTTTTTATTGCTTTAAAATGACCATTCGTCCTGCATTTGTTGCATTCCTTTGCATCAAACACTCGGTCCATATACAAGCAAATTCATTGGTATACTGGTTAGTTTCATTATTGATTATGAGTTATAGATTTCCAACGAATCATGATTGGTATTCACGGAGGATATTAAATGACATAAGCTTTATCTCGTCTGGGAAAATGGACCTCAATTATATAAAATTTACAACAAATAAAAAATATTCTTGACAGAAAAACATGTGAATAATTATTTATTAAATTATTCAATCTTGATGTTATTGGCACGCATAAAGAAAAAAATCTGACATTCTTAAAAGTGACTTGAACGCGTTTACGTTCGTACTACAATGTAAACAATGCATTTCACTTGCCTTTCAACTGCACCGTGGAATACAGGACACATGCACCGTAAAAACCACGACAATCAGTGATTCGCAAGGGATACCGCTATTTCTAAATTCGGAACTCTGTTCGCTTGTGCTACCTAGCACAAAAGCTTAATTGGTTTTCTTTTACATCCATGGAGAATTCCTACGGTGTGGTCAACTCAATTTTTTTTTATAGATAAAAAACAGGTAGATGATAGACGTTTGGAAAATACTGCACAATTTCGTCAACAAATAACCGGGGAAAAAATATATTTTCGCTACCAAATGTTACTTAAACATCAAGGTATTCTGCCTGTATTCGTCCTTGGTAGTAAAATGTAAAAGCTAGCAAATTTCCTGATAGAATTAACATTAGAGTGTCAAAACATTCCTAATTCGAAAATCATGCGTAGATATGAAATAATTATGTCATGGTGAAGATTTATAAGGAAGACAATTTAGGCTCTTTTTAATCTGTTCTGTATATTACCGGGTTGCATAATATTACGTACACAAGTATGCTGAGACAAAGTAATGCACATTAAGATAAAATATTGATAAAATAAATTCTATGTTCATTTACTAAAAGAAAAATAAATGTATACGAGGCAGTATAAACGTTAAACAAATGTGCTCGTTCATCGTAAATGAGGAAGATTGAGAAACTTAACAGTTATCTTGTTAGGACTGCGATAGGTACATTATATTCTCTTGACAAAAAGATGATTTATCTGCCTTTTTCTTCAGATAGAAATCGGAAGCAGTGTTTGAAGTGATATCATTAATAATGCAATTTCTAAAATATGAGAAAGTAGGATTCAATTTTGAAACCGATATATCTCTTGAAATGTATTTTTTTTTGTAAGAGAGACTGGCATTGTCAAACACAAGCCATGCATATAACATGTTTATACTTTAGATCATACACTATCTTCATATGTATCTTCCAGTAAGCTTAACCATTTTTTGTGTTTGCATCTAACCATACTGAAAAATAGCAGGAACAATAAAAGATATTTAGATATTTCGAATCACAGGTACCCATTTCAATGAGTAAAGCCTCAGAATTCAAACAAAAAGCTGACTGTGATAGGAAGAGAAAGAGATATTGGGAAATTTAGTTCATATTGCAGAATAGATTGAAAGAACTCACCAGGAATTTTCCCCTTCTCTGTTGGATTCGGCTTTCCCTCCATATCTGCAGTCAGAAAATTGAGTAATAAATCTCCTAGACTCCGTCAAACCAACAGCCTCTCTACGCTCCTCGTCACACGGGGATTACTAACGCACGGAAATACCTCAATTTTGGTCGTTTGTGAAAGAGAGACAGAGAAAGAGAGAGAATGCAACAGAAAAGGTAGAGAGAGAGAAAAAAAAAAACCCCAGAAGATACCGAACTCTCACTGATTAACACTATCAGAGTACGGAGACGCTAGTAAAGACGGCGACACACATAGACTCCAAAAGCAACGAGCGCCAGAATATGCCGACCGTCCCTGGAAACGCTGGTTGTTCATTTGTACGTGTTACTGGCAAATCACTTGTGCGCTGCGAATGACAGGCAATTGTACAAGTGGTCGTCCCTTGGTAGAAAACGTTTTGGCGGGAAAGAAGGTAGTAGAGCGAGGTCGCCCCGTAATCGAAATGTGCGCGCACGCATTAAAACTTGAACGCGATGTCTATACACGATATACACGTGAGATAACCTTGCACATAAGCATGATCCTAATATGAAGGAAAACAAGAACTGAAAGGGTTCATGTAACATTGACTCTTGTTACAAAGTATATAATCTAACCACGCAATAAACTTCTATAAGACAACTAACACATGAATTATCATAATCTAACACCGTATGTGATTGTCCTCCAGGCACGTAAGAGTTATCTGCCTGTAGAATCAAAGGCAAGATACAGATTAGTACCTAAGATACACAGAATGATTGGATACGAATAAGACGGAACAATTTCTAAAAGATTCGACTGATCATTTTTAAATCTAAAACAAGGCTATGGAAGAGAAAACTACTAGCTGATAAGTGTTTCCAAAAGTTGAAAGATAGATTGAACTAATCATCTAAGAAGATCTGAAGAAGTCGAGATCGATTTCCATATCGGTATCAATGTTGATATCGATGCCTATCCTACAGTAGAATGCCCTATAAATTTTTTTGGTAAAACAGGGAAAGTGCTTTAAATGTGCAAAAACATATTAAAACCTCATTAAAGGTGATACAGACAAGTTGCAAGTCAAAAGGTTATCATTTATAATGTGTTTTATAAAAGCAGTCAACGAAAAATAAAATTGTGTAAAATGTCACTTTCTGATTCAAAGAAGTTTTTAGTGTTGACCGATTAACCTAATTGTATTTTGCAGTTTGCACTTATATTTGTATGCAAGTCCTATGAATGTATCAAAGTAACATTACACTAGAAGCAAAAATCAATTTTATAAAGGCTTTGATGTACACCAACATTTTCCAGATGTAATTAGAGGTATTTAAACTAAATTATACTGCTTTTCGAAAGATGACCAGCCGATATTCTTACTAGTGTTATTCCCAAGAGAAGTTATAGCTGTATTTGATTAAATTTTATATTTCATTAACCACTGTTAGAACGCCAATTGTGTATACTTCGATTTAAATGACGTTACATACGACTATACACTTCATAACATTCCTAACTCAATTGAATACATCTGGATATGTACGTGTTATAATCAAATAATGCACTAAAGCCGAATTTCCACCAGCAGTCAATGCTATATAATGGCTTTTCGAGAACCTGACAGAGGATATGTGCAGAACTTTTACCTTAGGGGTTAAGTACACTGTGTATTCAGCTCAGCAAAATGCATTCCACCCCTCATCCCATCTCATTAGGTTCTCTCATCGTTTTCCCTCTAGATCGCGATGTGCACGTCAGGTCAAAGCTGAATATATTTGAGATCAGGTTCCATGATCTATCTTTCTCTTTTCCATTTGTCCCTGTTCATTGAGGACAAGGCGTAGGGCGTTTTTCTAATGGCAACCATTTTCTTGATTAGGAGTGAGATCTTGTCAAAAAGCTCGAACACCTTCCACACATGGCAATGTTCTCACTAACATACACGTCTTGCAGTCCTGCAATTTTTTTCATGTATTTAGTGTTTATTACATCGGCTCATACCCTGGTATTGTAGCGGTTGAACGAATGGGGAGTTACGGGGTACGATTTCATGAAGAAAAAGTATGTATACCATAGGTCATTTAAGTAGTCGTTGTGACGAAGAAGGTGGAAACCCAACTTCAAAATGCCGAGGTATAGAAAGAAGGGGGAAAAAGTAGAAGTTGGAGATAAATGTAGATTTCGAATGAGAGAGAAGCACTTTTTATCATGCAACATGCAACAGAACGCACACTCCAAAAATTGCTGACACCATATAAATAGATCAGTAAAGAAAAGGACAGTAAAAAAAACATCCAAAAGGAAGGTAGAGAGAGAAAAAGAGAAAGGGAGAGAAGGGGTGGAAAGGGGAGATGAGGGGAGGGACGCCGGCAGGGGCAGGGCTAGGTATATACAGGGAAACGAGAATGAAAAGAGAATTTCTTTTTCTATTGTTGTAGCCTAATATTCTTTTATTCGGTGGCGACTGCATTAAAGGGGAAGTCCAGTCCAAAAATAACTTGGTTTTAATGAAAGTAGAAAAATCAGGCCTACAGATCAAGAAAAGTTTGAGGAAAATCGGACAACTAATAAGAAAGTTATGAGTTTTTTAGGGGCATGAAAAACTAGAGAAACAATGAAAATCACTAGACAAACTGGCAACTAGGTCATTTGTGATGTCATTGGTACACAACTCACCAATGATTTTGTTTATATTCGTTATACAAATTCTCAATTTTTGTCCAAGAACATGAATATTCACATAACTTGAACCAAATACATCTATAGTAATATGTTTTTGCATGTATAAACATTTACAAAATATTTCACGAACTTCAAAATATTGATATTGTTTTCAAAATATTACATTTCCATAATCACTCATCTTATATGTATATTGTATAAATATTCATATTTTCATGATTTTTACAGAAAATTATTTATTCTGTATTAGAACATACATGCAAAAACATATAACTATAAATATAAGTTGGTTCAAGTCATGAGGAAATCACATTCTTGGACAAAAATTTAAATTTGTATTACGAATATAAACAAAATAGTTGGTGAGTTGTGTACCCATGACATCACAGATTCATGACTGAGTTGTCAATTTGTCTAGTGATTTTCACTGTTTCTCCAGTTTTTCATGCCACTAAAAAATTCATAACTTTCTTATTAGTTGTCCGATTTTCCTCAAACCTTTTTTGATCTGTTGGTCTGATTTTTCTGCTTCTATAAAAACCAAGTAATATTTGGGCCGGACTTCCCCTTTAATTTTATGCGCACAGGATACCTTGAAGAGGAAAACAAATCAGAAGTGGTAAAGCACGCAAAGTTATCCATGCTACTTCTTTTCCACTTAAGAAATCTGTTATTTATAGCAAGGGGATGTCTCATTTAATTCCTTTTCAAGATTTGAGATTTCAAATGATTGGGATCTCTTAGAAGGGAGCATATTCTATTTTCCTTGAAAACCTAGTTCGTTACCTTTGGCGGGGTAGATATTCCTAACCTGATACAATTGGATTTCACATACATTTCCTTCTGAAATATTGTACAATATGTTCACCATAGCAGAGATGTCAAAATTAGTGCAGTCAAAAATCCGAAAAGCTAAGCTTGAGTCGGGAACGACAAGAACATATTTGATCTTTTACTCTTTATTTACATTACTTCTTCAACTAAAAAAGTAATTTTTTTTTTTAAAGTGTTTTATCTGTCTGTCTGTCTGTCTGTCTATCTGTCTACCTCTCTTCTCCTCTCCCACATTCTTTCATCCCCTCCCTGTATTATTCATCCTCTCTCTGTATTATTCATCCTCTCTGTCATTAATCTCCTTCTTGCTCCCTTCCCCGTATCACACTCTCCCTACCACATTTTCTTCCCCTTTTTTATCTCTCGCGCAATCGATGGATTTAATCTCCTCTCACATTATCTCTCTATCTCTCCTTCCTTCCTTTCCCTTTCCTTATTCTAATTCCCTATCTGCCATGTCCTAACCTAACACATTCTATCCCTGATCTCTCTCCCTATCTCTCAATGGTTTCCCTCCACAAGGCTCCAGCTCGTTACGGCACCTGTACAAAATGACACAGGTTCCAAAGCCCTCCCCAGAGAGCCCCTCATATTGACTTTCTTCCGTGATCGTGTTTGCGTCCATGATTGAAAATGCACCCCTCTCGAACTCAGACACATCTACGTTACAAATACGTAGGTTCTCGTCAAACTTGGATATTATATTGTGGCTCTATCGAGAGTGGGGATGCCTCCATCTTTTTCTAATTACTCTAAATTGTATCTTCCTAAATCTTTCATATCAAAGGAAAATGGATTTTAGCTTCAAGTTTGGACATAGTCTGTGGTGTTTGAGTAAAACCTGCTTTCCAAATATTTCATTAAAAGGGCAGCGGAAATAAGGGCGGGGGGGGGGGGGGTGCAGACCCCCTTCTTTTAGTAAACGCGCTCCATAAAACTTATGTAGTAGGCTTGATGATATGCGTGTTCGCATGCTCACCCCCGCCCCTCCTTTTTCAAAAACGCTTCGCGGTCCTTGCATATCATTTTACGGTCGCCATAATCGTGAATAAAGAATATCCGTAACTCTTATACTTCCTTCGTCGAAATTGTAGATTTAGTATTACATTTAATACGAAAACCACACTGATTTATTTAATTAGGTATTGATTCATAAATATTCCGTTGTTTGGATTGACAGACAAAATTGAAAGAAGTTAGCCGACTTAAAATGCGTATTATATTTCATATGTAATTCCCTGTCTCCCTAGCAACCACGAATCAACTAGTTTAAGCCATATGGTAGTAACTTATATTTACAAAATTCAACAGAAATATGCAAAGCGCCAGCACACTTCTGCATATTATCCCCGAGTAGGTACCACAACAAGGCAATCGGTGATATTAGCGGCGATCGAGAAAGGAAATGGCGGCGAGTATTTACAAACCATCGCATTAATGGCCGATCATGTCTGCATCTTTCGATGATGTCATTTAATGCTATTAGAGGTATGCTATGCTATGTATAGAAAAAAAGTTGGTTATAAATGGAGAAGTAGAAGGCTTGAAATATCCTCGTAATGGGATTTTTCTTCGTGCATCCAGTTCTTCTCTTTCGAATTTAATGCCCCGGCAAACAGGTCCAGGCGTCAACGCAAATACACGCACGATATGCATCCGGTCTGCTCATTAATCGCTCCATTAAATTGATGGACCAATGAACTAAGTACACAGGAGCGTTCGATCTGTCGGGTTTCCCGATTGCCCGATGATTGTTCTTGCGCAAATGATTATGGCGATATAGTAAGAGAGACAATAGAGAAATTAAATTGTGTTTTTGTCTCATGGGTCACAAGAATAGGTGGTAAACAACTGCTCACCTTCAAATTCATTAAGATTTTTTCCCCTAGAATTCAATTTCGTTTGTTTTTTTAATGAAATGATATAGAAGGTAATTAGCTATTAGTATTTTATTGGGGGGAAAAATGAAGTAAATAGTTAAAAACAACAATTGGGAAGACATTGTTTTATTATTAATTTTGGGGGTCATATTTGTAATGAAAACTGCATAACTTTTAATATCTGGCATCCAATATTATGACTGTTTAGTATTCTTATATTATACACACGTTGTCTTATATAGCGAGGTGCTATATAGGTATATATGTTGTAATAATTTGGGGAACGCCTTTTCTAGTACATTTCTTAACATGTATATTCCTTTTGTTGTAAAAGTTATGATTGCTTTTAATTAGTATCGTTTGTAATTCTATATTGTACAAAAGGCAGTATATGGTGTTTTAATTGTAGACCTTCTTGACTTTTATACATTGAATATCACGGTAAGTGCATGATTTTCACAGGTCTTTCTCCAACGGTGATGCCAGAATAACAAAATATTTAAAAAAATACATCATCATTACCACATCATTTATACCTGTATGCAATTCACGTTCACACAAATGCTTAAAAAAGGAAATGAACTAATAATAAACATTGGAAACCCTCCAGATAAAACAAATCTAAAATTATGATGAAAACAAAAAAATAAAATTTAAAGTGCGAGATATATGGTCTGAAACAGGGCATGTTTCATATGCGACATTGTTAATACCCCCCCCCCGCTCTCTATTATATGTAAAGAACAAAATATACATATACTTCATTTCATATTCATATACAATAAGACATAAAAAGGGGTGGAAGAGAAGTAACGTAAATAAATATATACAGTATATATCTATACATTTGCATGTATGCATCCAGGGGAGCGTTTCATCAAGTGTTTTGTCAGTGATTTTTACCGACAAATTTGCTCTCAGCCAATCAGATGCAAGGATTTCAGTAGCTTATAACAGTTGTGGGTAAAAATCACTGACAAAACACTTGATGAAACGCTCTCCAGATGTATTTGTAAATTGTGGATTGCGTTGCTATATTATATCCACAAGGGAGAACATAGATATGTACAGATAAACAAACAACGGCAACATATCTAGAGTAGATATGGACATAGTGCATTGTCATAGAAACACAGCATTGGTCGGTCAATGCTCTCACTTTATTAGAACTTTAGCCTTTTCCAACGATTTCTCCTCAAGTATGAACTTTAGCCTTTTCCAATGATTCCTGCGCAGTCATGGAATATCGTACATTAAAGAACAGCGTTGGCTTTCGTCATATCATGTAAGCAGGTACAAGCACTTGGCCAAAGTGGTAACAGACTTTATAAATGCGTCGTTGAAGAATCAGGACCGAGGTGTTTTCCGTATGTACCTATGTATAGAATATGTTAACACAGTAAATTCCAGTCGTTCCTATAGAAACACAGCATTGGCCAGTCAATCCTCTCACTCAAGTATAAACTTTAGCCTTTTTTAACGATTTATGCGCAGCCTTTTATTCCAAGTCCTGAAATACTGTACATTAAAAGGGCATTGGCGTTCATCATACACAGTTATTATATCATACTCGTAAATATGCAAAAGAAGTTGGCTGAAATGGTAATAGACATATCAAGACGTAGTTTAATAATTCAGACCTAGGTGTGTGCCTAGGTGTGCATTCATAGCTTTAAGCATGGTAACGTAGCTCTGTCTTACATGTAAGGCGTTACTTCACTAAGACTAGTTCGTGTTTTCCATTCTGTTATCACTACCGGCGCTAAACAGACCAATTACGGTTGCGTACAATAATAATGTTCGACTCGAAGAAACAGGATAAGAAAAGAACGTCAAAGGTGCCAACATGGCGTGGAAGAGTGATTAAGAAAAGGACTATGAAAAGAATAAAAAGAAATACAAGGAATATTAAAGGGTAAGGTATGTTGAAAGATATTGTTCCTCTCACACAAGCCGGACTTCAACAAAGTATAGATTTTAATTTATATTTGCAAGGCTTTAATGATTGTCCAATTCCCAGACGTAGGATATACATGAAACTTTTCTTTAAATAAATGTCCAGTAAAAGGCATTGCATGGGATTATGTTGTTCAGCAGATTAAGAAGAATGTTTTACATTCAACAAAAACAAAATGTAATGCTGTGCCTTACAAATGAAGGTTGCTTGGCAATAGATGGCGCTATTGCACCAAATAAATCGCAGTCATTGCTTCGTTTTTAGCAAGAGCCTATCAGCAGTCGATATAACCACGTGATCACATTGATGACGCCATACATATTGAAAAGGGCAACGAGTTTATAAGCTTACCGTGGATAATAATTTTGAGGTTGCCAAACGCAGTCTAACGTCCTAAACAATATCACATTTTCTTGAGATTTCTCATCAAAAAAAAAAAAAAAAATACTGGAAACGCGGCAATGAATTTGTATAGGATCTTTGACAGAACTTGTGTGTGCAATAATGAATAACCTGGTGTCCACTGGATAAAAAGATAATTACCAGAATAATAGGTCAACACGAAAGTGATTAGATTTTTTTTAAAAACCGACGCGAGGACAAAGTTCATGTTCAACACAGTGAAAACTAAGTACCCGGTGTAACCCTTTTTTGTTAAACTCAGCGTACGGCTGAAATGTTTAGTAGAATACGGACCATAGTGTGTAAATGTATACCTTATCCCTTGTTTGTGAAATGCACAAATTTGAAAAAAGTTGCGTTTGCGGGTTTTTTTTCGATGTGTGAATACAGATATCGTAAACGGTAACGGTGATATCTTGGAAATGTTTTGATTTTTTCGAAATGTTTACTAAAATTTAATACTTGTTTTTGGCAGCAGGAATACAAAACACATGAGTGATTACTCTAGGCTATATAGGTGATACTTTGTAAGTTATAAAATCGTGACGTCAGGCAGCCAAAAGTGTTTGTTGAATTCGTGAAAAGAGAGTAGTTCAAATACCATTTTATTGTAGCTGATCACAGGCATTGTATACTTTCCGTATATCTGTTATTTCTTTTGTACCTTGATCAAGCACCTACTGTCTGTATAAAGAGTCTACTCTATTTAAATAATAATCATCACCGACACCATCACCTCCACCATGATGATGTTCATAATCTTCATCACCATCATCATCATCATCATTATCATCATTATCATCAACATCATCATTATCATCATCATCATCATCAACATCTGGGCCCCCTCCCCCTCTCTCTCCCTGTTTACCAGTGTTTCTCTGTATCAATGCACTCTCCTTATCTATCATTATTCTATTCTTTGGTTATTTCTCTCGGTTATCATCTCACTTTTGAGACTCCTTCGCACATAATGCAGTTATGTCGCATTTTCGAATAATTGATTACACAGAAAAAAAGATAAGGAATATACATTCAGATCAGAAGCCTGGTTATCATCCGAAGAAAGAGGGAGAGAAATGGGGAGAGAAATGGAGAGAGAGAGAGAGTGAAAGAGAGAAGGGGAGGGAGGTAAAACGATAGAAAGAAGATCGAGGAAACAGCAAAACAGCAAAACAAAACAAAACGATTTCTCTCGTTATCTCTCTTTTAGAAACTAATGCAATTCATCCATCAGTGCCAATTGTTTTTCTTTTATACCCCAATTTCCCCGCACGCATCGCCTTTCCTCCGACAACAACTATGAACCCAAACGTGGATTGAATTTCGTTTGAAGATCTATATGATAATGAACGTTAAAAGCACTGATGCGGTTTCAAAATGTAAAAATACATTTTGAAGTCACATCAGTGAGGAGGGCCTATCATTTTCGAACCTGGTATTAAACTTTAACAACGCAAGAGGGAAGTATACCCCCAGCTCTGCAAATGAAAAAAAAAATGGAAATTTGAAATCGATGGCACATTAAATCCTCGTCCGCTTCCTCTCGTTAATGACGAGTACCACCTTAAATGAGGTTTTACCCCCATCATGCCCCCCTCGCTTAGCCCCATGTTGTGCTTTTCACCGGAGTAATGACATCATCGTTGCCATGGGGAAACCCTTGATATCGGTACCTTGTTTTGAGGAAACTCATCACTCAAGAGTTTATTTTTATCTGTTTAAGTTCACACTGGTTCGTAGATGGCATCACCGATACAGTAAAAAATAATCATATATTTGTTGTTGAAGGGCTAATAATCAACATTTTTCTTTTATACTGATTGGATGAGATCCCTGGTAAGTTGTTTATCATAGTCCTATAATTGGATGCGTTATCTAATAAATTGTTTTTGTCAACGGCATCGGACTGTTCTTATTACTGATAACCCCGAGGTATGCCACAACCATCTACATAGAGTACCTACAGAAAGAGAGTAGCGACAACTCATGATTTGAACGCCATTTTGTTTCATCTGCTATGCAACATTTCTATTCAATTCTGACGAGCACCTTAGTGTTCTCAATAGAAAGAATGCAAACGCAAATTTTGTTTCACGAAAAGTCAGACGTCTATGTCGCTACTCTCAATATAAAGGTACTCTACACCTACACTTGTTACAGCGCCAGCTATTGTTTATGAACACGTATGGTTGACGAAAATGACGGGTAGATAGATGCCCAATAAGGGAAGGAAAAGGAACAGAAAAAATTGGAAGAAAGCGAAAAAAGAGAAAGACTGAAGCTGAAAGAATTGACGAAAGAAAAGATAGGATAGAGAAATAATTAGAGTGGTTGAGGTATAAGATTTCAGAGATAGAGAGAGAGAGAGAGAGAGAGAGAGGGGGGAGGGGGGGGGGGGAGGGGGGGCGGACAAATTCACATACAGGCAGACTGACGAAAACGGACAACAAGGAGCAATTGCATTATTCATGATATGAAGTGCAGTGCATATATGTCACAACAATGCAGCATTGCGTCATACGCAAGAGCAGAGATGTCCCTCCACTTTATACACTCGATGAATGACGACAAATGAGCATTTTCCACTCGTCTCACTCTGACCAAACAAGACTGAAGGATACCATTTGGCAACCAAGTCGAGAAGGTAGCAACTAGTTCAGCAACACTTCACAACACCATCCACAACTATCAGGGTGTATCCATACGGCGGATTTTATCTCGTGTGTGTTTTCTTTCCTTATATCGTTATCCTTATACTTTATCATGAAATAGTATTTTAAAAATCAATTTTAAAATAGCTGGTTTTTAACAATCCGAAAGGACTTTTATTTGTAAATGAATTAACTCAAGAACGGATAGGATAATCAACTCCTGACTCTTGATCGAACTTGAAATGACTCATTGTTTGTCGTCTGCGCATAAGTGCTTGATATTTCGACGATTACTTGATCATCAAACTACTGCCTGTGCAGGAAACACCAGAAAATGAAACTGTCTCCTATAGAGAATAATTATTTTCTTTCTGTCGATACATACTGTTATGTGTGATATGTGTTTCATTTAAGAACTCCGGGATTGAAAGAGGAGACTGATGCCGTACGGACAACAACCTCGACCAAAATCAGTCAGATTTTAAGATCATATACCTCTTTATTTGTACCTGATGTTTTCCTGATTTTATTAGGAAACACAAAACTACTACAGATCCCTGACTCCTGATTATGTTCTCTTAATACTTGGATACAATAGATGCGGAATTTTCTACATTTGACGTTTCCGATTGTCTTAATAAAAGGATCACCATCTTACATGAGTGAACCCATTCAGTCAGACAATCAAAAAGGGGGAACAAAAAACAAACGAACAAACGAACATAAGAAGAAAACACAAACGCAACACATACAGGAGTTCAGCCCTGTTAACCGCCGTAAGTTTGATTGGGGGGGGGGGGGGGGTAATACGAGAATCGGGCCAGGAGCAACTGAAGGGCATGTTTCCAAAGGAGGTGAACTTTAATATCATCAGTGAATAGAACTTTTTATTTATGAGACAGAGCATTGTCCTCTTTCTATAAAATAAAATGTATTTAACTCTATTTATCTAGGCATAATCCCATGTGCACTCTGACCTAAACATCGCGATGTTTAGGTGACAAAACAAAAAATGTATTCGTTACCCAACTTCCACCGTAACATTACGGTGTTGTCATGTTAGTAAAATAGCAATGTTTGGACCGCAGTATAAATGTATATAATACTCCTGATGACTCAGCATCTTCACCACTCCTCCATTTTTTCTTCATAATATTCTTCAACGGTATATGTTTCTTTGTATTGTTTAATTCTCTCCCCCTTCCTTCTTTTCTATCGCCCCGTCTGTCTCTCTAATGGGGTGTTGCAAGAAAGTTGCGATTGATTGCAAGTTGCAACTGATCGGTACTGACCAATCAAAATCATTGTTGCAAGCGCATCTTCTTGAATGGGCAGACCCGGAACCATTCAGAATGGTTGTTCTATTTTGCTTTACAATTTGCAATTGATTGCAACTTTCTTGCAACACCCCATTAGTCTTTATCTCTGTCTTTCTCTCTCGCTCTCTTTACCTCTCGAACACACACACACACACACTTTTTCATAATTTTTTTTATTCCTTGATTCAGATTTTCAAAATGAATATTACAAATTAAGCATTGATTACACAATATAATTCAACATGGCAATAGACAATACAAATAATGTAATTCCATAGCATGCCATTCATAAATAAACCATAGTACAACTAACTGAACAAGGTATAGATTAAAATCATAGATGACGAATTAAAGTATATAGGGCAATTGTAACAATGAATAATTTTTTTAAAGCCGTTTGTAATATTATGTTGTATATCCTCCTTCCGTCCAACATTCAAAATAAGTCCATTTTTTTAGATGTAGACTTAACTTATTTCAAGCTATTGCTTTTTTCCGTTCATTATCTTTACTTTCTAAAAGTGCATTATTGATTTCTTCCTTTGTTGGGGGCGTTCCTTTTGATCTCGCATTGTATATCATATATTTTATGAGTATAATTAAGTGGTTAACGTACATGTTTTTCTGATTTTCAATCTAAACCAACTAAAATTTCCTCCCATTTTAAAGTATTTAAGTGCATCATTTGTTCCCCTATTTCTTGCCACAATTTTTTAACCAATTGACACTTCATAAACAAGTGGTTGTATAACAGAAAGAACGTAAGTTAGATGATAAAAACCAAATTGATACAATTTATCATTACAATATAGGATACTATGTAATAATCTAAACTGAAATTCACGTAATTTCCCATCTAAAGTGCATAATCTCGGGGTCAAAAAGCAAGTCGCAACTCCAGACTTGTATTTAAATGTGTTATTTCCGCGTGTCTAAATGCAAAGGTTTCCTTTATATTATCATTTTATAACATGATTTAGAAGTCAGTCCTTCATATGATATTATTTTATCGCCTATTGTATACATCAATTCCGAGTAATCGATCGTATCATTTATCTCTTCGTCTTTTTCCTTTTCTCTTTCAAATACTCCGGCAAAGCTGAATAAATGTTACTAATGTAGAATAAATCGTTGGCATCAACACCTTTTTGTAGAAAATAGCTAACTGTCCTTAACTGGCCATTTTTATCTACAACATGCTTAATTTGATATATATTCGCCTCAAATAGTTTTATATTAAAAAATGTTTTCCGGCCAAAACGGATCAAAGTATTATTATTATAAGCACGCACCTACCCCACACACCTTCCTTTCATACTGTATGTACGTATCGACAAAAGCACGCACTTGAAGCTGATTAAAATTTTAAAAACTAGGGCGATCCATGCCGCAAGAATGAAAACAATTCACGAAACTTGCACCCCCACTCTAAGGGATGAGTTACAATTATGTGGTATTATTAAATCCATTCCATTACCACAGCATTCCCATGTTTGCCGACTGATCCAGGTTATGAACACCTCAAGGTGCACATGGTGGTAAAATGGTATCCCATGCCAATTTTGACAGCAATGAAATCTTTGAAAGAATTTCATCTAAACTCACACAGTCATGACAGCGACCGATTAATATATGAATTTATTTGAGGGGATTTCATATTCTAAGAAAATAATATGTGTACGGGGTTACCAACGCGGCCAGTATTCAAACAATAACTCAAACCGTTATGTTTCCCAATTATTAAGTATTTAAAGCACTATTTAGGTGGTAATTTGTGAGAATTTGTTCTCCAAGTTCTCGAAAAGGCACTTGAATATATTTTAACAAGTTGCACGGAACTTTCATAATAGCGGAATAAATTCATGATCGTTGTTGAAAATTTCGAGCACGTTAAATCACATAATTTAGATAGATTTATGAAAATATAACTTGGTTTATCTTTTTCTTGAAAGTTTCAAAATACAATTTCAATACACGAAACTATCACATATTAAGATGGGGGGGGGGGGGGGTTGTTTACAACCTCTCCTCGTCTCTCACTTTAACCCTGACTGGAATCAAGAACTAGACAAGCTGGAATAGCAAAGATTCAATGGCGTAGCTTGGACGTCATCACTGAAAACACTTTGTTGGCAACGGATGAATTAGTTTGGGTCTAAAGACGAGTCATGTTTGCTATACTTCCTTTGGCCATCTTTCATCGCCTTTCACTCAAAGACACAGGCTCCAGCTAGATTTTCATCCCATGAGCTCACATTTTCATCCGCTACTACGGACCGTCTTAAAGGCTCTTGTCATCTCTCTTTTGTTTCCACTATAAAGATTATTTTCCTATAATTCATTTTGACTTGATTAATTGGTTTCTATATCATCGTATCGAACGAAAATTTTCATGAACTTGAATAATTAGATAATTATTTGTGGGCTATAGTTGAATGTGCAAGAAATACATATGCTAAATGCATAAAAGACATAAAATAGATACAGGAAGTCAACATAGCGGAAGCATAAAGCTCGATATATCAAATAAGAGAGGGAGAGAGAGAGAGAGAGAGGGGGGGGGGGAGAGACTTGAAAAAACCAAGGAAGGAAGAGAGTCGCTCAATTGAAATACAATATTTATTTTCTGCCATTTGCTTCGATTTAAAAGAAAACGTAAATTTGGTCTACGGTCTTGATTGACCGCGTCTGTTCCGTCAAATAAAAATCTATTTTATCAGACAAGTTTCTCTTTCCTTTTACCTTTTTATTTTGCCATTTTTTATCAAGTCCGTGTTTATTTATTGTTCTTTCTACAGCTAAACCCCTTCCTGCATTCTCTTCATATTTCATGCTAAATTTAAGGCTTTTATCCAAAGTTCTCTTGTGCTTTTCATCGAAATCCTCAAATCCTAAGTTTTATTATGCAATCCTTTGAACATAATTGTAGGTTGTAGACGTTCAGGCTGTTATATCTGCAAAGGGACGCACACAAATATTATTTTACGTCTGATCAATATGGATGAAATCTCTTCTTTCTACGTCAATCCCGAATTTCAAATCATTTACGATTTCGTGACGAGATAAACTTTTATCCTCCCGTATTACCAGCAAATGTCTGGCAGACTATGAACCTTAAAGGGTGCAGTTATGGGCACTCCTACTTTCTTACTGCTTCAAAAATCTCAGTGATTTACTTATGGATGAAGAATAAAACATCGAAGTAATATAATGATACTGACAAAGGTCAACAGGAATAGACTAAGGACGAAAAATGTTTGTGAAAGTACGCATAACGAGATGGTAGGGAACACTTCGTGATGTCGAAGCATATACTGCAAAATGGTAATTTCAAGAATTATTTCAGAAAAGAGATATAACGAAACAAATCTGCGTATATTTCACAATATCTTATTATTAGTCACCATTGAACAACAGTGAATATTGTGAGCCGATTGACCTTACTCTCTATTTACAGCAAATAGACATGACTGAGCATTCATGTGCTAATCCTACACTGTAAAAATATCTGTATTTTTAACAGGGGAAAAAATAGAGATTAGTTCTGTATTTACTCATAACAGCTAATCTGATGTTATTTGTACATCAATGTCATAGGAAAAAGTTACAACTAATCTGTATTTTTACATCAGAAATTATGGCGACTCTGCTGACACCAGATTTGCTGTAAAATTACAGGCAGTTTTTTTACAGTGTACGCTCAGAAGATGTATGTTAATCCGACGGTGAGAGGAATCTTGTTCATGTAAGTGCTTTGTTTTTGGCTAAAACATAATATCATAATTCCTTCCATATACCCGTCGGATATTGATATCGAAGCTGCGCTTTCCGTGCTCGAAAACCATAACTTTAAAGTTTACATGGATTAAGACTTGAAAACATTTTGGGTATCCCTTTAATATTTTTTTTTTGCCGGAACGGCTTCTTTTGTCAAGGAATCCTAGGCTGTGACGGATCGAGGAAATAAAAACCGGGAGATTTAAGAGACATAAACATATGACGTCATCACAAAAACTCATCTCATGTGGTAATTGTCAGAGGTGACTGGTGAAATATTCGAAAGAAAAACAAAATTGAGAAGAAAATGCATGTAAGGAATCGACTGACTTTGTAAAAGCAAAAGGGTATAAAGAGATATGCATGTTCATACATATAGTGAAAGAAGGAAGTTGTAAGGAGGGAAAGGAGATGTGAAAAGTAAATAACAAAAGAAAAAAGGTGATGTCATCATACTGCGCCTGATCATAGACTATCGGGCATTTTCGTGAACGGTAAAGTATAGAAAGAGTGTGAGAGAGTGAAAAGAGAAGAGAAAGAGAGAATGAGACATAGAGAGAGAAAGAAAGAGAGGGTGAGAGAAAGAGAGTGAGTGAGAGAGGGAGAGAAAGGGGGGGGGGAGGAAGAAGAAGAAGAGTTATGTCCTGTTTAATATAGAATATTAAAGATTTAATACATATACTTTGCTCGTAGTAACAAATAGCATTAAACTGGCACCGACTACATGTAAGTAAAATACTAAGCCCTACCCATACCCGCGGGCACGTTGGGGAGTATCACTATGAACATGATGACAAAGAGAGCGGACAAAATATACAGCTCCTCATTGTACCCTCGACAACTGCTCTGGTAGACAAAAGAACATCCCTTCATTGCTATTATGTAAAATAAGGAGAACAGGTGAATATGCATGTGACACCTGTTCTACATATTTTTACATAATAACAATGAAGGGATCTTCTTTTGTCTACCAGAGATTGTGGAAGGTACAATGGAGAGCTGTATATTTTGTCCACTTCTTTGTTCGCCATGTTCATAGTGTATGACATGCTCATGACTGTTTTTTTTTCTTCTTGTATTTTACCCCCTCACAGGAGACTATTTCAATTCTCTAAATATTTAGTTATTTTTGTGTATAGAAGGTCAGGTTTTAACTATAGAGATTCCTATTTGAACCGTAAATGTCATTGCTGAATTACCTTAATTACAAGGGAGAAAGAAATAAACGAAGTATATAGATGTATTTCTTCAAGGCTAATTGGGTCTAAATATCATCCAGTGGATGTCTTATTTTTAAGAAGAGGGAGAGGGAGAAAAAGATAGAAAGAAAAAAGAACTTTAGAAAACTTAAACCACAAACTTTTTTGTCAGATTACGTCATCAAGATAACGCATTGGCACTTATAGGTTCTCGTTCAAGATCTCACACGCTACCCGTTTCCCCCCATCCTCCGCTAAAACACAATATTTATCTTCTCTTACCTACTTCCACGGTGTATTTCATCTTAAATTGTCTCTGACGAGCAGTAAAATAACGAATCAATAATCCAACTACTCTTTCAAAATAACACCGGCTTGACAAATGGCCGTCTCAATTATTATCGTTCGAGATTTACCAAAGGAGAAAAACGAGCAAACGGGTGTTGACTTAACCCTTGTAAAGTGATGTACATGTAGGGAGAGACTCTTTTAATGGAATCGCTCTCCTTTTTATTTTTGTCTTTCTATGTTTAAAACCCTGGAATAACTAACCGAGGTTTAACAAGCGTAGTTTATCATTGAAGACGTAGACAACTAGGGAGGGGGTCAAAGAAAATCTCCCCCCCCCCCGATAGAATATTTTCGCTAACTGGTTTATTCGGCAAGTATTTTACCTGAAAGTTATGCCGATGCACTCTAAACTTTTGGGCTGCAAATTTTCAAAACTTGGACTAACATATGCAATGATACACACACATATTCATAGATTTGCCAATAGCAATTGCAAACTTTTTTGGCGATATCATAAAGTGCATTTGAGTTCTAAACGAATCAAATTAATTTTTTTGAGAGGATGGCCTCTTACAAGCACCTTCAAAACTGGGCATGTACATTATATTAGTCGTTGTCCCTTCAAAGATACATTTGGAGCTGACACGTAGTAGTATAGACATAACGATTACAGGCCCGTAACTAGAATTTTACTTGGGGGTGCAGACATCATTATGTGGGAGCCTTATTGAGGGAGCAGGGGGGGGGGGGGCCTTGGAGTGGAGTCTCCCCCTCCCAGGGTAGTGGACATTTTGACTTTTTTTTATCTGAAAATCAAGTTTTAGTAGCATGTAAGGTACAATTTTGAAGACCGAAAATTTTTTTTTTTGTTTGTTTTTATACACGCGCGGGCCGAAGGGAGATATGTAGGCCATATACGAAGAAAAAAAAACCAAAGGGTGACAAAGGCAAATGAAAATCTGAAAAATACAGGCAAGCGGAATCGAAACCCTGGGGAGCGTTTCATGAAAGGAAGTTGTCGGATATTTTATCCGACAACTGTTATAAGCTACTGAAATCCTTGCATCTGACTGGCTGAGAGCAAATTTGTGGGATAAAATATCTGACAAGTCCTGATCATATTGATTTTTTGCAATGCATTGGGGATCCCTTGTAGATGATGACATAGAAAGAGAGAGCTAGAAAAATAGAAAAGAAAGACCACTATACAGAGTGAGGAAGACAGAGGGAAGAAAAAGAGAGAGGGGCGAAAGAGAGAAATAGGGAGTGTGTGTAAGAGACACAGAGGGGAAGAGAAGGAAACAGAGAGAGAGAGAGATGGAGAAAGGAGGGATGAAAGAGAGAGAGAGAGAGAGAGAGAGAGAGAGAGAGAGGAGAGAGAGAGAGATAAAAAGGGGGTGGAAAGAGAAAGAGAGGTGGAATGAAACAGAGAGAGAGAGAGGGGGGTTGGAGAGGAAGAGATGAAAGGAGAAAGTTAGGGAGAGGGAAAGAGGGGAGAGAGGGGGAGAAAATGAAAGAGAGAGAGAGAGAGAGGAAGAGAGCGAGAAAGAGGCAAACAATCAGACAGTGAGAAGGTGGGGGTAGGGTGTGGAGGTATACATTGGTATATAAGAATTGCCTATTAAAATGCTTTTATGGTCATATTTCTGAAGGCCTACATGTCTTTCTTCATTCTGATCTCATCAATTTTACTACTAGCATCATTATTTATTTCACTTTTTTGTACCTATACTCCTAAAAAGTATATACTTTGATATCGACTAAACACTGATGTTAATCCCACTACTAAGCCTACTACTACTACTACTGCTACTACTACTACTACTACTACTAATAATACTACTGCTACTACTATAGTAATGATGTATATTATTAGTACTGCTGACAATTGTATATCTTTTAAATCCCATATAATTTTTTTAACTATTTCAAAAATTGATTTCTGTTAATTCATGAATAATACGAATAGGGGAATAATGCAACGAAAAAGGTGGGGGAAGAAGCAGAGGGGATAAAAACAAAACATAGGATCCATAAATACATATCAGGTAAGATGAGAAAGATGGATCGTAGCATAACTTAGAAAAAGTCAGTAAAGATCTGAAGTGCCCCAAATAAAGTATTAATGGCAGAGAGCAAATGAAAGGCTAAATATGGAAATGTTGGTCGAAGACAGTCTCTGTTTCAACGAATGGACTTAAATGAGAGAATTTAATGAGGATGATAAGATTAATTCACGGCTCTGTGCCTCATGGGGAAAGGCAGGAATGTGATTTATGCTTGCTAATTGCAGCTCGGAGAGGCGCGAGGACGTCTCTCGAGCCTTTTATTGGCCTGTTAGCGCGGGGAGGAAAGTGGACGCAAGGGCCCTCTTCGGCGCGCTAAATCGTTCAGAAAATGAAGTCTGAAGATGAAAAATGAATTAACTCCTCCCATCAGAGTGCATTCATCAGGACTCGAAAACAAGTCAAATGGTGGAAGCAGTTTACATTTCGATAGATGGGACCAACGTGTTAATAATTCCAATGTCTAAAAATGGAAGAAATTTTGTATCAGGAGTGGAATGCTTGAAGAAAATTGAGTTTATGGACTTTTAGTGTTGTTGCTAACTCTTGAGCGCCGTTATGACTACTACTGAGGAAAAGTGTTAGTGTACATGTATATAAATCCTAAAACATCCTGTAATTTCTTTTGTAGGCATTTTGCTATTGCCTTTGTTTTGAATACATAAGGCTTTATTTTGTGTACCGTGTGCATGAACCCCCCCCCCCCCCTTCACTGGCCCTTCACCAGTTCCTGTGACGCTGTGGTCGTGGACGACATACAAGCGGGCGTAGATTGCATGGGGAGGGGGATTATATCCCTTTAATATAGCTAGCGGTAAGAAATTTCTTATTCCGTACATCATTTGCTCTTTCCTTCATTCTCTCTGTCTCTCTTTCCTTAGTGCAATGTTTGCCAATCGATAAAGGAGGGGGGGGGGGGGGCAATTCCCCGGACCACCTGGAGCTACACCAATGTCCACTATATTGCATTGTTTTGATTCACCTCTTTCCGGCCGCATAACATGCATACGTCATGAAATCCCAGTCAGTCTACATCACACTCTTGGGTACAAACCTTCTTGTACATACATTTATGTATTCAGGGCTGATGTCTACATATTCACAAATGTTCCCGTACCGCAGACATACTGAAAACAAAATTAGATACATTTCAACAATTTATCGCTCCCAGGAATGCGATAGAATCCCAAAAGACATCAATCATTGCTCAGTATCAGCATCAGCAAGGTTTTTCTTTCTTGCTCCCTTTCTATCTCTCTCTCTCTCTCTCTCTCTTCTTGCAATTTTTTTTTCTCCAAAACTACGAGTCATTCATCCCATGAAACTGGAAAATATCTTGATGAGTGGCTGTTTTTTCATCGCATTGTCACGTTCTCTCCCAGACCGCTTCGATGACGCCATTAATAGAGAAAGTTGGCGGCACCATTAAACTGCATAATGTTGCAGTAATAGACTACTTGCGTCAGTTCCATTTATTTTCCTACACCCGTTGTGAAGAGTGAAGATCCAGAATGAATGAAATGTATGCGATAATGCTTTCGAATGCATGGGATCCGGAATAATAGCACGATGACCTAAATACCCTAACGTCTCAGGGCACCCTCGCCCCAAGCTTTTACTTTCAGAGGTGTGTCCTCCAACTATGCATGTACCACATTAATGTATATTTTGTCATATTTTTGTCTAAAATACATTATTTTGTTAATTTATTACTTTGTACACTTATATTGAAAAGTTGGAAATAAATGTCATTAACTTGAATTGAACTGAATTGAAATAAAGTATTTAAGTGCGCACAGGGATAGAAATATGGGACTACAAACACATGCGGCATGAGAGTTAGGTCCAAAATTTTCAGCTTTTTCTCGTCACATTTCGAATATGAGGTCATTTGAAGAGCAATCATTTTCAGAAGACTACTATGATATACTTAAAAACTGACATAAAAAAGAATGGGAGAGTTCAGTAATTATTTTGTTTTTTGTTTTCTCCAGGAATCAACCTTCTTGCAAAAGAAAATTAGATCGATATGGCACGCGCACATAGACAGACCGGAAAAATGAAACAAACATCATTTTAAAACAAAGGAGAAAGGAAAAAAGACAGTCGAAGAAAACAATGAGGATTCGAAGAAAAATTGATAAACAAGTAGGCCGACCTATGCCTGTGTTTCAAATGCGGTATTTCTCCTCTGATTTAATGGAAATTTATCTTACATCCACCCGGAAATTGGCGATAATATTTCATCAAAATATCGGCTAAAGAGACATAAAGGAATACATTACGCCCTTCTAGTTCTCGACGGACGCTCGTCATGTTTGAATATTACCGTCGGTATATCATTTCCAGGAATAAGAAGATAAAAGGGGCAGTACCAGGAATCTTCTTTCATTATCAACAACATCGATTTTCCAATTACATTGTAGCTAGAAAAGCTAGAAGTCCACATCATGTTAAAGCTGTCATCTACCTTTGCAACATTTTAAGGGTTTTTTACCTGTCTTGCTTTGAATTACACGTGAAGAATTTTAGAAAATCACCACAAAGGTTAAATTTGTTAACTAAAGCTTAACTTCGCTTCAATTAACTCATTGACTTCTGAATTCTCTCATCGCCGTAGGCTCAATGCAGGATCACCCGGTTCCCACAAGCAATGGGTTAACTTAGATTTATAGATCTATTCTCTAGGAATATCGAATCACACGCAAGTGCACAAGCGTAATGAAGCTATAGTGCCCATTACTTTTACTTTTTTGCTGCTGCTTGGACTCTTTCCTTCTTCCTGTTCTTTTACTTCCATCTTTCTCATCCCCATCGCGCTCATCTCTCGTTATGAATAATAAGTCCATCTTGTTGTAAGGGATCCGATATTAGTCACCGACCAAATCGAGATCGATTGGAAGATCGTGTGGCACAAGTTCAGCGCATACCTTAGCCATTGCACTTTTGGTTGATAGGTAGTCTATACGTGTGGGGAAAGACGAGATTGGACCACGGCGGTCACACACCTGTAAATACGTAATGATCCTCTCCATTCAAGAAAAATATTGAGTCCTGGTAGTGATGGAAAATGAAATAGCACAGAAAACCGTAGAAACTAAGACTGAATGTCCAAACTTCGAATATTTGCAAATGGTTTTGATAAGCAACATATAATAGCTGAGTTATGTTCAACTAAATATAAACAGGAATTGAGCTTGTCCCGACGGACGTCCCTAATACGAGGTCTCATATTGCGACCGCGTATTTATATTTCGAGCTTTCGAAAATGAAATTTCTTTTATTGCAATGTATATTATGAGTGCAGTTTATTACAAATCGCTTGTAAAATGTCACGGTGATCATATTAGAGATAATAACATTTAAATGCTGTTTAGGTGTGACATGGTTAACACAAAAACAAAAAGAATAAGCATACAAGCTAACAAACAAAACTTTCGGCAAATAATTGAAGTAACTTGCAACTATGTAAGCGTTTTTGAACGCATGTATCGCAGAGAATTTTATAAAATTTCTTCATGGACATGACGTAATAGGCTTACCCACAGTCAGTATACGTCCTGAAGTTTCCCCCTAACAATTCTGACATATTAATAAACAGTTCTAATAAAATGTGGCCGTTGGTATATTTCTTATAGAATGACAGTGATTTCCAAATCCAATTCAATCAATCGATGTAATGATTGATCGTATTATAAGCTTTAACTGACCGCATTTCTTAATCCATCAGCAGACAGAGACATTGAAAGGTCAGACAAATCATACAGAGAGCATGGATTTCCCAGAAGAAATAAACAAAAATAAACACTTCAGACATTCAGTTGAGACGCCACTGCACATGGATACAGATTCATGCCACTGCAAAGCGAGTATGCTAACCTCTTCGATATTATACGTATGAATATAGAATATACAGTAAAAATGCATGTTGTACATTAAGGAAATGATTAAAAATATGGCAATATTTCAAACACCATTTCTATCAGCTTAGTTTTTTTGTTAAAGTAGCATTATTACAACGCAGTAGAAATCCTTAGTCTAGTAAATCCAGAATTTAACACATCATATTGTACACTTAAATGATACTTCAAAATATGGCCAGTGGATAAAGCACTTAAATCAGCTTATCATTGTAGTCATGGTAGTGAATATAGTACACAATAAATTATAAGAACACCGTTTACCTGTGCTTTTATAGTCAAGTAAATCGAGAAAATAAAGAATGCCTTATGTTCATTATATACTTCACAATAAGGGAAATGGGAAGGTCTATTTCTATCAATTATTAAACCCGTGTCCTGTGAATCTAAAATAAAAAGGCACAATGCACATGAATTTTAAAGAAATTATTCGCTTTAATATTGCCAATGGGGGAAAAACACCATTCTATCGACTGATCTTTGGTAAGGAAATAGTATATCAAAATCTCACGGAAAAAACCTATCACTGGATCTGGAATAAATATGCATGGTTCACAATATGGCAAGTGGGAAAACACTAATTTTATGAACTTATCTTTGTTATTACAAGAGCATATTATTCAGCAACTTACGGGGAAAACATTTAAACCTTACGTTCTGCATCTGGAAGAAAAATGCATGATGCACATTAAGGAAATGGCTCACAATGTAGCAAGTGGAGGAAAACTATTTCTATCATCTCATCTTTTTCATTTATTGTTTTCATTGCAAAGATCAAATAATGGAAAGGATATGAAATCCATAAGCAGGTGCGTTGTAAAGCTTATTTTAATCCTAGAATGAAATGAACTTTAAACATGGTTTAGTGGCCTGCAGTAATGGTAAGGTTAAACTATAATTATGCATATGTGGTAGGAGTGAAGCATTATGGATCTTGCTTCATAGTGATGCGGTTTCCGCAATATTGTGAGCGGTCAACGCAGCTCCATTACAACTCGAAGTACAAGTCATCTGTAGAAATTACTGACCCCTAGGCCACAATTTATTCATGAAGACTCTGACTTTGATCGATTTATCCAGATATGATCGATAAATCATCCGGTGTTTGGGGTCATATCGTGATGGGTCAGCGCTGGGAGATTGCTAAAGAATACATTTATCAGAGAGAGAGAGAGAGAGAGAACGAGGTGCTGGGCTTGCTTCGCTCTGCTGACGTCATCGCCGTTTGTTTCATCATGATGACCCGTACTCTAACGGGGTAATTTATTCTGATATGGAAGACGAATGGAAATAAGTCGACCAACAGGTTCTTCCCAGAGGATTTCCGATATATCAGCCAAATTTGCTGCAAAGGATTCACTCTGAAATACCCAAGAAAGCTTAGGATGTTTCATTCGTGTAAGATGTACTTTCAAATATACGATGAATAATTATTTTAATTGGAGTATGCGGACCTGGTGGGAACCATCTGTCAGAGGAAAAGCGATCCGGAGGGAAAGTTCTAGAACATTTCCAACCAAAAAAAAATCATCTTGAATATTGAAACATTGAGGTACCGTTGCTTCCCGCCGCCAGATTATTTCTATCCATTTTATTCAGCACAAAATACAAAAACCAATTAATCATAGTTTTCTAACTTGTCAATTTGAAAGGGAATAAAACACGAGGTATATGGAGCTCCCGAATGAGTTTTTTTTTTCTTTTGTCATCTTTATCAGCACCGACCTTTTCGTCAGAGTATAAAAGAAACTTCATCTATTATGCAGTTCATCCCATTTGTATCCTTTCAAAAGACATCATTGTCATTGACATTCTCATTAATTACGAATGGGAATGTAATTTAGAAGGAAAAAAAGTTCTTTGCCATATATGCGACGGAATCTCATCCGCAAAAATAATTACATTTGGAAATACATAATGCAAGTCGTCAAATTTCCATCCAGGCGAATAGGTATTTGCACTTCAGTAATTAGGATAACGAGTTAGCCTAGGCTTGGTTTTAATGAAACATTGCACCTTTCAAATACATTACACCCCTGGCAATAACGTCAAAGGCACGCGTTTGTATAGAAAGGAGAAGAGATAGAAAAAGGGTCTCGTTAATAACAAAACGTGTTGCACTTTACACTTTGTGTTCATCCGTCTATTCTGTTGCTGATATTAACTTTCATTACGTCGCTGCTAAAATACATTCAGCAAGAACACGCGCCACGCTCGATATTAAGTGCTAACAGAATTATAGTGTTATCTGTAGTGGCAGTATGACATTGGAACATCCAAGGGTTTGTGGGAGTCAATTTAGCGTTGCATCTTCACCGTGTGATCAAGAGCTCCTGACACTGACACTAAAATGCGTCACCGTGATTCCACAGGCGGGGCATCAGGAATATACACGGTCCAGTGCAGCCAAATTCAGTCATGATGATAATCTACCGTATAACCTATGCATTAAATGATTGCTTTTGTCATACGCATTGTATTATTGTATCATTAACACACATAGTTTTCTACTTCCACAAATCGTCATTTCTACAAACACAAATATCGCAAAGACTTCCAAGGCAATCAACCTGTGGGAATTACGAAATCATTGTGCATCCCCTCTATTGAAATGTACACATCATTATACAGTATTATTACCTAATCCGAACAAGATTTCTATGAGCAATATTACCCCTGAGTTGATCTTATTGAAGTTTAGGCAAGAGAAAATACTAAGAAATCGGTCAGACGTTTTGATTTAAAAGAAGAAGATAGGAAGGATGGACAGGACTGTTTCAATAACAACAAATGCAACAGCATTAACAAACAAAAAATAAAAAAACAACAAATCATCATTAGGTCTGCAAAAAAAACCTTTGTGTTAATAACAAGTTTAAGGGACTGTAGTAGAAAGTTGCTGTTGAATGAGAGAGAGAGAGAGAGAGAGACAGAGACAGAGTCATACAACACCTGCCACATACACGCCGCTACATGAGCAGCGGCTAGGCCCCATTATAACGCCCGCTACAATCTCTGGTGAATAGTGGGTCGCGGGACCGCATTACGCCGCATTACCAGCATCAAGACGTGCTAATAAACCCCAGCCCTATCCCGCCCGTTTCCCCCCTCTACACCACTACGTCGAATCACATCATCATAAAGGCAGGCTTTATTACCTCTCTCAATAATACATTACCCCTTTACACAAAGCCAAGGTGCACAGCCTCCGAGGATTACTTTACAGTTTATCACACCGCGCCGCGAGCTAGATATGCGTCACAGCTAGTCTAGTGTTCAGACTTGTAATATGCGTCGCTTGAGGACGTTGAGATCGGCATTTCATTTGCCACGGGCAATCATTCAATTTCTTCACCACAATCTAACAAGTAAGAATATAAATTTAATCACGTAGAAACGAGATGCTGTGCTTCCATTTTATTCAGTATTAAATTCACAACATATACCTTTGAAAAAGCACGACACTGAATACCATAGGCCTATGTTTAATAATACGAACCTTATTGATGTAAATGTAGTTGCCCCATATGTAGAAACGTAGCAATCTCTTTATTAGAAATATAACAATAATACACTTATCGCAGTCGTGGAAGATTTTGAAACGATTAAACGTGTAACTCTTCTGCGCTAGGTTGAGACTGCAAGGTTGGTATGGAGACCAGTACAATCTAAGGTAGATATAGACATAGCGCAAAATCTTCGGCAAATTGAATAAAATTACTGCAAAAGGTGCCAAAAACTTCGCGTTATAAACATAATAATAACCAAGCATCACTGGAAGGTTGTCATTAAACTGTCCTCTTGCTATTCTTCTTCTACCCCAGTACTGTGCAGGGGCGGATCTAGGGGAGGGGAGGGGGAGGGAGGGCTCCGAAAAACTGCCGCGGTCCCCCCCCCCCGAAACCCAATTGGCATACTTAAGTACACAATACAAACATTGCCTCCTTAATTGTGTACTTTTCCGGCTCTGTGCCCCCTCTTTTACAAAATCCTGGATCCGCCCCTGACTGTGTAGCGCGGGGTATGAGAGAATAGAATACATTAGTTTTCACATAATGACCTTCTTTTTCATATGATTGTGATTAGCTCGCAAATTAATCATCCTCGTTTGAAAAGCATAACCAATGTAAACATTTACTTACTTTCGACTTGCGCAGGTAACAACTGTATTTTTTATGAGTTAATTTGTCGAGCTAACAAATGGAGTCAGATGTTCATCTTTTGATTTTCATCAAATTGAAAGGATTGTTGTTTTCAGCCCATTGAGGCCACCATAGCTGAGTGAAAGCGAACCGAAATCAAAACCTAATTTGACATCAGCCTAATTTAACTGAAGTGAACTTATATCACTCTTCTTGTTTTTATGGGATCCCTGCCAATAAATCAAATTCTGACAATAAATCTTGCTTATGAAGAGAGACAATTGCTTTGCATTGCCGATATGAGATTTAGAAGGAACAAGAAATCAATAGCGAGCTGAGTAGAAGTACCTTCCCCGCCCTACCTACAGAAACCCCCAGCAATTTGTACTGTGAACTGACGAATAGAAAACAAAAGCTATTCAATCATGTCATACAAATGGAAACAGATCTATTAATATTTGCAGTTAGTGTCATTAGCGGTGCAAGTACGCTTTGTAGATTATGATGATTTTAAATTAATGCGTTTAGTGTATAGGGTGGACTCTGAATTGCTATAGCTCGTCTGCTGAGCATACCACTTTTACATAAAATTGCCATAGAAGTTCATCGTATTATGGGTATGAAATTCGCAACCTAACACAAAATCGTGTGGGTGGTGTAGAATCAAAGTTGATTAGGAAGGATTGCAAAACAAGTAGTTAAAACGGAATATTTTTGGGATTTGAGGTCATTCTGTTCACCTGTATTTTCATTCGGTACACGAATATTCATTTCGCAGTTGATTCTTTTGAATTGATACATTTGTATGCAGAAATCGCCGCCGCTTTAGGTTATTCTCTGTATCTGTTTCAAGGGGGGCGGTAAATGTTACTGGGTAGGGAAAGACAAATTGTGGTTAGCAATGATGCGCAAAATGCTTGCAAAATAGTGCTTAGAGCAAAAAGTCATTTTACAGAAAATAATAAAACTCCCTTCATTTTTATTCTTCGCTCTGATCATTAATAACGATATTCAAAATGCCCACGAGTGATCAGCTTTGATACAAAACAATCGTTTAGAGATATAAAACGTGGTGCACGAGCTCATTAAACATGAGTCCTTAGGCCCGCTGGCAGAGGAGAGGAAACATTCGACAGTTGTAATTAAACTCGACATCGTCTCCATTAGGAGCCTAACCAGGGATGCACCGATTCGTCTAACATCCCTCAAGCTACTATCTACTTTGAATATTCCCGATTTCTCCATGGTAGAGGTAGATGCAGTCATAGTTAGTGGAAGCAAGGAGTGTGTATTTAAAGGGTGATGGTCTATGCATGGCGTTCACGTAGGGAATATCACACGAATTGTGTCAAAAAACATAAACTTCAAATCTTTTCATTAATTAAAAAAACTATATAAGAAACGACATTTACAATTCTGGTAAATTCTTTAGAGCTCTGAATCAAAAGTTATTGAGCCAAACCTCAAAATGTGGTCTAATGTCTTGAAAGGGTTAAAGAGATAAACAGGTGTCCTTTCTTCAAAAGATACCTAGGCCTACATGTCCATATTGTTTCATTGCAGTTTTCCCCAACAGAGAGTGCGTTTATTTACAAATTCACAAGCGGCTTTTATAGATGATGTAAGATGTTTTTCATTCAATCCACTCGCTACATTTTTTTTTCTGGAAGGACGGTAGAATGGATTCTTCTAGCGGCCATATAGCGTCCATATTACTGCATCTACTCCATTAAGGTTAATCAATTGTTGTTGGTAAAGGCCACGTGAGGCAGGAGAAACAAAATACGATTTTTCATCTCCGAAGGGCATTTCCTCCATAACGGGAGGGGTCTGTCATAAGTATGATAAGCAGGCTGTTCTTTGTTAGTCGATTTCCCACTAAACTACAGGAGCTTACAAAGCAATGTTCTTTACTTTGCCAAGTAATATGAAATAACTGAGAGGAAGGAACATACGTTTATTGAATGAAGTCATATTTACATAATGAACATGATTTAAAACAAAAACCCAAAACGAACGCGGCTCTTATAAACTATATTTTGAAGTAAAAGTAAAAGTACCGCAGATGGTTCATTGTATTTGCAGGACAAAAAAAAAACAATGAATAAATATAAATAATAAAGGACAGGTACGATGGCATTTCTTTTTTTAATGTGCTGATTTGGTAATGACAATTTATCGAACACGTTATGAACGATTTGGAGAGGTTGAAGAGGATGTTGAAACCATCTTTGGAGTCAGTCTGTATCACTCATCGGTACCTCATAAAGATTGCAGCCAACGCATGAATTGGCGCGATCTAACGGCAGCCCACCTGAACGCTGTATCGACAGATTGGCCTGGACCTCGCCTACGCATGTCCAGCTGTTCGCCTCATAGTAACGGAACTTTCAAACGATCGAAGAAAGAGAATGGCATCAGTAGTTGACCATTGTTTTTTCTCCTATCTGGTATATTTCTGCCAGGTCAATCGTTTTAACAGTCAGTATATTTTAACCTTTAAAAATATCTATTATCAGAAGCATCGTGACGCAAAATATAGCTCCCTTTTTACATGTAGCATATGAGGTGTCATTGACGTAGGACTGCGTCAACGACTAGAGTAGTTTTGAGACGCCGTGTAAGAGTTACATGGCATTGGACGTGAATGCAAAATGAACAGTGCAAAACCGGATTACTGACGTCTGCATTAACCCTTTCAGGACAGAAAAATATTTCAGGTCTAAATTGATCACATTTTGTTCTTCAAATTGGCAACAATAATATTTTTTTTTCTTTTAGTGCTACATGCTTCTAATTAGGTGTATTGTCTTTGAAAACAATATACAAGGCTAGGAATTTTAGTTGAAAAGTTTTAAGAATTGCCAATTTCGATCAAAAACAATGATTTTGAACATCAATGTGTTGCCATATAAGGATTTTAAAGCTTATTCTCGTTTTTAAAATTCCTAGCATCGAACACAATTATGGTCATGCAACAAAAATGGACATAGTGTGTGCAGAAATTATTTGCTCTTTCTACTCATGCATCTGGTATATTTTTTAGAGCTCTGTATCAAAAGTAATTGAGCCAAACCACAAAATGTGGTCAGTCGTGTCAAAAGGGTTAATTGGCTCCACAGGCTTGATTATCGTAGGAAATAGCGCAATCGAAATTGCGCCTTGTGCTGTGTAGGGCATTAAGGCAAGTATCGAAGCATTCCCATCCAAGTTATACAAAAGACCTTCAAAACAAGAGAATAACCAATGTTTTGTGATGCTTTCATTACAGTGGCAGTCACGGAGGCAAAACTAAAAACAGACCTACTTAAAATAAGGGACTTGAATACTGGTGTTAAAGCTTCATGTAAGAGCTATGTAGGCTACATTCATTAAACATACGCCACATCCTTTGTAATAAGAAAATTCGGCGAGGTATAGTGGTATATAAGAAATAATTCAAAACATTAATACCGACATCATCCTAAACATGCAGGATCTAAATGCTAATAATGCCACGCTTATCTTTACATAAGAACACATATCCACCCACTGATTCAGAAACAGAGAAGGATTTTCTTTGAGAGTCGCACTGTAATTGAAACTGGTAGGATAGTTATCGCTCTCCTTTCTTGTTCATTACAAAGACTTCCAAATAATGGAGATGGAAAGAAGAAATTAGTAGGGTTGCAATTACGATCAGAATTGATTGAAACGTCTGCTTCTTTAATACACGCACTGATGAATCAACTGACATATACGTTCAAAATAAAGAGGTCATTGACTCTCTCAGTAAGCAATAGTCTTACCGTCAAAGACACCATGATTTTATTCTTGGAGTTTTGTCGTTTCCTTGGGGGAAAAACAAGACGATGCAAAATGGTTTCTGTTTTCATCCAGCGTTAATTTTTGATGGGTTTCGGCTAGAGTATTTTCAGTTGTGAACGAAGGAATCAGAGAAGGCATACTACAGTCACACGCCATGCAGTAGAAAGTTTTGAAGATCTTTTGAAGCTCTGAGGAAGCGAGTAACTTTTAGCCAACGTTTACCATTTAATAGGCAGAAAATCATTCATCATATTTATGAACAGGTGTCCCCCAAATATACAAATTCCAGTTTTTCCATCTTTGATAATCCCATGACAAATATTGTATTGAAAGAAAAACATCTTTGGAAATAAAACCTTCAGAAGAAACTGAAAATCTGGCCATTCTCAAAGACTTTCAGCGTTCAATATACCCGAAATGCACAAAAGCAAACTGACCAAATCAATTACTGACGATCTTCATTAGCATACACCGACTATAAACATATTTTTGCTTTATAATAAAAGTTGTAGTTTGAAAAACAACCCTTCAGATACGATGACCATATCTTCTGATCCCAGCTGTCCTGGACAGTGGAATGCAAGCTTCTCCAACTATACCAATAATGTGATGTACAACTGAGAAACCTCGTAAGGACCATGATGACTGCTCCTTCAGCTGCCATGTGCCTATCTTATTTCTGGAAAAAAGCAGCATGCTATTAGCCTTGGAAAACATTTTAGTTGATTTTAGTTGATATCGCACCGTATGGTTCACTCCCGCAAATATGGTTAGCATTCGTATGACAAGCATGCATTTTTTTTTCTTCTTCTTCTTCTACTACTTTTTCTACTTCTTTTTTCTTCTTCTTCTTCTTCTTCTTTTTCTTCTTCTTCTTCTTCTTCTTCTTCTTCTTCGTCTACTACTACTACTACTACTACTACTACTACTACTACTGCTACTGCTTTTTCCCTCTTCTTCTACTACTAATACTACTACTTTTTTTTTTCTTCTCCATCATCTTCTTCTTATCCTGCTATTTTTTAACCATCTTCTTCCTCTCCTTCTTCTTCTTATACTTCTTTTTCTTCTTCTACAAACATCATGTCAAAGAGTGGTGATTTGGGCTTGTCATCCAGGATTGTCTCTTCAGATCTAAGCGATATTCATCACGGCTGTTGGCTCAGTCATTTCTCCCTGAATACCCAAAGCATGCTGGGAATGTTTGGATTACAGCATATATCATATCTAGATGGTAATGACTCCAACGATTAATGGAAGCAAGGGAGAAACCATATTAAGAACCCGGCGCCGTTTAACTATCACTTGAGCTGTCGAAGGCTCTTTGGGAATTACCGTTTGACGGAACGGGAGAAAGTAAGAGAGAGAGAGAGAGAGAGAGAGAGAGAGAAGGGAGATAATGAGACAGAGTATTTAAATATAATGATATTGAGATTGAGACTGAGAGAGAGAGAGAGAGAGCAGGGGAGCAACAGAGAGAAGGCGAGAGAGAGAGAGAGAGAGAGAGAGAGAGAGCAGGGGAGCAACAGAGAGAAGGCGAGAGAGAGAGAGAGAGAGAGAGATGGGTAAGAAGTAGAAAGACAGAAAGAAGAATATAAGAAGTGAGTAAGAGGATGAGGAAGAAAAGAGAAGAGGAAAAAGGAGGTTGAGAGAGGGAGAGGGGGAGAGAGAGAGAGAGGGGGGAGAAGAGGGATACAGCGATGGGTAGAGAGGGAGAGAGAGAGAGAGAGAGAGAGATAAAACAAAAGTGTATTGCTCAGAGGCAAAATGGCAGATTAGCGATTTTCCTCCTATCCAATAAAAAGTTTCTGTTAACTCTTCAGTTCCCATTTCCCCGCTTTTTTATGTATCGGTATATTTCTATCTATTCATGACAAAATACTGCAAATTGGCAATCAATCACCACAGTTTGGCAAAAAAGGGCATAGAATTCCGCAAAGGTAGTCGATATAATGCGAATTGTAAGACAGAAAACATTTTATCCGTGAAATATTCGTAATTTAATTTAGCAAATACGCCGTACCCATAATTGACAAAGGCGTTCGAGAGCAAACCTTTTTTCGGGAGCGCTCTTTGTATTACTCTTAAAGTTGAAAAACAAATTAGAAAAATATGAAAATCTATCTATTAACACATCTGTGCTTTATATTTTAAAATCTTTAATACCAACAACGGACATGTTTTGCAACACAGATGTTTCGTAGGTGTATGTTTGCAATCAGACATTTTGTTTTTCCTTCCGTCATCGAGTCACGTCGCAATCAGAGTGGAAAGTGTTTTTATTGAAATGCGTGGCTTTAATCTCGCCCTTCTCTCGTCAAATAAGAAAAATATGGACTCCTGGAAAGTCAATTACCACAGACTATGTTCCATATGGCGTGGCTTCACCCCGAGGATACGTACCGTACGTTATCACTCTGGTTTCTTTTAGCTGTTAGCCTGTACATGAAAAATTCAACTTGTTGAAAATTGGCGTATCGCAGCAAGTACGTGTACAATGATTTGGTACCAAGGATTGTCAGATATACACTCACTCTCTACAAGCTCTCCACTACAATGTATATATTTTCTTCATTACTACATGGAAATGCTATGTTCTACATTTGCTCTGCAGTTGCAATCGTTTGCTTAATCGTGGTTTGTTGTTCTTCAAATTTTGATAACCCCTTTTTTATATTTTGTGGTAAATATTTCCATTTTACTCGAGGTCTTTTTACAGTCTATCCATGTACGCATTTATTAATCTCTGTATAAAGATTTTACATATTTCACTCTTTCCAATGTATTTACTTAATACATAGATAAACGCAGATTATATGTTTTCTTAAGCAATTTTTTGCTTCATCTATTACCAATCAAAGTTATTATTTGACAAATTACGGATTTTGATGCAGAATCGATCCGAATTAATAATAATAATAATAATAATAATATTGGATATTTAGGAGCGCTAAAAACAGAATGTACTATAGCGCTTACAAAATTACCATGATTACAGATTTGAAGAGAAAAGACAACAGCAACAGCAACAGCAAAAAGACTCAAAAAGTAAGAGATTACATTACAACATTATATTACTGGGGGAAAGGTGTATGTTCTTAGGGATCTTTTGAAAGTGGCAAGACAGGTTGTTATGTATAGGAATATTTAAGAAATATTGTTTTTACCAAGAATTTTGTAGAAAACAAATTAAAAACAAATAAAAAATATGTCCTATATCTAAAAATGACGATAATCATTTAATTTGAAACATTTCATATTAGAAGTAATCATATCGAGAATTTTAATACACATTAGCAAAATAAAACGAATTCGATTTTCACTAGAAAATGTTTTAGAAATACGTTTTTAATGAGGTGACCTTCTATACATTGATTAAAAAAGGACCTGATTTTTCTACCGATACACCACTGCTATTTCCGAACACTAATCTATCACTGCTTTATGTAACTTTATGAGACCGACCCTTTATTAAGCAAACCCATCAATCTTGCCACAGAAATGAATAAAACATGCATGACTCTACACCCTTTTAGCTGATCTAAACAAATCCATATGCCTGCATTTGTGTGACAAAACGGTGTGTTTATGCTACAAACCAATAAATGCCATTCATAGGATTATCTGTTTAAAAGTGGAATACCGATTACACCAGACTCTTAACCCACTGGCTGCTGGATCCTTTTATATACCTGGGACTGACGCAGGATCCATTCTATGTGATAGGAAATGGATTCGTAAAGCATTTAATGCGAATGATTAAAGGGGAAGTTCACCCTGACGTAAAGTTGGTTTTAATAAATGCAGAGAAACAAAAGGAACATATCAGTGAAGTTTTGGCGAAAATCCGTTAAAGAATTATGGAGTTATGGATTTTTAAAGTTTTGGTTTTGTGACGTCACATGCGAGCAGCTCCCCCATGTGTCATGTGATATAAATTCTAGAAAATGACATTATTTCAGAAAAATGGAAAGGGCGTTACTTGTGCATTCAATATAACATCTTAAACATCATTTCATACCCGCTCCTCTAAGAAAAATATCTTCAGTCATCATGAACCATTGAAAAATGGGAATGTATAGAATTTATATTACATGACGTATGGGGTAGCTGCTCGCATATGACGTCACAAATTTAAACTTTAAAACACCCATAACTCTCTTATTCCTTGATGGATTTTTGTCAAACCTTCGCCAATATTTTTCTCTTATTTTTCTGCTTTTATTACAACCAACTTCTTGTCAGGGAGAACTTCCCCTTTAAGGACAAAACATAAATCCTAGAGTCTGCATATGTGGGCAACATCTTCTCTTAGATGATGTTTAACATTCCGAGAGCTAATAATCATGACAACCCGATCGCCAAGAAACCTTCAGTCTAGTTCTGGAACACCCCGATAATCTCTCCACCGTGTCTACTTGCATGGAAACCAAATCGATGCCCTACAGTTACAAGTTCTGTCAACTTTATTGGAGAAAAATTGATGTTTTGTTCAAGTATTAACAGTTATTAAATTTGTATAATTTTAGATTGGAAAATTGGGACAGAATCGTCGTCTACGTCTAGAAATAATAGTTAACATTCAATCATCTCTATTCGACGGCAGAAGTGGGCACATTATTCTTTTTTTTTTTGCAGGGAGGTTAATGATGGACAGGGATAGCGGGGAATATGTAAATTTACATACTGTTCATTCCTTTCCCAATGATGAATAATTCCCATTTCCTAAAGCTGATTGACGCATCAAGCCGTCGGGGTAGGATTGAAGAAATGAATCTGCGCAATCGTTTGAACAAAGAGTAAATAGCGAGAGCAAAATATTATCGAGTTTGATTGACAAATATATTGCTTTGAAACATCACACTGAAGACGCCTCTTGGCTCTGTCAGTGGGAATCAACACACATATGAACTAATATCGTGGACAATATTTGCATCTCCATGAGCACTGTGCACAACTGGAAAGCACATTATTGATGGACGAATACGATGCTGTCGGCAATATTATTTCTCTACATGTATTCTACGAATATTCTTTGACCTCTCCTCAAATAACCCTAACGTATAATCGTGTGCTTCTTTTTTTAACGCCAGTGATTACCATTATAGTACAAAATTTCATATACAAACAGAATACTCATGAAAGAAATATATGAAATTCCCCCAAAAGAATAGCACCCCACCGCCTCAAGAACGAAGTCGATTATCAATAAAAGGTGCATATATAGTTGTGAGAGAATAGGAGACTGCAAGAAAAAAAAGAGGGGTTCGTAAAAATCACATCAAATAAAACAGAAAGGTGTGGAAAAGCAAGCAGAAAACTGGGTTAGATAGAGAAAGACAAACTTAAATGACATGGACATAGAGACATAGGGGGAGAGATGGAGAGAGGAAAGAGAGAAAAGGAGATAGTGAGTGAGAGAGATTGAAAGAAGAAAGAAAAAGAGAGATAATGAGAGAGAAATTTAAAGATTGAGAGAGGGAGATGGCGATAGAACAGAAAGAGAGAGGTGGGGAGAGAGATAGAGAGAGGTGGGGAGAGGAAGAGAGACAGATGGAGAGAGAAAGAGATGGCGAGAAGAAAGAGAATGGGAGAGAGAGGAGGGAATGCGTAATGGATCTGTCACATCGTTCTTCGATTAAAAAGTGTCGAAATTCGAAAATTTAAAGTGGAATGGAGCGGGTTCGCGGGCTCGTGCCATCTGGCGGTATGGGTCAATAAGATACACGTATGTCGACAAATACACCTGCTTGTGTCGGCAAATAGGTATCCTGACGTGTGAAAAAAAAGAACCGATAGCTAAGACCAGTGCATTAGGAGTTATGTTCTTATTGAAGAACATACCCATGGACATGGACACTGCTAAACTGTACTTCCTATGTTATGTTGCAAATGCTTGAAGATTGATACATACACCCGGATACACATACCCCATGATCACAGTTCAATTAACATGTTACTCATTAGACCGGTTATTGTTAAAGTATAATACAACCAACCTTTCGACCACTATCAGACTATGGAAATTATAAGAAACCTAATTTGAGAGAAGTAAACATTGAATAGTGTTGTTGATCCAGAAGATGTAAGCTAAATGATAGGCCAAGTCCACCCGAACCAAAAGTTGATTTGAATAAATAGAGAAAAATCCAACAAGCATAACACTGAAAATTTCATCAAAATAGGATGTAAAATAAGAAAGTTGTGGTATTTTAAAGTTTCGCTTAATTTCGCAAAATAGTTGTATGCACATCCTGCTCAGTATGCAAATGAGGGAACCATTGACATCACCCACTCACTATTTCTTTTGTATTTTATTACATGAAATACGATTTTTTTAAAATTTTTCCTTGTTATAATGTGAAACAAGGTTTGATTCCTCGCTGAACATGTGTAATTGCCATTGTTGCAACCTATACACAATTCAAAGAGAGCTTCCTAATTGTGAAATCTGCAGAAATTAAAATATTCTATATTTCACATAATAAAATACAAAAGAAATAGTGATTGGGTGACGTCACTGGTTCCCTCATTTCCATACTGAGCAGGATGTGCATATAACTGTTTTGCGAAATTAAGCGAAACCTTAAAATACCATAACTTTCTTATTTTACATCCTATTTTGATGAAATTTTCAGTGTTATGCTTGATGGATTTTTCTCTATTTATTCAAATCAACTTTTTGTTAGGGTGGACTTGGCCTTTAAACCATGGGGTAGCATAGTATCTAATGGTGCTTCTCTGATGAATGATTTTATTGTGAATTTAAAATATTACGCAAGACTCGGATATCCCCATTTACATAATATGCCTATTTTCAACAAGAGAACAAGCACAAGGCATTATTTAATTTTGTTCTAAAATAGAAATAAACAAATAAAGAGGCAAGTGGCGGCAAAAAAAAAAAAATCAGATCATCCCCATTTTGCAGGACCTGTCTATGCCTCTAGTATTACGTGTGCCGTATATACACATTCATGCAGAAAGTCATGTCATCTTAACACGACAGGAAATTCCGTCATGTAGCACCCATTTCTACGCTGGTGTATTAATTGGACATGAGAGGACACATAAACGGGGTGTGAGGAAAAGCAAATGAAACACATCAGTCAACATGAGTAGCCACGTCAATCATAGCTAGGGATGGTTCTAAGCAGCACAAACTTAAAAAAAAAAGGTGCAACCATGACGAAGGAGAGGGGAATATAAGCCGAGAGAGTTGAAACTACGAGATTTTAACAAAATGAATAGAATGAGGACGAGATTGAGAGAGATGAATGACTGAAAGAGAGAGAGAGAGAGAGAGAGAGAGAGAGGGGGGTGACAGGATGACAAAAAAGGGGAGATACTAGCTGCATCTTCGCAAACTGATGCATGTATATAAATAGTAAAAACATAGTTGACATCTAAGGACATAAATGTGAAAGTCAAAATATAAATGGAGAAAATGTGTGTGTGTGTGTGTGGGCGCGAGGCAGTGAGCTGCCGACATAGACAAACATAATCACGATCTCTGGCAGGCTGTGTATTAAAAACAATTCTTTCACACACTCACACAATCACGGAGACATACGCACTCGCATACACCGACACCCACACGCACCCACGCAAAATAAATTACTTTTCACAAATTGTTACGTCTCACTACAATAAAGCGGACTAATCTACGCTCCAAGGGTATTACGAACCAAGATATACAGTTTTATTAAACATTAATGCAGGCAAATATATAACCTATTGCAGTATTATTAGGCAATGGCTTTTGACTCTCCCTATCCAGGCGAGCCGATAGTCAAGTGTTAGTGAAGGTTGGTAAACTCAATTTCCAAAGACAAACACGACTAGATTCTCCGATATTAAACAGGTGCACAGAGCAAAGACTTCGATCAATACTCGTCATATGAGTATGGCTGTACCATGAAGAATGGGGCTGCACCTTTACCTGGGGCGTAATCCTCGTTTCAATCGAACGGCAGAGGCAGAACTGATCTCCCTCCCTCTCTCTCCCTCTCCCTCTCCCTCCCTCTCCCCCTCTCTCTCTCTCTCTCTCTCTCTCTCTCACATACACACACACACACACACACTCACACTCACTCTCCATATTTTACTTGGAGGGACTTATTCTAGAATTGATGCGCTATTCCACCAGTGGAACGCTCCCTCTCTCTCTCTCTCTCTCTTTCTGTCTTCTCCTCTCATTCTTTATCTCTCTCTTTATTTCCCCCTCTCTCTGTCCCTTCCTCTCATTCTCATTCTCTCTCTTCTTCTTTTTCTTTTTCTTCTTCTCTCACTCCCCTCTCCCCACTCTCTCTCTCTCTCCTCCTCTCACTCTCCATCTGTCGTTCTCCCCCTCACTCTCTTTCTCTTTCTCCCTCTCATCCTTCAAATTAGTCAAACACAGACCAACTCTATTTACTTAGAGGACAGTCTTCTAAAAATGAATACACTTTTTCACCTGCCATAAATGTTTGTAATACAGGTAGATATATACGTCTCAATTTATAGTATGAGGTCATACTATAAATGGTAAATGGTCATTAGGGCTTCGTTTTAGTAGAAATATGATAATAAAAAAGAGAAGTCACCATTGAAGATTCAACATAGGATCACCTCCTTGCATTGATATTTTTGCCATCAACATAAAACTACCCACGAATTAATTACAGTCATCCAATCATTTTTGTTAAGAAATTATGTATACCTGGACATTTTAGACGCCTAATTAAAGTAGTGCTTCCTATAAAAAAAAGTCTTTAGCTGTGAACGTGCGAAATATTTCTAAGTAGGTAGGGAGTAAGTTATTCTTCATTCTATTTCCCCAGTTAATGCCACTTTCTTCGAAGGAGTCTACAGGGGACATGAAATGAGAGAAAAGCATCCTACCTACACTTCCAAATGTTTTACATTCTTCATCTTACTTAAAATCATGGCGATTCGAATTCGCGGCATGATATGAATTCTTCAGTGCTGACTTATCTTTGAGGAGGAAATGAATTATAGTTATGTCCCTAATAGTTTCCTGTATACCGTTTTTAGAAAATGACAAAGAATTGTTCGGAATTTTGGAAATATTCCTGTGGCATCTGTATGCGTATAACTACAGAAATATATTTTTTGTCAAAAGAAATAAATAATTGCTAAACCTTATATTTTACGCTTAGGCGGACTATCATGCAGGTGTCAAATATTAACGTTTTACAAAAGGCGTGTTTAAGTGAGAAATTAAATATTTGTTACTGGCACATTGCGACATTTTCCCATGAAGCACAGGCTACATATACAAACATTGCATGTTGGAAAATCAAACATTCCCCCCCCCCCCCCTCCCCCACACACGACAAATCGATAATATCCATACGTTTTCATGTAAATAACAAACCAATATTCTTGTGTCTGGTTTGCAGTCAACGGCCAAGTTGAAATGACAGGTCCACATTCGACGAAAAATTAGCAGGGTGAAGTTTAATTTCCTACGACGATACGAAAATCAATATCAAGCGGTCACGAATACCGGCTATCGATTCTTAATGGCGCACACCAATGTCGATTTTGATAATGCGATATTGGGGGGCAGAATCATCGCTGTATTTTGTGCTAATGGGTGGTGGCAAGGACTGTTCCGTTGTTGTCTTCAAAAGAGTTTATATCAGTTTACAGTTTTGGCAGACGAGTACTTCAAAATTAGGTGAGGCTATTCATCAACGCTAATTAAATTACTATTTCCTCTTCTGAATGCAAATTATGACGGAAAACATAGAATTTGAGCGGTTTTTCTTTCGGTAGATGTCACATATTATTATTATTATTATTATTATTATTATTATTATTATTACTTTCTATCCTGCAATTCATTGTTAATTTTATGACATAGTTTTAATGTTGATCATTCGGAATTTACTGGGCATTTCAGCAAATGAAAGGCACATTTGCAGTGGTGATAGAGCATAGATTTTCAAAACATGCAAATTGAAAACTCCCAGAAAAAGAAAAAAAAAAACTCTGAGGGTCTCTTTCACCTCTCCAACTCTTTCCACGTCTTTCTCTCCTTTGATCTCTTTCACCCCCAATGTCTCTTTTTATTTCGACTATCTTTCTTCATCTCTTTCCCTCTCTACGAGAACACTGTGGGAGGAAAATTAGCTAGGGATACGTGCTTGTAGTACGAACGATCCTATGCATTTACTCCTGTTTTATTTTCCTTTTATCATGAATACTGACATACTAGCTGTATCATATTCCAGTCTCATGCCATCTCTCTCTTCCTCTCTCCCCTCTCCCTTTTTTGCATGTGTTCCCCCCCCCCCCCTTTCTCTCTCTCTCTCCTCTCTCCCTTCTTTCTTTCTCTCTCTCTCTCCCTTCCCATTCCTCACTTTTCTGTCCATGTTTTATTTTTTTTCTTCTACTATCAATAACATATACACTTGACGCCTTTGAAAACTTATCCGTACGAGTGACTGGCCCAGGTGAAGAGGTAATTTCCTCAACACGGGATGTTGCACACCCACAACGCAAAGGGTTTCAAACACATCAATTCACGTACGGTACGGCTTCTACATTTCATAATGTAATCAAGCCCGCAAATTAGCATCTTAATCGTGTCACTTACCTACATACACACGCATGTGTGAAGGTTGGTTTGCGGCGGCGGAAGATGCAGCGTCGTGATTGGTCAAGGATCACGTGATCACGAGGGTAGAGGCGCCAAGATACAAGCACAGCCAAGGGATAGAGCATGTGGAGGAAACAAAATATAAAGAAAATATGTTGATACTTCGTGCTAAATATATCATACTTATGTCTCCTTCCTGTCTCATCAACAATATTTTCATAAATTATATTACATAAACAATACAATTTATAGAAAAATTACGAGTGAGATTTAGGGATGGGGAAAATTACCCAGATTGCCTTCACTAATGACATAAATGATAGCATTTACTTTTCGTAAGATAGTTTTAATTATCTCCTATGTAAAATTGTTGTACGTTAATTTGTGCTACACTTTGAAGTGATGATTCAAATTTAGTGAGGGAAGGGTTTTAATTCTCTGAATATCATTTTTGCGTAGAGTCTGTGCAAAATACGTCATTGCACGGAAAGCCTCAAACAAATTTATACATGGAGGCAAAGACCGACATCAGGATATCTAAACTTCCACTTGAAATTCCTCGTCAGACTACAAATATATTGTTAACACACAAGCACACAGCACGTGGCACCGGCGGAGTTAAACACCGATACCGCACACACGCAGAACGTATCTTCGTGATGCCGCGTGGCGTGTCACCAATAACAGTGTAGCCACATTTATTAGACTGTCTCCCAGTAACCACGGTTGACCTTTTGGGGGCCTCTTTGAAGCAGCCCCAGACGAAGCAAGTCTGGCGGTTTTTACTCTTATTTAAATCCTGATTTCAGTATGTTTTCTACCCCATTTCCCCCCTCCTGATCTAATTTAAGTAGTGCAGTGTACAAATTCTGCAATCAAAATAGCAATAAGATGTCGTCAACATTGTCGAAACATTTCCATGTGATATTTTTTTAGCAACATGAGCCAGTTAAATGCGATAGGTCTGTTTTCTACCCTCACCCCCTCCTGATCTAATTTTAAAACTGCAGTGTACAAATTCTGCAATAAAAAAACAGCAATAAGACGTCGTCAACAGTGTCGAAACATTTCCATGTGATTTTATTTAACAACATGAGCCAATAAAATGCGATAGGGAATGATTTCATGCAATATATTTCATTTTCTGTGGTTTCTTATCGTCCCTCTCACTCCCTTGTCTGTCTTTCTGTTCAAGGCACACCATGACATACCACCTCCCCCCCCCCCCCCAAAAAAAAAATACAACAACAAAAAAACAACAACAAACAAACAAAATCAACTCAAACAAACAATGAATTCGATTTTCAAAGAATGATTTCATTTAATGCAAAGCATATGAAAAGAATATTTTCATTTTTTAATTATAATAATTAGGACTTATATATATATATATATTCTGCTTAACAAACACCATATTTAAAATAATGTTTAATGAGCTACAAACAGATTTGCACTGGCAGTTAGGTAAAAGAACCGATTAATCAATAACATTTCAAATAAAATTAAAACACTGGGAGTAAAAATGCCTAAAAATTTGTTTACAAAAATTAAAAGAATTTAGAATATTTTACAAAGAATCTAAACTGTTTAATTCACATACAGACGGGATATTATTGCTTCATCTTTTTCTTGAGTTGTATGTTGATCAGGTTTAGATTGTCAATTCGGCGTCAACCCTGTAGACATGGCCGAATGGCTGTGACGTGATATGAATACAGTTTATTCCAATGGAACATCTGGGTAAAGAGTGATTGACATAGATTCTATGTTTCATACCCTCGCAAGGCATCCGCAGACATCTGACATACAGTTAGCCCCCACTTCACGGATGTTTTCCCCCCATTATTAACTCCGTCACATTTCACGGGGCTTTGCTCACCCCTGTCTCGTATGTGTTATCTCATTCCTTTCGAGTAATCCTGTTGTATAACGAATTTTCCCGAACGAAAATAGACAACTAGATTGTTGTCTTCGCATAATGCAATCGAAAACAGAGTGCAATGTTCGAGATCTAGAAAAGGGCGATTGAACTCCGGGAGTGCATCATTTCCTAAGTTTATATGCAGTTGTATTTTGAAATGATGGACTTGTATCGGTGACTAGAATCCTTAGTTTGGCGTCCTCAACACATATTTATTTGCATTATATTTCAGGCAGTTATTGGTAACCTTAAACTGGTGTTCTTCGGAATCCCGAATGTTTGAATTACACGAAAATAGTGGAATAAAGTCGCGGTAACGATTCATATAGCAAAACCTACAAACGTACACTCCCCTATAAACTGTAAGAGAAAATTGTAAAACAAAGTTTACAGGACAAGAATAGCAGAACGTTGACCGACAATGCTGAGTGGCTCTTCTATAGGGGGGGGGGGGGGGAAGGGGGGTGGGCTGGGATAGAGGGGGAAAAGAGGCAGCACAGAAATAAATATATTGAAATAAAACAGGAAGTATAGACGAAAAAAATAAAAGGAATAATATAGAGTAAGAGCTTGACAGCAATTTGGGTACTGCTGGCTCCCCCGTATAAATTCAATTACACTTTTCTTCTTTTCCTAGTCATATTTGTCATGTTTATCATTTTTATGAATGTTTTCATTACTTGAATGTTTCTAATTGTGTTTCTTGAGGTAACCTTTATGAAAAGAAAAAAAACTTGAACTTGAAACGAAATCGACTCAAAGCAGAGGAATTGATGAAAGGAAGGAAGATAACAAGAAAACAGGTAGGTAGGTGGCCTCACTAAACGACCAAATGAATGTCAAGAATCAACATGAGAGAAGAAGAGAAGAAGGTGGATGGAGATGCTGCAAAAGGCAAAAGAATATATGAAGGACAAAGTTTTTAAAAAGGTAGGCGTTGATCAAGTACTATCGGGACAAATTGAGCGTAAGACACGACAGAAAGAGGGTACTTGAGACCAATCTCTTAAAGCGACCGACTCGCTCACCGTCATACCTCCTCCAAGTTGAGGGGAACGCCAGTGTCAGGGGGAACTAGAGCACGGCTTAAAGGGTGTGTTACCGCTTTGGAATCCAAGAAATACTTCCACTTAACCAGTCATATTTAGTATTTTATACTCAGAAGCATGGTCAGAGATATTTTATTCAGTCAAAAATCTGACATTCCTGGCAATGGCAACACCTTGATTTATGCCAATTTTATTAAGCGTCTAGATTAAAAATCGCACTTCTAATTTATTCAGTATTTGTTGTTCCTACACGATTGATTGTTAATTTATAAACCGCGCTTGTCGTGCTTGTGAAATGATATTTCTTGGGGGGGGGGGGGGGGGGGGGGGGGATGAGAAACGATAAATTTCTACATGCTAGCGTCTACCTCACCGTAATCAAAAATTATTTTAAGCATACATCTCGAGAGTTTTCAACAGTTCGTGGCATTGCGCTCAACAAGTGCTCACTATTTGCTACTTCTTACAAATCCAATCATATAGAATTCTATGAAGGTAGACAATGAAAACGTTGGTTTGCTTTGATCGATTTTTAAAGTGCAACATGCAGTCCCGAGTCCCTAGACGACATGTACATGGAGAACACATGCCCTGTCTGTCACCCCTACACTTAGAGTGGTGTGGGTGAATGGAAATTGGCACGCACCTCCGGCAGCCTGCTATGGGACTTCAATATGCAGGAGCGGCCTTCATTAAACAACTACAGGACATGTGTTTTTCGCCGTGCATTGAGGAGCGTATGAAGAATTACTGTTGTAGCTCCCTTGTCGCACTTGTGAGAAAGCAGAACATGAACATAATAGTGTTCACACATCTCCTTTAAGAAAGAAGGTCGCTAGACAAAAGGGGACACCAGACACTAAAGGAGAGGAAGGTTTCGAAAAGAGGGAAGACACCAATCTTTTAATGCTAAATAGTCTTTTCTAGATGGTGCTATAGACGAGATGGGATACCTATTTTTTAAAATTAAATTTCAACTGTGTTCCCTGATTCCTGTAAGGATCTAGGTTGCTAGACGAGTTAGAAAACTAGTCTTGTGATGCTGATGGTTCCCCCTTTTCTTTAAAGAGGAAGTTTGCTAGACGAGAGGGAACATTAGTCTTGAAATGCTGATGGTTTTCCCCTTTCTTTAAGAGTGAAGGTTGCTAGACGAGATGGGATACCATTCTAGTTATACTGCTGTTCTGCCCCTGTTTTTCTTTCATATACAGAAAGGTTCCTCGACCTGGTGGGACACCAGTCTACTAATGTGAAGCTGAGGGAGGGGCATGCGATACCTCGTCATGCATTTCTTGTTATGTATTTATTGTTAACAATGCCATTGCGCGTGATGTTGTCTCTTCTTCCTATTCCATTGGTAGTGTAATTATACACACCGCAACATTATCTGGAATTTGGCGATAGGCGAGAACATTCTATTCACCATGTTAGATGTCTTACATGCCTGAAAGGTGTTTGACTTTAATGCGGGCGTGACGATCTTTGGTTGTTCGTCCTCATTCTTTCTGTCCTGTGTGTCGAGGGATTTTACCTTCTGAAGGTCTTAGGGGTCACTTGGTTTCTTGTCCCCTATACTCTTTTCTCTGCATCATCCATACCATAGTCTGGTGGATTTACGGATATCATTTACATTATCATGCTAATCAAGTTGTTCCTATTCATGTCAACGCTTTCTCAAAAGCCCACCTATGCCATTTATCACATAGTTACATCTAAATCGTTTCACATATACATCCTAGAGCTAATTTTAATCATAATGCAAATTAGAAAGAGAGGTTTTGAACCAAATCGAGTGAAAAGTCGTAAGGGGGAGTCATAATATACTGGGAGTAATCTCTGAATCCTAATATTCCACACTACAGGAATTACAAGTATTATATCTTTCCAGCTGAAGAATTTTAGAAAGTCTAATAAGACTGGTGTTGGCTTGCAATTGGCTGAAATTATTTGTAATTCTCCTTTTAAAAAAAATCATGTTGTAACATAATGTGACAAGGGTGAACAAATGAAAGGGGGTAACCTCGCTAGTCATAAGGACCGCTATTCATAAGGACCACTTATCCATAAGGACCGCTATCCATAACGCGTGACTAAATGAATAGCGGTTTTGTATGAATAGCGGTCCTTATGAATAGCAAGCAAACCATAGACAAATTACTTCGCTATTCATAAGGACCTCCGTTCATAAGGACCGCTATTCATGACGCGTGTTAAATGAATAGCGGTTTTCTATGAATAGCGGTCCTTATGAATAGCGAGCGGACCCCGATGAAAGATTGAGGCGAGAAAAATATGGAAAAGAATAAGACCATGACATATGAAGGGATAGAAAATATGATTCACAACAAGAAAAGTGAGGAGTGAAATGGGTTTTTTTTAAACGAGGTAAGCAGAGAGAGAGAGAGAGTACGTGTGAAAGAGAGATGAATAAGAAAGAGAGATGAATAAGAGAGAGAGAGAAAGAGAGAGAAGATATTACAAAGAGAGAGAAAATATTATTAAGAGAGAGGAGATATTATGAAGAGAAAGAAGATATTATGAAGAGAGAAAGAAAGAGAGATTTTGGATGGAGAGGAAGACGGTAGCACGCGAGGTGAATAAATTTCTCTCTCTTATGCCGCTGCCCGCAGAAAAGTGATATGCTAGAGACACAAGTGGCAATGGCAGCGGTCATGATTGTTTTATTTAAAATGCGTGGTCACGGCCCTTTACAAATTGAAAGCGGGACTACAGAATATAAGGTCCTTAAAGATAAAATTGACTTCTGGTCATGCGATGACACTGTAAAAGAAATTGTCTCAAAGCAACTGAGAAAGGTTAATCATGTCTAGATAAGAATGAGTGTATACTGTGAGCTTTTGGAATCATCAAAATGATCAGATATTTTCTCAATCTCGCTGAAAATCACATGCACTGCACACATAAATGGGTATATTGAGCTGCCCAAGCACTAAGCAGCTATTTCTCGTCGTATTTCAAATATGGGGGCATTTGAAGAGCAATCCTTTTCAGGGGACATTTCTATTATGATGTTCTTCCAAAATGACATAAAAGGGATAAGAAAGCTCACAAATTATTTTTCACATTTCTCAGAACTCAATCTTCTCTTTAAACACTGCTACTGCACACTCAGACATCGTGTAATCTTCGGTGGGTTTTTTTCGTGACATGGAAATATATATGCGAGTAGGGAAGACTGAAAACGCTTGGTTTCATCACCACACGCAAGTGGAAATGATAACCAATGCAAAACAAACACCTTCCTTATATAAAATATTTCCAAAATGTTTTTACTTAAGATGAATCGACCCGTTCCTATATACTCTAAACCGGCTAGCCATGAAATCTCACACTAAGGAAATATGATTAAATTAAACGTGATTACACAATATTTCCTCTGCACAGACACAGTTGTGGTCCATCTGTGATGAACCCAAGTGCAAATGTCTTGGAAACAAACAATTCTCATCGCTATGTCGCAGGGAAATTGAAGCTAACACAAATACATGATGGAATTCTCAGCCCTCCGCCTCCACTTCTCATGGGATTCCATTTTGTATCTTTCATCTTATTGCTATCTTGATATGTGATTTCCTCACTTCTGTGAGTCGCTTACAAATAACTTTCCTTTGCGTCAACACGCCTATTTCTTAATCCTGATGAAAACCATCGCTGTCTACACAAGGACACATGTCTCCTTGAGTACACTTCCCCTTGTCTAAAAACGATACGTACGTGTGTTATTGTAACGTAATATCCAGCTATACTTTCTCTACTATTCTTGCACATGCAAATACCGACTTGGAATCTGCAAACATCAACCTTTCGACTACTATCTCCAAACCTACCTCTCTACCTCTTTCTCTCAAAGCAAATACATTTATGTTTGGTTGTAACTCTCCTATTTCCTTCAATCGCTCCGACATCACTCTAAACATCTTTAGTCCCACCCACCCATCTCCTGTGTATGCCTAGATTTCGTCGAATACAGCATCCCCCATCCCGATCCCTCCGAAACCTTGCACTAATGCCTCTTGTAATCGTATTCCTAATGCTGCATCTTCTCAACCTCTTTCTGTATTCCATGCTGACTCCTCGAGCAGTCGATGGGAAAACGTGAGTTGCTTGAAACATTAAAGATTAAACGAGGTGACATTAAAGCTTCAGCAAATATGATTGATTCCGATTGTTTTTGAGGTATGAGCATTGGAATTGCTTCTGCTTTTAAGTAACGGGAACGTGGAAATACCAGAAAGGCTTTACATTAGGTTCACACGCAAAACCAATTAAATGCTTCTTGCCGTCGCCTCAACATTCATTTTTTGCAAGTATGAACCTCCATTCGACTAATATAACATTATAAAACGGGTTCAAGAATGTAGCCATCCTGATTGGTCAAATAACACGACGTGACCGTGCAAAAAAAAGTGATAACACACGGCAAAAAGGCTCTAAAGCACGGCTGAGCTGCGCGTACGCGTACCTCGGGTGCGTGCAAACTTAAAACGCAATGAAATCGCGTAGTTTAATTGTCATTTTAGCGCAGGGATTACATGCGCGCACTGAAACGCGCCTGACTTTTGTTGGCTGCGCTTCTGTGATGTCATCCAGGAAAGCAAATGGCAGCCTCCATGACTGTGCGACTCTTGGCGTTTCTATGGGGTTCGTAACCATTTTTATAGACTTCATAATCATATTGCCGACCCGTTTTATAAAACTATTAATACATGGTTGTGAGTTCGTGCGTTAGTGCGATCTGGCAACACGCAGGTTTTTATCGTGGTGTCAAACACACTCGGCTTGCGCCTCGTGCTGCCAGATCGCACCAACGCACTCCCAACCATGTATATTAATAGTATAATGTTGAATAAAATAGCACAAGAATTATGAGGCCATTCACTTATGAAAGCATTGATATTGATCATAATCACAATTATATAATGGTAATATGATTAAAATAAAATAATGTTCAATGTAAGAATATATTACAATCAAGAATTGAAAAGAGTAAACATACGTAACATATGTGAATCTATGTGAATGTAACAGAAAGATTCAAAGGCATTAGAAAAAAGGTGAAGACATGAAAATAGAAGAATGTTGGGGAGACTGATAAGAGAAGGAAAGAAGGCAGATTACGGCACACAAATAGAGGAGAAGAGGCCGATTACAAGAAGATACCTCAGGGAACGTATTGTGGTTTGCAAAAAAAAAGGAACCACAAAAGCAGGTCAGTCAGATACTATAAAAGGGTACTAAAGGCCTCGGTTACATGCATGAACGTCTCAGTAAAACCGCCTTCAAAAAAACCTCCAAGGCTCTACCGTATTCTACACTAAAATTAAACCTGGCCATGAATTCAAGATCGGTTGAATTTTTATTTCACTTTTATTATTCAAGCTGACTTTAGTCCTCTCTCCAAGTTTAACTGAAAGAGTGAACTAATTATAAGCCTTCACGTGTAAATAAATTGGAGGGGGTGTGGGCAAAAAGCTCGTGTGTGTTTTTTGTGTGTTTCTGTTTTGAGTTTTTGAACGAGGATGTAAAGTAAATGATGAAGAGATGCTGACGACGTGAAGATGCGCACAAGCAGGAAAGGACCTCTTAGTATTAATACAAAAAAATCAGAGAAAACGATGCTGAAAATAGATGGTAAAAGCGATGAGCCGGCCTGGAGGTCAGGCTGAGCTCGTATGACAACCCCTGCGAGAGTTTGCCACAACCTGTTTACCAGACCATGGTACGGGGTGAATACTTACCTCATCCGAAGGAATACGGGGTAAGATCGCTCTATTTTGAACCAAGGTTCGTCTACTTAAACTTTGATATTTGGATTTCTGGGCTCAATCCCCGGCTTATGGTGGGCTGCCTCGTAGCTTTGTGGGGACAAGGATTATGACTATGGAAACGATTAAAGCCAGCTTTATACCTGTTTACATCTCAACCGAAATGGAAGCATTTATGTACATAACAAGAGAAGGGGATAAAGATATATATAGGATGTAGGAGGAGTAGGGAATGTGGGATGTTGACCCAAATCGCAAATATTAGTCTTTAATCCTACACTCTGCAACCAACGGGCAACGCGAAGTAAAATGGTAATCCTTAACAAAAACAGCCAACACTTTTGTTTTTGTAAGATGTATCTAAACTATCCGCTGTGATGTGAATGGTTTTCTTCGTTCAGTTTAATAGTATCCAAACTAGAGTCAATGATACTTCTATAGGAGTATGTACTATCTTCGTTAGATCTGAACATATTAGCTTGGATACCACTCATGGTACCCCCCCCCCCCTTCCTCCAAGGAAGAAAAGAAACCGCATCATTATTTGATTGTAAATTGGACCAGCGGTCTCACTTTGGAGGCACGGAAGGGCCGTCAGAAATTTTTTTTTTGCTTCTCCCTTTCTCCCTTTCCTCAGAATTCAGGCTTTATTCATTACATTTACTTGGGCCATTGGGTTGATATCATGACGTCATACGTCAACAGTCAGTTGCTACCGACAGTGACAAGGTACAAGGGCATGAAATTGGGGTCGCTTCTGCACATCTTTGTACCTTAAAGAAGATATAGATTTTCTCGCCGATAAAGGCCCTTGTTCCATTCTCACGGCATGATGGAAAACATTCTGTACAAATATCATTGCACGCATGATTCCCCTACGGACACCACCCCCCCCCCCCTCCTCCCCCTTCGCCTTACCCCGAACCTCATCAGACATGGATCACAAACCTTTCGGTGCGAAAGCTACTTCAAATAACGGATGGGACCTTGGTCAAATTATTATTTGGCAAACGTGCTCGATGTACGGCGAGTGTTGAGGCAGTGTGATGGAGAACACGAGCGTGACCAAGGAGATGAAGGAGATGGAGATGAGATGAAATAGAAGAGAGGCGGAGTGAGGATAGGACAGTTCTCAGGCTACGGCACGTTCCGATATTATCACATGACAGTGTTAGTCTAGACTACCTCTCCCTCTCTCCCACTTGACATACTTTACAGCTGTGGATGTTTCAAAGCACAAACAAAAAACTCAAACCGTCCATGTTCAACAGATCAATTCACTACGGTTTATCATCATTCTTGGCCAGCAGAGAACAGAGAAGATAGCCACATCCCATGTACAGATTTGGTAAATGATATAGATCTTGGTCAGCATGGCGAGGATGTACATTAGCACATGTGTGCAAATAATTATATGAGATTCTCTTAGCTCTATGCCGCGAGCTGTAGACGGACCTTATAGCCTCCATTTGATATTCAGATATTTACACTATACTTTATCGAAAAGCATGGACGGAATGTCAAAATATCTCGCCAATTAATTTTTCGTACACAAGGAACAATATAGGACTACTTTCAACAAATTTCATTTAAATTTCACAATCGCTACCAGTACTATAAATGGGCTGTACGAATGTTACAAAATGTAACGATTATTACATAACATGGATTATTTGGTTTTTCACAATGTTTGAGAAATATGACTACTATAGATTTAAAACTATTTCATCATCTTGAAGCATATCTTGGTATTTTCCAATTCATAAATCATTATGAAATATAATTTTCCCAGATTTTCTCAGATTTCAAAAAATAATTCAACCGGGTGAATCAAACCTTAATACCTGCAATTAAACAAATAACCAGTATCATGTATTTTGTATCGTTGGGGCCTAAAGTGTAAAAAAGAAGCTAACTCTCTATACGCATGACTTTTTTATTTCCGTAATACTTCTCAGGTTCATAACTAATCAATTTTCTAATCAGTGAGGTCTAAAAATGGCATATCACACTAATTGCGACACAGCTAGTTAAATGACAAGCCAATTTTCATCGGCAATGCATGCATGCAGTCATGCTAATGGGAAAAACCGTTTCCCCCTCTAAAGTAGCGTCCTTCTATATTTTTCATTTTACACCAGTTAAAAAACAACCAAAACTATTTGAACCAGCTTGTCAATGCGTTATTCATAAATATAGATAGAGGCTTTACAACATATACAAGTACTGTTTTCCGTCAGGTGATCCTAAGTATTGAGATATGACACCGTTAATGCACCTGGGGCCCGTTGCACAAAACTTGCGTTTAATCGCAACTCCTAAAAATCAAACGCAAGTCCTTAATGCGCACTTCTGATTGGGTGATAATAAATTTGCGTCTGATTTTCCTGAGTTGCATTCAAACGCAAGTTTTGTGCAACGGGCCCAGAACATTTAGTATATTTCTGCAGTATTCATTCACCAGATAAAACACAGCGTAGACGTGTCTGTATGCAAAGACATAAGATGTACTATATCAGTATAAAATCCGCCGTACGAAAAAAGAATTTGCAATATTTTTGATTATCTCAATGCAGGAACAAGAAAAGTGTAGGAGATGAGAGACATAAGCAGGGTGAAAATGAGGAAGGATAAAAGAGACTGTCACAGCAGAGATGAACTACAAAGACCTAGTAATCTGATTTAATGAAATCAAACAGAAAAAAGCTGCCCTCAAGACTCGGTACATCATTCGTAATCAACTTAAAAGCAGGTATATTTGAATGAGCGTGTGTGAGAGCTCTAATGGCGTGTGCTTAATACATTGACAGAAACGGGAGGTACAATTAGAGAAATCCAACGGGGAGAAAAATAAAATTGCACATACACTACGATTCATATCTGTTTCGTATACAACACATACATTTTCTTCCTTTTGATTTCATTCAGCAATGCTTAAACTGTCATTGTCTTGATTTATTTTTTAAAGATTTCATGCGGGGTTTTTTTTGTTCTGACTGTGGTATTTAAAACATAGTACTTCTAATGTAGGTCAAGTGTAGGATATATGTGGTAAGAGGTTCAGAAACAATTATTTTCGTCAGGTTTCTTAACTTTACCATAAACTTCCATGTGAATTGTAGAAGGAAGTTTTCTTTGCACCATTATTCTTTATTATAATTTCTCCAGTTTGACTTAAAATTGTTGTGTGCGTTTAAATACAATTAGCTCTAAACAGAATACCCTACTTTTCATGTCGTATAAAAAAAATCCTAACTAACATTGAGCTAGTACCACTGACTAGAATCAGCCATTGATCATTTTCTCTAAACCCTCCTTTTCAGAATTAATATAATTATCATGAATTTATCAATGGCCTTTTAACAAGTTTCAAATTTGTTCAATTATCATTCCAGATAACTTACAAAATAAACCCTGGCTGATTGACAAACATAATTCGATAATTATTGATGAATGATTGACCTTGAAATGATTTTTGTGTACTTCTGTTATTCGTCACAGCAAAGTAACAACGCAAAATATGCAGAGAAAGAAGATGGAGGTGATGCGAACGATGGAGGGGGGGGGGGGGGGGGGGGTAGTGTAACGTAGGCCTCATGTATGCATCAAATTAGAGCATGGAAAACGCCAGTACAACAATCAAATTGTTTAGAGCAAAAAAATATTACACGCAGCAAGATTTATATGATTAATGTGTGAAAGACATTATCTCCTTGCTTACATCTAGGTCGTTAAGTGTGTGTTTTCATGCCGCCTTGCCGGGAGTGGAAAAATAGGAAGGTGGATTGTAACTCCAAGGGTCGAGGAATACCAGGCATTTTGAAAAGAGGAAAATCTCATCTAGATTTCCAGGAATATTTTCTGTGAAAAGATACACCATTTCAGGGAAGAGTGTATGATGGTCATATTATGCAGCTTATCAAAGACACACAGAGCTATGTAGACGGGGAGGGAAACAGGGAAAAATCGCGGAGATGAATTTCGTATTAGAAAGAAAGCCAATAATAGAGAGTGAACAATAAGGTATACGACACCAATAAACAAAGAAAGATAGAGAGAGAGGGGGGGGGGGGGGAGAGAGTGGGTTGTGCGTTTGATTAGCATTATGTCCGAGGACATTTTCGGACAGAGAACAAAAAAAAAAAAAAATGAGAACAATGGTCCTCGGAAGCCGGACAATAGTCCTCGAACGTCGAACAATGAATTTATGCCTTATTCCGTCGACTGTCCGAGGACGAGGAACAATAGAGGAACAATACCTGTCCTCGGAAGTAAACGTGTGTGTGTGTGTGTGTGTGTGTGTGTGTCTATGGTGTGTGCGTGTGTGTGCGCGCGCGCGCGTGAAAGAGTAAACGAAATGAGAGAGGGAGAGAGAGAGAGAGAGAGATGAGAGAGCGGGAGAGAGAGAGAAAGAAATGATTAAAAGAAGATGAATGACGTTAGACGAGCAAACGTCGTATTCCAATTTGTTAATTAGCTCTTATATTGTCATGGACGTTGAATATTTCCCAGTCAGTTAATCTAATGAGCATTAAATGTCATACAATTTAAATTAGGCAGTGTCAATAGCCGAACCTTGCCTGTTGAGTACCACTGCGTATATAATAATAATGTCTGTGTCTCACCTTGGCAGAGGGGACCATTATTCAGAGATAATTACTAAGATAGCTAATTTAAAGCGCAATAATGTCGGGTCTACAGTACCATAATTTGCGAGCATGACATAACAATTAAAAATGAAAGATGCAATAATTTATGCTCTATCCAAATGTGTATATACACGTTTTTGGATCTTCTTTTTTAATGGATCGAATTTGAATAACACTAGTGCAGCGAACTTGGTATTATTCATAGTCTGTGAAAATATAACTTACTGTGAAGAAGCTGTGAGATGTGTACACACGAAAGAAAGCAGTCGTAGCTACGACATATGCTCCGATGACAATTCAATTTTGAATTCCGAATGAAATTTAACCCTTGAATCCAACCCTATACCCTACCCTAATCTGTAAACCTTACGTTAAACCCAATCGCAACCTAAGTATTATAACTTATATCTGGTGAAATTAAAGTCCCGAGCAAAATAACACAAAAGCAAAACAAAACTAGACAACCAACAAACAAAGAGAAAAAAAAATAAGAGCGATGTCCGGGCACAAAACAGTGGTCAGGTAACTTTTTAGAAAACCATGTTAATTGATCCGAATCGATCGCAAGTCCTCCAACCAATCGCAAAATTACTCTCGCTTATCTGTTATGTACAGAGTTAAGATTGATACCAAAATCAAGTTTAATTCTCGCTACCCCAAATACGCAATTTCGCCAACAGATGGCGTTTGTCATGCAAACCACGCATGCGCAGTGCTGACAATATCCCGATTGGGTCGACAAGTGTTTGTCTTTTTGCATTGAAAATGTACACAGGTATTACAAAAATCCTCGAGTTTGAGTAATTAACCGACATGTTTGAAAAGATACCATCATGATTTATTGAGACAATTGGTTGCATTTTCAAAATTTGAGTGGTTTATGTCATGCGATCCAAAAATTAAGCATTTTAGCACTCATTTTATTCATAAGCCGTAGTATTTCAATACGGACCGGAAGTGAAGTTAACGAAGATGCGGACCATTTCCATGCATAATATTGCCCTCTACGTCGAAAATTGCATATTTGAGGTAGCGAGAATTGCAATTTATTTGTATCAGTATGGTTGTTTTCAAGTATTTGATTGTCTCACATCAGTTTGTTTGTCTAAAACGGGGAGGGCTTCTGGGTTGGGTTGATTCTCATTTTCGTTCATCCTTAATGCGTGATATACTGAACAGTTGAGAGCATGCAATAGTTGGTATTTCACTGTGAGATGATTATGTTTTTCACTTATCTATTTCTAAACTGGCCTGGAGTTCTTGGCATGTTTTTTTTTCCTTTTCCTGTAGGCGCTGTAAATGTGAAAAACTGATTTGTCATCATTCTATTATTGTTTGCACTAACTGCCAAAATAACAAAAATCGAAGACGCTACTAAAAACCAGACCACTTACAATTATTTCTATTACTGTATGGGAATAGAAGCGATGGCACTTATCATGATATTTTTTAAACATTTTTTTCTGATAATCATGTTTGTAAATGGATCTTTTGAATGCGTGCTCCATTGCATCTGTCATTATGATACAGTTTGCAAAGGCTCGATGGTTTATTAGACCTGACTGCTAAGAATACATGTGCATGCTTGGAAGTAAGCAACCAGGGGACCGACGGCCTCTTCGAGTTACTTCGTAATGAGGATTACTGCCTTACCAAAGGGCACTAGCGCATCTACTGCTTTACCACTGATTCATCGCGCCTCCTTCAAATTTTGATGCATTTATCATTACGATTCGAAGCGATCTTTTGTAACGGCATTTTAACAAATTGAACTATTTTAACAAAATAATCTTACATGCCATCCGAACTATTTCTGAGTATCAAATACATAGACACTGGTGAAATCTGGACTAAATAAAACCATTCGTACCGTATTGTTCACTTGTGACGTTATCGCGATTGTTTTTTTTTTCTTGACTCACCCTATAGTTAAATACTGCTGCGGCACGAGCCCCATGTGTTATACCTCACATCCAATTATGTTGTAATGTTTCATCCTAAAACCAACCGGTCGTCTGATTAATCAACTGGTCACGTTACCTCGCCATGTTCGGGCCAGAGACGTTTCTTCCATTTTTAAACATCCAATCGCGATTCGAGATTGCTCATTAGCTGCATATACCCCAGTGTTCCTGGCTGTTGTGAATTAATCTGGGAATTTCATAGGACATGCCAGTACAGTGGCCGTATATTCTATGACCTTTTTGTTCAGGACAGTAACAATTATTATCATTGTAATCATTACTGTTTATACACAACGATGAAAATTGGTTATAGCAAAATAGAATACCCCTTATAAATCAAGATTAAAGTGTCACTATGACTGGTTGTTTTATTTATCATCGAATAAATATAATTTGCATAATATTTTTGAAGAGGTACGTTCCCGGGTATGTTAAGAAGTTCCATAACACATTTGATGCTCAGAAATGATTAACAAACATGTCTAAATAAAACCAAATTGATGTCCGACTTAAAACTGCAAACAGGGTAGAACGCCCTATTGCATCCTTTTAGAATAGGACGTTATTTGGCTCGTGTTTAGATATCAGCGTCTACAAACTTGCTCGGCCATTATACAAAAAAAAATGAACATAGGCAAGCACGGAGAAGCTTAACATTTTATGAAAAAAACTTGTGAGGTGTTCTCTGTCTCAAAAAATTTCGAATGTCTCGTCACCTTGCAATGATTTAGTATTATGCACACCCACTTTATGTGATAACTAAACAAAAAAAAAATCCTTCTATTTTTTAACATGCCATCTTCTAAACCTTTTAAAGCGCAAAAAACAACATGTGCTAAAAAAAGGGCAATATCGCTTAGATTCAACACGATCCTTAAATAAATAATTAACACAGCAGGATAACATCCCCAGCAAAGATTTTTCACGTGTGGGGAACCATCAATTGACACGTGTTGCACTAAGAAATTTACACGTTTTTAAGGATACAACAAAAAATAAAGAAATACAACGTGTAACATCAGTGATCCTCTAACAGTTTCTGCACAACGTCATACAGCAAACACATGTCTATGCGCATGTACAAGGTTACGTCCTGGCAGTGCGAGTATCTTGCGAACTACTACTCACCCCGTGCTCATAAAACATTCAAAAGTGAAGGGGAACGGCTTTGGCAGACACTTGTTATGCTAGATCTATATTGAGTCATGGGTCCCACTTAGGACCGAAAAGCAAATTGACAATAGGTCTCGTCCTATTATGATGCGATATCAAGTAAATTAACTCAAGCGTTGTTGATGATGCTATAACGAGAGTGAAGGATTACGAGATACGGTTAGGGAACATAATTGATTGTACACATTGAACTCGTATTGCGCAGCTGCGTCGCTATCAGAAGTGAGGAAAGGTAGATTAAACATGAAAATAGAAATAGAAAGAATTAATATGAAGCATGAAAAGACTAAGGGATTACAAGGTTTAGTTCAGCGGTTCATAAAGATATTTGGTCACATGACTCCATTAGACTCAATGTGAGTTTCTATAACGCCAAAGTGCAATTATCGTTACTTTTGTAATACAACTGAACATAAGATTCAAGTGGGGTTTTTAAAAATGTTTTATTTAGTTTAATCATGGTCCTATGCATATCTCTTGTTTCAGTCGAACCCCCTAAAAATCAAAATTACCCTGCGGGAATCACGGCCCTCAGTTTTAAGGACAACTTATTAGAAAGTCGAATAAGTTGGTTAAAAATAATAAGAAAAACATACGTGTATACTTAGGAGTGATGATAATGAGATAGAGATTAATAACGAGAATATTGATATAAAAAGAGGTTAAATAAATATCGATATTAGTTAAAAGAAGGGGTGGCACTGAATAGGCTTAAAGTCAAGCCAAACGGACTTAAGAAAGCAAGAGCTAAGTAAAAAGAAACAATTGTTAGTACGGAGCAAACTGGGAAACCATACGAATAACTTCATCACATATTTCCTCCAGGGTTTTCTTCTCATTTTATCACTTTTACATCCTTGATTATTTTGAGACTCATCATAACCCAACGCCAAGGTCAACCAAAATATCACGCTTCCTACCGAGAAGCGAACATCTCTATTGTGATAAAAATCGAATTAAAAAGGATAAGATAAATGTAATTCATACCCTTTTGAACGCGTACGACACGTTGTAAATAAGTACGTGCCTCGGTGAGGGTTGGGGAAAAGTATCAGGAGATTTATAAGGAAATTGATTAGGATCGTTTTACATAATGCATGTCCGCCAAACACATGGTGAGGTCTTTAAACCGCTGAAGTAGAATTGGATTATTCATCGTCACAGGCACATTCCAAGGCCACGTCGTCATGAATACTGCAAGATTCGTGATCACGCGCCATCGTCGCATCTTCTTGTAAACCCAGCCTGCTCTGAATGTTGGTTATAATACAGACAGTAATCAAGTTTGTTCTTCAATTCCATCCGACCTTTGTTCCTAGATTTAAACCAATTCTGTTTTTAACTTCCTTTTTAACTCTTATTTTCAAGATCTTCTTCTTGAGTTCATTTTCTTTCTTTTATTCTTTTTTTCTTCCGTCATGTTTGTGCTTACCTTCTTTAAACTTTCGTACTCGTTTCTTATCCCCCTCTTTCTCTCTCTCTCTCTCACTTCTTACCCTCTCTGATCCCCACCCCTTCTCAATCTTAAAGAGAAGGTTGAGTTCTGAGAAAGGTGACAATAATTTCTGAGCTTTCTCATTCCTGTTAGTTTGGAAGAACATCACAGTAGAAATGTCCCCTTAAAAGGACTTCTCTTCAAATGCCCTCATATTCGAAATGTGACGAGAAATAGCTGAAATGTTCGGGCCGAACATTCATGCCACATTGTGTGCAGTCCCATTATACCCATTTCTGTGTGCAGTGCATGTGCTTTTCAGCGAGATTGGGTCGATTTCTTATCATTCTAATTCTAATTATTACAAATCCTCAATGTATACACCAATTCTTACGCAGTCATCATCAACCTTTCCCAATTGCTTTGAGACAGTTTCTTTCACAATGCAACCAGAACTCAACTTTATCTTTAACGTCGGGCTAACAACATTAAAGTATTTGAACAAGTACATACAGCACAAAGTGATGCGTTCTCGGCTGAAAACAAAATAGAACATTCCAGCCTTCTCTTCGTTTACTCGTTCCCTCTCCTTCTCATCTTTCCCCGTCCCATCCTCTTCCATTTTACTTGCCACTTATAAGCTTTAATTACAACAAAAATGATGACAAAGAGGCTATGCAAGGAAAGTGATATTGCGCGAAAGAAACAACGTCATGAGTTCACGGGAGAGAAAAATTAAACGAAAAAGAGCGTTCTTCACGAAACTGATACGTCCTCTTTAAATTACTCCTCACAAAAACACAAATGTGATGAATGATTATGACGGATGAGACGAATTCTTCCTTTAATCACGTCTCATGACCCATTTTCCATTTTAAAAGACCGTTTGTTCTAAAAAAAAAATCCAAAGAAAAGATGTTTGGTACAAAGAAGAATTCGGCTTACTATAGCGTAATCAACTAGCTCTGGGCGTCACCATAGCTACAGTTTGCTGAATGATTATCGTATCGTATCGCACTACACGTCAGAAGAAGAAAAATTCGTAAACAGTGTAGACGGGGAGCAACATTAGATTTGGATATTTAACGAATTCATTATGATTATATCATGAATTACATGCTTGACAGCCGATTTGACATTATTATATTCTTATTGGATCTTCTTATCGAAGGAAAAGGGGGTACACGTCCAAATGTTTGTCTACTATTTTTTAGAATATTACGGTGTGACTTTACTGGATATCTGGTATAAAACGATATCGGTTTATGCATAAGATATTCAACAACCTTTAATATGAAGCAAAATGGGAAACCATACGAATAACTTCATCACATTTGCTCTAAAAAAATATGATTTTAATGTTTTAGATAAGAAGCCCTACCGTTCTTGTAAATTTTAACAATTTGTTCGACCACCCCCCTATCAGAAGCACAGATTTTATGCCCCTATCCACCCCCTTTCAACGGGGGGAGGGGGGGGGGAGGGGGGGGGGCGTTTCATCAAGCGTCTTGTCGGGGATTTTGACCCTCAAATTTGCTCTCAGCCAATCAGATGCATGGATTTCAGAAACTTATAACAGTTACTGCGACTTGTCATTGATGACAAGTTTTATGAAACAGGGCCCTGAAATACCCCACTCTGTTACACCCACTTTCAGCTTCTCGAGACCATAAATCCTGAGGGAATTTATCAATAATTCTTTCCGTGATAACAAAAATAAACATATTATCATCACTCGGCTCCCACACTCAGCAATTCGCTCTCTCTAAAAAAAAATCAAACATATTTGTTCTCTTCACCGGCCGTATGGACATGACAATAATTTACACCTCATAACTCAATATTTTATTTCCGCTCTTCTGGATCACGAAGCGTTGCAACCCTGGCAAATGAAATTAAATCCGACGTTTAGCCACCACAAAAAAGCAGCAAAAAATTACACGAACTTCGCTCGTCAGTCACGTACGTAAAAACTCTTAAAATATAACGCGTTATTACATTATTAACGTCGATAGAAAGATATTGAAGGTAAGAATGCTCCATTTAGAAGTTAGAAATCAGATTTAGACGTAAATCCATCATTTTTTATCATTTAAGTGATGCACATTATTGCTTACCGCGACAGGCGGTTTCTCAAATATTAACTTTGCCTGCACGAACTAAAAGGCAGACATGCTGGAGTAGGATAGCTTTTAGGGTATCATTTGTCTTGAGTTTGTGATACTAACTAAACAACTGCAGACCAAACACTTGATATTAGAGGTAAATAGTATACAAATAGTGAATGGCCATGAGTGCAATGGTACAAGATTTTGCACGAGGTGAAAGATAAGAGACGCTCTATTCAACGAGGCGCAGCCGAGTTGAATAGAGCGTCTCATCTTTCACCGAATGCAAAATCTTGTTCCATTGCACGAATAAAGACCATTCACTATTTGTTTTATACAACACCTCGGACGTTAACGGGCTTAAAACATTTTTTTAAAGGAGAATTAACCTCAAACAATAAAGACGATAGTGTTCAAAGGTGTTATTTATTCCTACTTGTTAGACTATATGGCTTCGCGTCAAAATATACGAGATCGATACGAATCAAGATTTTCTGAGCAAAATTTATCATCTGCTAGCAATATGTATCGTCTGCTAGCAATACATGGGGGCTGCCATTTTTTTATGTGTACAAGAAGATTTTCTTAATCCAAATGCCCAATTGCCTTTTTCAAAATTAAAAACCCATTTGAGATTAAAAATATAGAATAGATATGTCAATTTATTTTTAAACTGAAGATTTCCTTATATATTTCTGTTGAAAATCGATATTCGCTTAATATAAATCTATTTTCTACATACTGTGACGCAATGGACGGAGCAAATTAATTCAAATTTTATGGATGCTTCTTCCCTGAGCATCTATAGCGGCAAACTATGCATTCACCTGCTTTCGGATAATGGGACTTGAAAAGTCAGAATGCATGCTGCATATATTATGTTCTGCTCTGTTTGGCAAACCCAAGAAAACAGATTTTTGTTAAGCAAAACCAGACAATTTAAAAGTATCATTATAAAGATTTAATTTTTATAAATCATGTAAACACCCACTTTATATTTTTCGTCACATATGGGATTTTAGGTAATGAAGAAAATCAATTTAGGTCTTGGATTCAAAATATCTTCCTGACCGGAACATTTCTCAATGGTTCATGTACAAATCCAAATCAGCAAGAAAATGGCAGCCCCCATGTAAATGAGTAGGAGACGATACCGGGTGTTGGAATATCTTTATTTATACCCTTTTCTAATATCTTATTAGAAAATGATTTAGGCCAATAAGTAGGAATATATTACACCTTTCAATATAAGTAAATTTGTACTCAGGGGTTAATTCTCCTTTAAGAACAGTTTTACTAGTCCAAATCGACCAAATTCAGCGATCAATAAAATTATCAGCGCGCACTGCATGCACTATAACTAAGCAGCAAACATTTATCGTTCAACTCACCAAATATTTCTAGTCTAACTCGCTGAATGATCCATGTAATATAATATGTAACGATAAGAATCGAATCCAACCAGAAACGGCATAATCGTGATATAGTCCCCACCATACCCTAACCCTAACCCTAACCCTAACCCTAATCCTAAACCCTACCCTAACCCTAATCCTAATCCTAAACCCTAACCCTAACCCTAAAACCTAACCCTAATCCTAAACCCTAACCCTAATCCTAATCCTAAAAAAACTTAGATTTTTTTGAAGCGGGGACTATTTCACGATAATGCCCCAGAAACACAGTAGAAAACAATTTCTTTCAGTATCTTCCTACTAACTAGTTACTAGTTTAGATCTAACGTAGGACTATAACTTTAGTAAAGGTCTAACTTAGTCTTAGATCTAACGTTTAATAGATCTGTCTGTTGTAAATTAGAAAGTAACGGGTCCGTGGCATGGAGCTTGTGGCTTCTGAATATTTTAGTTAGATTCCTGTAAGATTAGTACTCTTTAGAAAGAGTAACTTAATGTCCAGTACTACTAGATTCTGGTCCGCTAACGACATTCATATTTTGCCCAAAAAAAAAGATTCCAAACGGCTCTTCGCAAACTTACCGGTACAGTACCTCTCTAGCAAGTATTGTGAGGGATTGTGAGCATCGGAGTCGGACAATAATTTATGCAAGCCTGCAGTTTGATGAATTTGCAATACATATTTGGTCCTGCCATGATGTGAGTTTTTAAACCAGCGTAAAATCGAGAGAGAAACTTATCCAGCTCTGAATCCGGCAAACTGTTGTCTTGTTGCCCTCCGCTAGCGACATTGATGCACATTTTGCAAATGATTCCAAACGGCTCTTCGCAAATTTAATACCTCTTTTAGTGTTGTGAGAATCAGAGTCAGACAATAATTCATTCAATTCGTCATCATTTAGCAATACAATTACAAAGTTTGGTCCTGCCATGATGTAAGTTTTTAACTTAACTTTTAACTTAAGTCAAGACAAAGAACAAATCCTCTGGGAACATTAACAAACCAGATCTAACGTTGCAGCCAATCCGCAGGTCCCCTAAAAGTGCGCTATTTTATTTCCAATTCTGCCTGACTATGAATACATAATGAGCAAGAACAGCCAGGAACATCTCATTTGCAAACTATTGAATAGCCTACTTATCATTCACCAATTGTCATGAGTTATACATCAAATAAAAGAAGAGGGATCAGAGATTTGTGACATGCTTTTATTGTGTTCAAAATAAAAGACCAAATTGGTATAAAATGGTGTTCCTTTTATGACCAAAAATGGAAATTAAATGAAATATAAATCTGGCCAAATCTACCATAGTTTTATTGTGAGCCAGGGCAAATTTGACATGAGCGTAAAGGGCATTTTCTGTACTTTCCAAAGATTGAAATAACATTAATGTGCACTTCATGACAGGGTCAGGATCCAGCAATATGTAACCGATGTACACACTTTGTCTTTAAAAAAGTCAATTCCAGCATTCTGATTGGTTACCACCACGCAAGATGTTTTCTCACAGCCAGGCAACAGCTATGCGCATGTTTGCGCAAGGATGAAGCAACAGGTTGCGCAATGTTTCATTCAACGCGCACTTGGTTACGGATGGCTCGCTTGCCAATCACAGGGCTAAGATTCTATGCTCTTGACCATAGTCTTGACAACGGATGACCTGCGGCTGAATATTGCTGGATCCTGACTCTGTCATAAATTTATGGATGTTTTGAATGTAACGATGAAAAAGATGAGATTCCAGCGCTTCCATACATATGTGTCTTGATGGCGGCTCATATACTTTTTATATGTCTTTTAACAACTTGAAATCTTGTGAAAAAAAGGCTTTTGTATGACTATTTCATCAGTTATTTTGAACATTTTCTTTTTAAAATTCTGACTAAAACAAAATATCCCTGTGTTGGTAAACTATTCATTTATTTTTGCAGAAAGTCTAATGAGCACAGCATTAATATTTATTGAAGAACATAACTTTAAAGATGACCATGCGATACAGCCGGCTGGGTGCAGGGAGAAAGTCCATTTCGGGCACTGGAAATAAAATGCGCGTTTTTGGCTCATTTGCATACGACCTGCGGTCTGACTGGTTGTACGCTACGCGTAGCCTGCATGCTAGCTGCCCGCGCGTACCGTCGCGTCGACCCGTCGCTGCATATTTTTGTGTTGCATAAACTGCGCCGCGCGTACCATGATTTATGTTTATTGTGACGTCAGAGTGCAATTTCGTTTGATCCTTTTGTTCCATTGCACGGTGATGTTACCTACCTCACAATATACTGTGTACATCGATAGTGACGTCAGCGTGCGATGGTGCAAATGGATCAAACGGAATTGCACGCCTGGAGAATGATACTGTTCAACAGTACTTTTATCGGATGTCATGTGATTAAGAATTGACCAATGGGGTTGCAAGAATCTTAGTAGGTGTTGTATAAACCTGTTTACTAAGTGATTCAAATTTATGGATGTTTCTTTCCTGGGGACCTAGTAACGAGGTATTCCATTAACCTGTTATTAATGAATGAACTACAATACTTGGAATCCAGTTTGCATACATTACTTGTTGCTATGTCTGACAAACCTCTGGCAAGATTTCAGATTGTCAAGAACAACCTTTGTTTCAAAATTATGCATAAAATTTGAATCACTTAGTAAACAGGTCTATTGAAAGCATTTTCGTAGGAATTATGTAATTAAAAAGCAATGTAACAAAACACATTACCATATTATGATCATCCCCTCCCCCTCCTATTTTTTTAAAAAACATTATTCTTCTTACTGATGGGTTTGAAATGTTTTCGAAACATCCATGATTTTTATCATCATCATTGGGTACTTTAATAAACTAACTCTTAAAATCTGTTTGTATGTACAAGGAATACTCATTTACGACCAAACACGATTTTGACGAAACTAGAAAACGCAAGCTAAGACTTGCACATATTTTGTATTAATTTTCTGTTATCTTCGTTTAGCCATCTTTTGATGGTGTTTGATTTGAAGAGATATTAAACCGCTGCAACTCACAGGTAAACACTCCCACACACATTTAACACACCCATACTAGGTAAACACACCCACATCCCTTAAACACAGTGACTGTAGCTAACGGAACATCAATCAGGCCAAATCAACAAAAATATGATGAAAATATAATTATAACTTAAAGAGAAAAATCTTTCCTCACATTTGAGGCACACGGTTATGTGAGATAAGTGAGAAGGTTAAATAACACGTATACATGTACGTATAACTCTGACGTTCAAATACTCTCTTTGAACAACAGCTCAATAATTGATTATTATGGTCGATTTTCACGACATTATATGAGCGAGGGTTACCTGTTTACGAATACTACCGTATATATGGGAAGGAAATAAAGACTTGCATATGGAAGTAAAATTAGATTATAGTAGCATACTATATTCCGAAATACTTTCCATACTAATGGGACTTTGAGAATTCGTTCATTCTTGAGTTGGTACTGCACATTTAGGACATTTTCTTTATTTGATTCACAGATTAAACCAGGAAAAAGGAAGAGTATTAGAATGATACTAGAGAACCAAGGTAGACGTACAAATCTGTGATATCATTGTTCTTATATCGATTATGAAAGAACATGAACGAACGTATATAGGTTATAGCATTTAACGGACGATTATATACCGTTTAGTACCGTTTCCGTGAAACTATTCATGGGAAACAAATCACCTACTGACTTGAAATTCGCATGAATATGCAATGATTGACCATAAAGAAAGTAAGAAATTAATAAAGAGATGAATATAGTTAACCATGGTGACGAAAACAAGCAGTCATAAAAACAAACGGGAAACGAAATCAACGTTGTTGCAACTTCGAGAATATTATTACCGAGAAATCTTTTTCTATTCATTAATTGAAAACCTATCGAGGAGAAGATGGCCTATTGTTTACACTGAACTTAGCCTGATTTCATCTCAATCGATCATTCCATTAGTATTTTGCCTGGGTCCGATATGATAATATCTCTTTAAAATGTAATTACAATAATGTCAGATCTCAAGCCTTCCATCTACACAAACTAGCACATTAAATGATTTCATACGTGTCTTGGAAACGGTATTAGAGAGATGAAAAAGCAGGTCAGATAAAATCATCCTATTTTGAGGGATAACAAAGAAGTTTGAAGCATTTGATATCCTCCGATTTTCAGCAAATTGCAAAATAAAGGGTGTCTCGGTGTAGCTTATGGAAAATATATAGCCGCGTGCTAAAAAAAAGTATTATACATGCTTGAATAAGCATGTCGAAATTACATTCTACAAAGAATATTGCCTTTGCTTCCGATTTGAAGTCCTTAATGTACGACTGCACACTCGTAAACACCAAGAAATTCCACGTGAATTTATGTAAATCATGTTTTAACGCAAAATATTGATTAAAATTTGAATACCTATCCCACAACGTGAATATAAACTTTTACCTTGCATGAACAGACATAAAGACAATCCATTAGCACGTAGCTTATGCATACAAATATTAAGCTTGTTAATAAGGCCTTGGCAAACGTCGCTCTCTTTATGTCCTCGTCTTTATTCTGCCGCAACACTCTACGAGTAATAATCTTAGCCGAGAAGTGAAAGTGATAATAAAAGCAAGTTCCGATGGCCTTTTAATGAGTCTTTAATCAGTGAACAGACGACTCAAAGTTGATAGATTGTCTGATTAGTTCCGTACTTGAATTTATTTATAGTCAGTTTTGTGTACGTCATGATCGATGGTACGCGAGAATTAAAGCAATAAATTGCGCGCGAACATCTCGGCACACATTAATCAACCCACTATGTCCTTCTTACTTTGTCACGTCTGCTTGAAATGATTGTCTTCGAGGCAACATGGATGATAATGGGTGAAGAAGCCTTCCAACCAAACTTAAGGGTCAAATGGTTTAACATTTACTTTCTCCTCCGAATCAATTCTAGTCTTTTGAACTTGTCTTTGTAGTGACAATGTGACAGAAAGTAAATAATTGCGCGGGGAGGAGGGGGAGGATGAGGAGGAGGGGGAGGATGGGGAGGAGGAGGAGGGGGAGGAGGAAGGGGAGGATGGGGAGGAGGGGGAGGAGGGGGAGGAGGGGGAGGAGGGGGAGGAGGGGGAGGATGGGGAGCAGGGGTGGTTCCAGGATCTTGTCTCTGAAAAACAAGGGGAAAAGGGGGGTCATCTGGGCCCCCGTTTCATAAAACTGGTTATCAATAACAAGTTACAATAAGTGTTATAAGCTAATGAAATTCTTGAAGCTGATTGGCTGAGAGGAAATTTGTCATAAAAAGGGGGCAATTTTTATTGATAACATGTTTTATAAAACAGGGCCCAGGTTTTAAAAAAAAGAAGAAAAAAAAACCAGGGGGTCCACTTCCCAAAAAATCTGACAAGCAACAACAAAACACGTTACTAAAGTAAAAAAAAAATAAAAAATAGGGGGGGGGGTCCAATTCATAAAACTCTATGACAAGTAGGCAAAAAAAGGGGGGTCTGGACTCCCATGACTCCCCCTGAATCCACCCCTGGGGAGGGCATTAGCATTCGTGGGAGCAGAAAAAATAAAATTGTACACTTGTTTATTCATGAGTTAACACATATATTAACATATAGCAGGGCAAGGTTTCTCGTCGTGTAGAATTTATCAGATTTACGCATAGATCATTATCTATGAAGTACTTTTGAAGAGCCCGATGCGGCGTTTTCCTTTGGGGGTAAAAAAAAATGTATTAAACTATAGTCCGACTGTAAATGACGACATGCACCCAACAGTAAAGTTTTTTAGAATCTAATGGTAATATTATATAAAGAGTGAAATAATAATTGTTTTCTAATTATCGCTTCAATTCCTTCATGCTTTCTGAAATGATACAATGCTTGACATTCATTTATATGGCTGTTGGTAAAATTGAAATCTTAAAGTACTTTAATGCATGGATTCCCAGATCATTACTACGTTTCATTTCGTTTTCATTAGCTATGTGTTCATTTGATACATTTGAACTGATAATCAGTATTAATAACACACCCAAAGGTGAGAAAGGAAAAATGTACCGCCCTTACGCAAATAAGGTGAAGGAAAAGAGACCGCCTCGAAATAATCCAAAGACTCTTGATAGAGGCATGAATTATGCAGAAAAGGTAAGAGATTATGAATCAAGGATCGGGTGATTCAAACTGAATATGAAGAGTGTGGGAGTGAGTGGGATCATTTAAAAGGACACACAAACATAACAACAACATAAAATTATGTTATATAAAAAAAATACATCTTGGAGTAAAAACTGTAAAGTTAACAAGAAAGGGACGAGATGGAAATATGCATAGTTGCTTGTAAAATGTTACTTCTTTACATTTTGCATGGCGTATTCTTATCATAAAATATATAAAAATTTGCTATACAGATTAAAGGGGAAGTCCGGTCCAAAAATTACCTGGTTTTGATAGAAGTAGAAAACTCAGACCAACAGATCAATATGATTTCCTCATAATTTGAACCAACTTATATTAACAGGAATATGTTTTTGCATGTGTACATTAATACAGAATAAATAATTTTTCTGTAAATATCATGAAAATATGAATATTTTGAAAACAATATCAATATTTTGAAGTTCGTGAAATATTTTGTAAAAGTGTATACATGCAAAAACATATTTCTATAGGTGTATCTTGGTTAAGGCTATGTGAAAACTCATATTCTTGGACAAATATTGAGAATATTTATCATGAATATAAACAAAATAATTGTTGAGTTGTGTACATCACAAACCCATGACTGAGTTGCCAATTTGTCTAGTGATTTTCAATGTTTCTCTAGTTTTTCATGCCACTCAAAAATTCATAACTTTCTTATTAGTTGTCCGATTTTCCTCAAACTTTTTTTTCGAGCTGTAGGTCTAATTTTTCTACTTCTATTAAAACCAAGCTATTTTTTTTACTGGACTTCCCCTTTAATACATCTATGGCAACATATAATCAAAACACTGGTGGCAACAGATCATCAATAATGTTGAAAATCATTATGCCCTTATGATTAATTCCTATTTGTATTTTATATTTGACTTCAATTCACATTGTATTCGAATTTGGTACTTGGAGGACCAGTATGCAAAAGTACCCAACCGTAATTGTACCGTGTATTTAAAATAAAGTCGCTGTATACTTAGGCTTTGGGGGTATTTCCACATACCTTGATGCAACTGGGAAAATAATTAGAAAGATAAACGACAAAAAATAAATAAACGCACAATACATTTTGGGATAGGCCTACTTCATAGTTTTTATTGCAGCCAACATAAAAATAATTTTTAAGTGTAATCATAATGCAATATTCCTGTTTTTATTTGAAGAATTTGATACTGTGAATTGATGATTACAAAATACAACTGAATATTGTGCATTCGGAATTCGGTGAAAATGCAAGGATAAATTCATATTGAGGACCCTAAATGCGGGATAAATTGTGTGTTTAGGTGCATATTCAATGTTGACACTCTTGATAGTGTTGTCATTATAATGTGAAACATGATCATCAGGATCAAAAACCAAGATTACCGAGAAAATGAATCATTCATAAAGGCCTTTTATATACATCACGATGGCAAAGACTTTCGAAAAATCACCTTTAGGCAATTCCAATAGCCCGGTCTATCACCTTAGGAATGTGTGAACATTACAACGACGTATTACGTAATTCGACCATAATTTCTATATGCAATACAATAATTGAAATTGGAACTGTCCTTGAGTGGATTTTTCTAAAGTGGTTGCGATCGTGTTGATAACAAACCTTTTGGAAGCAGAGATAAGAAATAGTGAATATTTCCGCTTCACGCAAGTTAATTACCGTCGCGAAGGCTGTTCACGTGGAACAAAAAATAAATGACACTTTGACGGAAATGACAATGCGTAATTAGAAATGCCAAGAAGGTGTGTCGACCAAAAGGGGCAGACAGCACCATTGTCGATGTGTACTAGAGAGCAAAATAAAAACGTCTCTTCTAATTATAGGAATCATCTCACTCTGTCTCTGCATTCACATGTATCTCCGTCTCTTTCTTCTTATCTCTCTTTCGTTCTGTCACCGTCATTATGATGATGATTACTGTAATCATGAGGGCACTTACGAGGACAAAGACTAATTGAAGGCGCTGTGCAAAACGTAGACATGTCGATGAATTAAGTTTGTCGGTATAAATGCAAGAGGCACAGCATCCATGTTTAATTTTAAGTCATGAAAAGAGTCGATTCCCTCTTAAGTAGACAGTTGTGCCATGTCATGTTTTAGATATTAACATGATTAAATGGTCTAAATGGATTACCATTTTGAGCTGACTACTACATCAAAAATATGAACTTGAAATATGAAGACCCTTTTAAGGTACCATGATACATACATGACTGTAATATTCAAAGAAAATCAAAACTGTTAAAATGCCATGGGTGCCATCGTAAGCACACATTACCCGAGAATAGGAATCTGTGCATTATGGATGGAACGTTTATGGTTTTATCTAGAAATGTATTCATGGTATTGGGCTAACACGGTAAGAATATTCACCAATTTGCATACACTCACAGTGTTGTTACCCTTTATCATCATCTTTATCTCGTCGAGCAAGTCTTCAACATAATTTACATGATTAGGTTTAACAGGGCCCTCTAGCATAAAAAGTTGCGTATAAACGCAGATTAAAATATTAAACTCAACTTGATTTTCAACTAAACAGGATTGAGTATTTGGGACTTGTGTTTAATTTGTTTGAGTTGTGTTAAAACGCAACTTTTTTATGTAAGAGGGTCCTGTATTCTCGTTTAAATAATATACGGAACACAACTGACTATTTGAGATAAAGTGATGATTATTTGTAATCTAAGCTTCTACTGAAGGCAAATCAGATGAACTACAACGTCGGTTGATGCACTCACATCGGACACGTTTCCAGTCTATAACTTCCTGCTTTAAGAAAACGTCGTCAACCGGAGAATGATCTTTGAATGACAATATCAGATATTCCTCCCCACTCTCAGGCTGACCGACGAAGGAACCCTTCACAGAGCTTCACAGAGCGATGAGCTTTACTACTGTCATCACACAGAGAGAAAAACTGTACTTCCAATCAACGCATAGGGAGTTACCAAAGGGGTGGTTTAGGGGAGGGCGTAACTTCTCCCTGTATCCAACAATAATTGTTTCAGTAAAATCTTTACTTGTTGCTGGCAGATAGGATTAAGGGTCAATTACTCTCTGACAGATTGAATTATTCATTAAAAAATAATTCGATGCCAGTGATTAATTGTAACAACAGACATGTTTATTATTCCTATGTTTTGACTCTCATCTTTATAATTTATTGTTGTTTCTTGTTAATAAGGTCATTCGATATGCATCGTTTTGCTTCGGTATACTTTGCTGTTGTCTGCTTGTTTTGATGTGTTTTGTTGGTGTTCTATTACAATGCGATATAGACTCTGCTGATGTTGGATTCTATTTTTAGTGATAATGCTATTTCAGGATTCATACTTAAACATTTGATTCATGTGAATGGTATTTAATACGCTTGCCCCTTTTCAACAGCACAAAATACAGTGCATATGGATAGGTATAGGTGCGTATGGGGGCAACTTTGAACCGGCAATTCCCCTTGAATCTAAAATATTATAGCGGCGCCCTTGACTACAAGCATGACGACATCGCATTATTATACAAGAAGACATACGACGCACTTGTGGTCTTGCTTTACTGCGCCACGCTACCCGCCACAAATCACAGGTTATAAACTACAAAGCATCCCGGCAAACGTGTCTGTACTTTTATGATGTGAGTAATGTAACCTCGAGAAAACCAAACGGGTTTTCTTCTGAAAACTATCAAAGGTACATGTGACGGCGACATAGTTGTCATGTTTACAGCACGATATACCTTTCTTTGAAAAAAACTTTAAATAAACCGAGTTTCCCGGGTAGATAGCTATTAATGCACGAAACATGTACTAAACGATTATCCATCCTGTATGCCGTTATTTCCTCTTAATACTTAAAGAAAACCACACGCCATATGCTTTATATACAACATAAAGACGAGCCAATCATATTGACTTGCAAAAAGGCGTCCATGCGAATAATTGTCTTCTATCTTTCATGTTTTCGTAAAAGCTACTATATGAAGCAAATTTAGACATCAAAGTAATTCTACATCAAACCACGAGAAATGCCTGCAATAAATGTGAGTTGATAAATAGCAAAATACAAACATTTCTAAGCTTATAATATGTGATTTTGTTTCACCTGCAGATAAATATAAAATAAAACGATTGGGAGTTAAGAAAAACAGTTCCATACTGACCATGCATGTGTTAACTTAAAAGCACCATAATTATACTTGTTTATGCTCAGATTTGTTCAATATTGTAATGCAGTGTGCCGGCACAGACGATACATATATATATATATATATAAATATATATATAACTCTATTCGCGGCCATAGGGGGAATCCTTTTATATCGGCCTATTGTTGAAATTCCCCGTAACGCCCGTCGAAATTCCCCGTAACGCCCAAATTTTATTGTGACGGAATAAACCGCATTGTTAGGATTCCCCCTATGATCGTAAATAGGGATACACACACACACACACACACACACATACGTTTACATGGCTTTACTTCCGAGGACAACTATTGTTCCTCTATTGTTACTCGTCCTCGGACAGTCGACGGAATAAGGCATAAATTCATTGTTCGACGTTCGAGGACTATTGTCCGGCTTCCGAGGACCATTGTTGTCATGATTTTTCTTTTGTTCTCTGTCCGAAAATGTCCTCGGACATAATGCTAAACAAACGCACACACACACATATATATATATATATATATATATTTACGTCATGTGAGTATATGAAACGATTGTAATACAAAACTATAAACATAATGCTGAACATGTGTGATCGAGAAAAAAAAATCAGTGGTGATATTTATATATTTCTTTTTTTTGGATTGATTTTGCGTCATACAAGTTCAAAAGTAAAGAATTTTGATGTATATTATGCAATTATATAACGTAGGATTCCATATACCCACTAAAAACCCTTACCCCCTTCGCTCGTTCTCGATCTACCTCCGATTTCACTCTCCCTGGCAGAGCAGAAAAACTCCGGCTGGGTGGATAACTTTAAGCTAAACACACATGAGAGACGCACGAGTGGGCGCGAAATGCGGCATGGGGCGATGATGATGTTCTTTCCGCATGCCCGCCCCGCTCATACCTTGCAGTCAAATACGCCACAAGCCATCACAATCTCCCTTTTAAAGGGGTATATCAAGCGTCGCTTAAAGTACGGGAAATGTAATCTAATTAGAATAGTATCCAATTTAAGTACATTAAAACGATTGTCAGCAGGTAGGAACTATAATGGAAGACAAAGTAAAATTTAATTCCCCCTTTTCGGTTAGCAAGAATATTTTTATAGATATATTATTATAGATGTTATCAACATACATTAAGCGACGTGATATATTGATTTTCCTACATATTAACGTTAATACCACACAAGCCTCCGTTTATATTGCCTAGTAGATGTGAATATCTAACACTCATTGAAATAAGGACACACAAATAGCGCGCGAAACACGGTAATTAGAGATAAATTGGAAAGTATAAAGGTAATTTCGTTTTTATAGCATTATAATATCATCTGTGCTCGAAAAGCAATACGATATCCCGATAGTAATATCTCATATTCTCTTGAATAATGAGCTTTGATATATCTGAGCTCTATCAATTGAAAATGAAAAAAATATGACGCTCTCAAAATAAGCCATTAAATTAATGAATGCATTATCTATATAGGCAGTCAGCTGTATGATGAGGATTGATCGGCAGCGTATTTTTTCGCATGATATTGAAAGTGCTATCCTGGCATATTGCATAAACTAAGTTCTACGTATTACATATATTCAATGCGTTCTTAAATAAATAACTTAATTGACTCAGTCTAATTATGTTTGAATTTTTTTCACACGAATATATTTCAGATTTCATGGGAAGAAAAGTATATTAAAGGGGAATGAGACAGAGAAAGAGAGCTGAGAAGGAGAGTAATAGATCAAGAGGGAGCGGATGAAGGAAAATAAACGGAGAGAAGGGGGTCGGTAGGGGGGGGGGTTGAAAAGAGATAGAAAAGGTCGCTAACTACATGCACATCATAACCTTGCAAACGTTTATTTCATTTCATTTATTTATTTAATCTTCAAGATATATCGCATTATTCCATAATTCTTTTCATATCATCTATGAACCGAACAGAGAACATGATTGAAATTATTGTTGATTTTACGAGTGCATATTGCAATTCCTAGCGAAATTAATGCGCACCAGCCTGGCCTGGCCTCATCTCCATCGCATCTATCATTTATTTAGTACATATGAGCTCGAGCAAAATGCATCAGAGATGGGCTCCCATATCTAGATCCGACAGGCAAGATGGTAATAAGCTAGCCATCACGGGCAAAACTTTGAAGCATACTAAGAAATAAGGGATCATCTTAATGACGAAGAGCTCTGTGGCACAGGGGGTGTAGCCTTAATGTCACGCATCTCACTTTAACAACAAAGAAGCAAAGAAATAAAGTATTTCAATTTTCGGGCACAAAATAATGAATGTTATTCCTAATCAGGACATGATCAATGTGGAATCACGAGCCAACTACTTCAGTGTTCATTTCATTATTTTCATCGTCTAGTCGATATGTGGAGGGAAGAAAAAATATGTAGGTGGGCCTGAAACCCAGAATATAAGGTAAGTAGCGAGCAGTCATTTGGAGTCTACGGGAAATCAATAGTAATGAGAATTCACTATCCTGACGATGACCCCATCTCTGTATCAGGAGTATTATCCCTTGACGCGGTTTTTTTTTCTCGTTTCGCATACCTCGAATAAAAAGAATAAAAAGAACGTTCTTCTCTCCAGGCTCCATTTTCCAGTCATCGAATGTATGGCTTTTGTATCACGGTATGCGTGGTAACGATATGTTATGAAATATATTTATTTCAAAAATATTATTGTTTGAGACGGTGTATTCACGTTTCATCCTTTATAGTTATGCACAGAAGAGGTTTTTTCTAATCTGCAAAAAAAATGAATAATAATAAGAATGTTTGTGTCTTTCTACAGTTTGACATCTAATATATATTTTCTTGGCATATGTTTAACCTGTCCCAAACTAGGCATGACCGAATTACATTATTTCATCTTGCCGTCTAAACACATCTGGTGATAAATCATAAAATATTCACAGGAGAAAAGATGAAAGTAATAATGAAGAGTTTACGACTATAAAGATTTACATGCATTTATACAACTTGATTATCATGTCGTTTTGTTATGTCGATGGAATATTCTAACACTTTGCTTTCGACCCCCTGTATAGTTAAGAGGTTACGTTTTACGAATTGTGTAACTTTGTGATGTAACACGTGGTATGAAATAGTCACATAACTATTTTCATGCCTCTTTCCTGCTGAGAATGAAATAATATGTTTGTTTCGATATTTCTACGACCACGACCACGCTGCCATGACTACGCACGTTGTTGCACTGGTTGTCCGTCACGGTTTTATTGTAGCAAGTTCACGACCCGCCGTGTGCATGATGACACGTAGCTCTTATAAATCAGCCCTACTTGAACTCCCCTGTGATAACGTTACCCGATCTACTTGGGGTATACAATGACACCCAGTAAGCGGCCACAAACCGTTGTCATTCGTAAAGCCCAGCTCACACTAGGCTTCATTTCGATTGCGTCAGTTACCTGCGCTAATCGAGCGTGTGAATGCAATTTACCAATATGCCAGTTATTAAAAATATTGTTTGCACGGTTCATTTTGCAGTCACTTTTTAAACGATATTACTTTGTCACTTTCATGACGAACTAAAGACCATGCCAGTCACTGACGCGGTCCTAACGTCTCGTGAGCCGGGCTTGTTGCACGTTGCACACAAATCGCCATGATGGTGACGCAGGACTGCGTCAACGATTGAAGCAGTCTTTGACGCGCCATTTAGAGTGACACAAAGTGAATACAAACTAAATATTACAAACATTGCGTTGAATTACTAGGGAATGGAGTAAAGGCCTTCATAGGTTTGATTAGCGCAGGTATAATAAGAAAATCAAAGTAGCGCTTCGTGTGCAATATGCATAACGCGCCACACGGCGTCTGAACTGTTAGACTTTATATACAGCACCCCACTGGACCTGTATAGCCAGCTATTTGGAGCACCGTTAGGCTTCACTCAAGGCATAATGCATCTTGAAATAGGGTCAGGGACTGCACAAAACATGATACTCCATATGCCATGTACAACAGGATGTTGTTATTGTTATTTTTGTTTGGCAACCAGTCAAACTTGACTCTTTTGCCACAAATATTATTTTAAACTTTTTTTTAAACCATTTTTTTTACTCGTTTGAAGAAAGTACATAGAAGTAGGATCCTGGAGTAGGCTTCATTCGATACACATTGCATTTTGTTATCTCGTCAAATCAGACGTGCAGACGAGACAGCGCCATGGACAATAAACAACATGTTATACCTACTCATATGTCTGACCCGACTTGAGTAAGAAAGAAAGAGTGGGTCCTGCAGCAACATTGCATTCTCATGCTAATGTATAACGCACAGGACCAGAATAGCACACTATTGTCGAAATCATGGACAAATGATATGCTCCGCTTACGCAGTCATAAAGATGAAAAGGGAAAACATTGTTATCCTGTATGCTGCACAAACGCGACAATCGATGATTTTAATATACATCTTTTTACAGTAGAATGAACTCATCCGCAAACTGGGTCACCCTTTTCTTACATGATCCAAATCATATCCATGAATACGTGAAGCGCACAATATTCTTTTCAGTGTTCAGACTTAATAACAAAAGAACCTTTGTTATTACAGAAGATCCCCCTGGATAAAATGGCATTTATATACAGACATTATATTTCGCATGAGGCACCCCTTCTCCTTGACTCGTATGCCTTTAGCTCGCATGTTATTAACATATCAGCCTGAGAGAAAGAGCACACTATTACTGACCTACACGACCTCTGTCACTTGAAATCACGCTTGCAACCACTTCCGCTTAGAAAACACCCTTTGGCGTCTCATGGCAACCGTTGCTTAGGGGCTAGTAATTTACGATAGCGGAGCGTTGAAACGCGACTCACGTAGAAGTTTGCCAAATGTCGAACTGGAGAAGTAAATCCAGGATCCATCTCCTATTGGGTTACATGTGAGGTTTGTCATGACCTAAAGACAACATCACAATACAGCGGGATGATGTGCATACTCAGTGGCGGGTCACGTGGTGGTGGGGGATGGGGTGGGTGAGGGCACGGTGACTCCATTAAAGGGATACGCCACCAGGCAGCCGTGGGGGAAAATCAGGATTGCGTAAGCCCCATTTACCAAAGTTTGTGAGTCGAACGCGTCCGTCGGACTACTGGGATTATATTTCAGACTGCACGAAGCCGACCGAATCTCGCACGAGAGCTCGAGCTCAGGCGGAGCGTGCTTGTTGCGCAGCGACTAGTCTGTCCGAAGTTTGCATCGCACGGGGCAACGGCATGATCAGGTAACGATCACGGTGCCCTCTCACGTCTACAATCTGCGGTTGAGTATCCCTTTAAAAGGTTCTAACCTTCTTTTCCTGTCGTTCCCCCTCACGGTAAAAATCAAACCCCATATTTTGCTTGTTATTGTCAAATACTTTTAGTACATGTATATATACTTGTTCCCTCGCCCACTCCGCTAAAGAAATCATGGGTCCGCCTCCGATAATGCAAGTACAGGAATCCACTCGAAATGTCAAAGTTCTTTAACAAAACACTGCCATTTAGGCCTTCAGTAAAAATGGGCATTATGTCACAAACTGTTCATCAAACATGTTAAACAAAGGACGCAACTCAATCCGTTCTACCATATGAAGCACTTTAAAGAAAACCAGAGCGTGGCATTGGATACAAAACACTTTTAATACATGATTCATAACTGATGACCTATAGCACCGCTTTAAATAGACTGAATAGTTCATACACGAGTTAAAAACCAATAGCTTCAACCTGTGGGTCAAGTATATGCCCCACGCATTGTTCAACGGTCTTTGTGCTTTGACTTTGATGATTTCGATACAATAATCTGACTTCGGGTGTTTTTCTTTGAAATCCTCAATACGGCGTTTTCTATTCAAGTGATTTATTATTATTTTGATGCAGTGTCAGGTTTTATTTGAAGTTCATAGCACCTATAGCATACACGTTGTCATTCATAGATAAAATATAAAAAGGACCTTTCGGTCCATGGACCTCATATCTGGCCATATGATCTTCCTGCTCTCAATTTTGGGAAAACGGTGAAGGAATAAAATGTAATTTCTTTAAAGCTAGTTAAAACCTGACGTTAAAGAAATATTTTTGACATCAGGAAACATAGCACTACAGGCGTAGGAAGTTGGATCTCGAGTCTCGACATATGATGGCACAAGTACCTTGGTTGAACTACATTACAACCAGATATGTCACGTATCCTAGCGATAGGGGGAGACAATGTGCATAATTTTGTTTAATCCAAAAGAAATTAAATCATTATATCACCATAAATGGCAGGTATCAATCCATATTTCTCCAGAGTTAAGTGCATCATTCCTCCCCCCCCCCCCCCCCTCTTACCCCCCAAAAAACAAAAACAACAACCGGAATGTGTATATCGCGGATAACTAAAATATTGCTAGCAGAACAGTCCCACCATGTAGAGTTTGCAGTGCACCGTCAAACAACGAACACGATGCCACCTTGGAAATATTTGCCTATGTAAAATTCTCTGCCTAGCAATAGTCCGTCTTTGTCAACATGTCTATCTCCTATACACTCTGCAAACACGGGACAAGAATGCCTCAGGTCGTTCTTTGTGTGATTTCTTTATCGATGACACCTTCGTCATCTTGCAAATTAGGTTAATTCATATTTGGACTACACGTTCTTTAGGCTTTGGATTACTTTCTTAAGACCCGACTTTAATAAGCACACAACTTTTGAGCTATAATAATGTGCATAAAGGCAGCTAAAGTGTGAGGTTATATTGAATCAGACACAGGACATTTACTCTTTCATCATGTGCCCTCGCACAACAACTCGGTCAAGATTTGTTTGTGTCGGGAACTTATGGTTTAAAAGTGAAACGCTGGTAATACATGGAAGAACAAATTTCATTGGTGATGATTCAATCGAAAATTATTTGCCATCGTATCTACTGAATTTCCTACTACTAAATATCAAGCTTTGAAAAATAAATTTGTTATCGAAATCAACCAATGCCTCTCATAGAAGCATAATGATGATAATAATTATTGATATGCACGTTTCGCTTTTTTCATGAACAGTTTCTTAATTCAAATATATATGAAAAAGCGAAGTACATGTATTCAAAAGTAAATGGTACAGGCCTATATGCGATTAAGCAAATAGTGAAAGTTGTTTTGAGCTACGTGTATACATCAGTGTGGCTTTATAGCTTGCCTCTCCTCAGTGATATTATGTTTCTCACTGCGCCGTACTACCTGTCTCTCCCCATCTTTGTCTTTTATTCATACACCCTTCAACCCCTTCCTTCTCTCTTTATCTCACTCACACTCTCTCTCTCTCTCTCTCTTCTGTTCGTTCTTTGTATACTATTTGCTATTATTTGCTATTATTTGCTCTTTACTCCGTCTTTCTTTCACATCTTATTCTTTTTGGAATACTTGCAAAGTCGCAGAAATATCAAAAGTGGCTGTTTTAATCCTCAAATTATTATGCATGCGCTAAAGAATGACAAATTCTGGATTTATATACCGCCCACGGGCTTTTCGTCTGCTTTAGCATATATTCCAATAAGTTTTTACTCAAGCTATATTATTTGCTCGTCCCCTTGCATATATTTCACCTTTCATATTTCATGTCATCCATCTCTGACGCGCCCACGTAAATTCAAGCCACTGACAAAATGGGTCGACTCTCACCCCCACACATAAGCATATCTTCACTATATCTTTAATATTATGAAACGCTAAAAAAGCACACACCCCTGATAACCTATTCCACGCGGCGAATGCATGTACTTTATATAACTGCAAGCAAATTCTGTTAATGTAATCCTGTGTAAGAAAATGAAAACATAACCCCAGTTAGGTTTCAACTTATACATTCTGAGCGAAAGGACAAAAACATTTTTTTTCACACTAAGCAAAATCTGTAATTTTTGAATGGTACACAAAATGGAAGGGTATAGTCAGAGGGCGGCGCTTGTATTGGTAATATTATGTTCTGTAATAATACCGTATGGGAAATGATAAGGGCTATATGACTGCCATACATCGCGTATTTTCAAGCGCTTTGGGCATCCCATTTTGATATGCTATAGATATTCATCACATGTCCAGTTGTGTGGGGGGGGTTTCTATTTTGGCAGAGTATATGTTTCAGAGAAAGTACGGTATATTTCAAATAGATGAAGTGTTCAATTTTCATCTATTCTCAATCTATTCTCGCGAACCCGTTCTTTACCATCCCCCTTTATTTTTATGTTCCAGCTAACCTCTCTTATCATGCTTATAACAAAAATATATCAACCTCTTTGAGAAGAATATAACGTCTTTTTGTGTCTTCTTCATTCAGGGGCTGTGTAAAATTCACCTTCATGCTTTTATACTACCAGACACTTTATAGCAGCACAAAATGATGAGCGCCGCCCAAAAATCAATAATGAACTAAATCTAAAATGATTTCGATTAAAAAGTAATTTGCTGACTGACTGAAGTAATAGAGTGGATTGATGAATCCTTAAGTAAAAGTTAAAATTTAAATTGGGGTTGACAAAGTTTGAATCACAAATCAATATGATTACATTCCAGTGGGTCATAACACTTAAAGATGCGAATCACTCATCAAAAAAAAAAAAGCTATCAAGGATCATAAATAGAGCCCAATACAGTTTAATTGGATTTTACGGACCTGATGTGAGCTAACTGAAAGAAGAAAAGCGGTCCAGAGAGATATATCAAGGAAATTTCAAGAAATTATATCTTGAAAAATCTGCAAACAATACCAACAAGGCAGACGATGCAATTTTTTAACAAAAGTAATAATGTGTCTTCCCGGTTATACTCAGGTATTTGTCTCGCACAAGGATGGAAAAAGCAATTTCATTTCAATATAGATAAGTGGAAGAACAAAAGAAAATATTTATAGTCTGTATTTGAATAATTACATCGACGGCACAAAGACACCTGTTCCTACATGTCCTAAATCCATCAATCCGTCAAACAAAAATGCTAATAAATCTAAATCCGACCAATTCTCAGAATTGTTATTTGTTAGAATTGTGTTTGAACTATATTTTGTTATATCATGGGGATAAGTAGCAATTTTCATTAATTGTTGTTGAAAAGGGGCTTCTGAGAGGACATTCAACCTTTGTAATAAGTCGAATATGTTTTTTTTTTTTTTAATAAGAGTCACAGGTTGAAGAAGGTTTGAATAAACTTGGAAAAACAGAAAGAGAGCTATGAATGTTTAAATGTTGAGTTTGCCAAATGTATAAAAACCCTTATTTTAAGCAAATTGGTCAATTATGACGTGATATAGACCATTGCGTAGATAGCACATAATTTACCCCCAAACACCCACAGATCTTCTTAACACAGAGATGTGCCACTCTGTGTATTTTGAAACATGTACGTTGAAATTGCCTTTCATTTTCTGATCACACACTGGATCTGAAAAATATACATTACCGACACTGCATATATAAAACAAATCGTCCTATAATAACAAAATTAATGTAGGAATTACCAACGTTCGTACGCCCTTTACAAGCGTGTAAGCAAACAAGCAAATTCGGAATTTTCAACAAAGGGCCATCCTTGCCTAGCACATGTGCCCTCAATTGGCTCTTTTCGTCACCTTCAAAATTCTTCGACTTTTAAAACAATTTTATTTTTAATTTTGCTGTTATGTTCTTAATAATGACATATTCCTGTTTGTACCATATACTAGTACAGTAGTATACTAATCAATAAATCAATTCAAATCAAATCAAATCAACGCAGGAATCTTAGTTTTTTCACATTACACGGATCCCTTTCAAGAGCCAGTTATACTATCGTTAATTGCAGTCGATAATTATGAAAAAACACAGATTCTTTCTCTTGAGAACAAAATGTCAGCAAAAAGATATTCATGTATTTCATTATCTTTTTTTTTCTGAAATACAATATCCCTGGCATGACATTTGAAAAGAAAATACATGTTTTTTTTTCCTCAGCTCATTGAAAATGCATGAGCTCTTTATCTTCATCAATCGAGAGCCCGACATTCGTTTGGAATCTTGGGAGATATGTATGCGAAATCGATGCCTAATCTTATTCATCACGAGTAGACGGCGTTCATTTGATCAGTTATTACATGACGTTGAAGAAAAAAAATGTAGATAGATGTACCGGTACTGATTTTGCTTTGGATCGCACGCAGATAGCATCGAATTCGGTGAATTATTCTGAAGCAACGACGGAGATAAAAAATGCGGATAAATGGAGCATGTCGAGCTAAATTCATTCGATATTAGTTTGTGATTGTTGCGCATGTTTTGATTTTCTGTCTACATAAATAAGGATAAATATACAGAACAGGGTGGTACATATGATCTAATTTATACAACTGACATGTATAAATCATTCTAATGTTTCACTATCATAACATATCAAGAACGGAATTGTGATGATTGAATCAATGTGTATGGTCGCCTATGACGTGATCATTCCATAGTGTATATATTCCAGAGTAAACTTCTAAAAAAGAAGATCGACAGTGGCATGAGAAAATATAATTTTTAAGTTTTTGTGTGTGTGGGTGTGGGGTGTTTATGGGGGGCCAAAATAGAGTGAAATACATGTACAATGAAAGTAAGAAGCAAGAGAGAGGGGGGGGGAGGGGTATGAAATAACACGTGGACGTGCAGTGGTGGATCGGAGATATAAACGATCAAAAGAAAATTACATTGTCATTACTACCAACGAAAGCCTATAGCTCCCATTTTGTCCTTTGATCATTGTTAGTGTGCAAATATTTAATCGACGCTATCGGTAATCTATTCATTATCCAAATTAGTATTACTCCAATCAACATGGATTTGAAGGAAAGTAAGAATTATTTAGATTTATGAATGCAACCTCACAAAAGAACAATTTACAACGGCTGGATCAGGACTAAGCAAAATAGGTCATACACAAAATGTGTCCTCGATGGTGGATCACAATGCTAATAACATTCCACTAATATTGCCAGTGGGCGTTTTCCCTTTTCAGGTCTCTATGAATAATTCAAGATCATCTTTGGTTATTTGGGTGTCTAATACCGTTCGTCTCGAGTGTATTTCAGCAAGGAACCTCTATCTGCGTTCCATGTCATTTGTTCTGATTGAATTTCCCTTCTATTCTCTAAGATTGATGGGAGAGTATATAGAGACAGTGACAGGATCTATTAGTGCCTCGTCCATTAGTCGCAATACTCGCGTTCTTATCTAAAATAAAGTAAGCGCATTAAAGACACCGTAGCTTTTTATAGATCTCCTATTTTTGTGTTCAATGAAACATAACTGATAGATAAATGATTGATGAGATGTGCAATAATATTGTCAAAAATACTAGTGCGAGAAAAAATGGAGGATTTTGTTCTTTTGAAAAACGGATATTTCTTTTTATGAACGATCTCTAGAGTATGCACATTAACATAGCGCATAATAGATCTCCTATTTTGTGCTCATTGAAACTTGACTGATGGATCAGTGACTGACACGAGGTGCAATGATATTTGAGAAATGGATCTACAATACTAAAAATGAACACTAAGTGTTCTTCTAAAGAAAAAGAAAATTACGATCGATGTCCAGATTATGCGCTTTAAAGACACCGTACTTTATTACAAAAATCCTATTGTTGCGTTTCACTGAAATACGGTTGATGGATTGCCGTGCGATGTAATAATATTGTTTCAAGTACAATACGAAAACAGCAGGATATGGACCTTTGCAAAAAATTGTAAATTTATTTTACAAACAATTCCTTTCGCAAAATAACGTACAGACACCGTACATTCATATCAACATGATAAAGTGGCATGCATCAATGATCAGCTTTGTTTAAAATTGATAAATAATCTGATAATAATGCGCACATTTTTGTTCGTTACGAGTTATTGCTTTTTATATACTAACAGTTATTATCAATAAAAATGCATGTGATGATCATAGCGAATAATCTAGTTTCCTTCTTTTACTTGATTTTCAAAATTCAGTATTTTTGCTTTTATCTTCAGACTTATCATGCTGGTATATCATGTAAAAGTGGTACACTTTCAAAGTTCAAAAGGCCAAGGGAGCAATAAGATAAAATCATTGCATCTACAAAATATGGGTTGGTTCATAATTATCTAGAAATCTTGAAATTTCATACAAAAATATTATTAAACAAAAAAAATATCGAAATATACAACGGTAAAACATTTTGGTATTCATATATCAAAACCTTAATCAAAAGGGAGTAGGGGTAATATGAAATAATCAAATGTATACGAATACCAAGGACAGAATCATGTACCATTGACTATAGTGAACACAAATTTAATGGCTAATGTTAAATGACACATGTAATCAATGGTGTTTTTTCTGCTCCTGCATCATCAAACGGTTTCATTTACTGGGCAATTCCAAGTAAAACAGGTCATAAACCCCAAAATATCAAATCTGTTTGATCATATCAAATTTGGTGTCAAATTAATCGTAAATATCCCAATTCTCACAATGTGATAAAATTTTGACATTTTCAGACGATGAATACTGAAAATTTGCATATTAAATGATTAACATAATCTTGAAATTATGTTAAATTGTAAAAGAGGAGTAAAGGTCATATGTAGAGGTGTCGTGGTCTAGTGGATACGTCACCAGACTGTGGATCTCATGGTTCGTGGTTCGAGTCCTACCGCGGCACTAATGTCCTTTGGCAAGACATTAATCTACATTTGCTACTCTCCACCCAGGTGTACGTGGTAGGAATTTATTCCTTGAATGCTTTCAGCCCCTTATAGGGCAGCTGGGCTAAAGGGTAATAATACTATTTGGGCGCTTAGAAACAAGCGAAATAAAAACAAATGTTATGTATTATTATTAATAGGACCTGTTTGCTAAATACACAAAGTTTAAATAACATAGTAACCAAGGATAACATTTGTTTCTGCGCTGCATAATTTCTGATACTTCTGTAACCATGGAAACTGAACTCCGTAACGCGCGAAATGCATAACTTCAACTTATTTCCAAAAAAAAAGAAAATAATCATTTTTTTTTATTCAAATCAAGGTACCTAATACCTACAACATGTATGTGCTTTTACTATGAAGAAATATTTTTAAAATGAATTATGACATTATTATGTCATGATTCCGTTAAAGTAGAACGTTGATGATTTTAAATATTGGCTTAATACTTATTATTGCATAGATGGTATAAATTAAACAAGGTTATCCAAATTCAACGCTTGGAAACATTTGAAGTAATGATTATTATCAATTATAAAACGGTAAAATACAGCCCCCGATATAGCAGCTGAAGAGCTCCTCGAACGCTGCTGAGATATGTGACGACACACCCTGGACCAGTCCTGGCTAAGCAGACGATGTCCCATAACATCTTACACATTTTTCAGAGCCTATTTTGTCATCTCCTCTTCACTTATTTCTCTTCCTTCACTAGCGTCAGTCTTAATGTTAGTCTGTTGCCTCACTCTTAACTTTGTGTATGGTATTATTTTGATGAAAAATGCAGCGTTAAAAAAATAAAGGAATCAGTCACTTGTAAACAAAATAAGACGCCATTGTATTTTCAGCTGTTTACACCGGGGCATGTTCGGCGTTTCAAGAGGGAACGAATACCATCCTGCTATTATTCGGAGGGCTTTTCAATTTGAAAGTGGGGTTTATTTCATTGATCATTGACCCTTCTCCTATGTATTTACAATCAAACGGTTTTAGCTATCAGAATCAGTTTCACTTTCCCTTTATAATGGTGTGAAATAAGGTCATGTTTAAATACACCAAACTCTTTATAATTTGATAAATAATTGCATTGCAATTACGTTCATTCATTATAGGACGTCGTCTGCTTAAGCAGGATCGATCCCGAGTGTGACGACATCAAAACATCGCTATATTTCTGGCGAATCCTCGGATATTCCAGATGCTGAGAAGAGCTTTTATTTGTGTTGTTTTTATAATCACCAGATACGCAGTTGACATAAAACTTATAAGATTGCCATCTGTAAGCTTCCCAGTTTCTAGTGATACATTAATTGCCATATTTGTGATTTTCTTTGAATATCTACTTTAAAAAAAATAATGTTACGGAATGACAAGTTTTGTATAAAATTCATTCAACCCTGAACCTATACATTAGTTCAGCTTAACGTATCAGACAATTATCAACTAAGGTAGAGATGATGAGCTCAATTTTCCAGTATGAAAATTATTTAAATTTAAATCTATTTTGGGTTTTGTGTACAAAACAAATGTGGAAATTGTGTTTTCTTATTGTATTTGTTAATGGTATATATATTTATTTCCTCTATAACGCTGACTGTCCTTTATTTTAGCCATAAATATTGATCTAGATGATAGTATCAAATGTAATAAAATCATATGAAATTTATGAATATTGGAAAAAACAAAATACATAACACATCCATAAAACAATGAAATACATACAATATAAAATGGAATGTAATGATTAAATCTATTTGAATGTCTTTTGAAGCTTACCAAAAGCATTTTACAAAATGAATATTTTTCAGAAGTTTTCAAAAATCGAATTATTAACAAAATATAGTAAACTGATAAACACCAACAGAGCTATTTTAACACAGAGATTCTAGGTTAAAATTTATCAAATCGTTCGCTCAATCTGAGTTTAAAACTTTGCTTTAACTTCTTATTTACATAAATATGAATTTTTTACACAGGTGTCGTGGTATAGTGGTTCATTCACTTGACTCTTAATCAAAAGGTTGAGGGTTCGAATCCCAGCCCGGCACTAACGTCCTTTGGCAAGACATTAATCCACATTTGCCACTCTCCACCCAGGTGTAAATGGGTACCCGATATGCTTGAGCGCTACATATTTGGCTGCTAATATAAGCTATGACCGGGGTAATAATGAAGCGCCAGGAGCGTCACAACGTGACGGACATGAGCGCTATACAAGAAGCCACCATTATTATTATTATTTCCCCTTGACTTTCAGAATTCATTCCGTAACGCTGTTTCATTTCATATTTTCCATTATATTTCAAATATTTTAACACAACTTTCCAGGAACATATTACAGAATGCAACAGCAATCTTGAAAACCGGATAAGTCCCCGGACTGTGAACCAGTTTATGTCGTTTGTTTAGCAATTTGAGCGTCACTGTACTGCCCATTGCTGGAATACTCTCCAGGGAGCGGAGAATGTGCATACATTGTGTGCGGGCATGCCAGTATCCGATCACCGGGGTAATAATATATCCTTTGTAAAGCGCATTGATATAACCTTCGGTTATGAAATGCGCTATATAAAAACTACCTATTATTATTATTATACATATTCAAAGTTCACGGAGTTTGAGCAATGTTTATTCTGGTTGAAAAAGTAATTTCGTTTTTTTTTTTTGTGTCATTCCGTAACGAAGCAATATAATATTTCATGAATCTGATGACTGGTTGACATGAAACAAACAGTTTTTAAAGTATCTCGTATAAGTTTATGTATTGTACTATCAATTTGAAAATATTCATTACGATGCTTATAATTCTTCTTTCAAACTTGAGAATACTTTGTGCATGTCATTCCGTAACGCTTGGAATATGAACAACCGACTAAAACTCAAACCAAAGAAATTGAACATGATTTCAATATGGAAAGCTACACATTGACATTTTCAATGAGATTTGTAAAGCAATTACTTTTGAAATATACTTTCCTTCTATTCAAGTCAACGATTATTTTTGCAAATGTGTAACATTAAGCAGTATTCCCATGATACATGGTGTTCTAAGGTTATTACTGGACAGGGCGAAGACAAAAATAACTCACAGTCGCTTGCTAGATGTGCGCCCCAGGCGTTATGATTACCCGAGATGGAAATATTCACAGTCTGAATTCTAATTCGATGCAACGCGGCGTATCTTTTCTGCTAATCGCCGATGGGTATTGAAGGCTACACGTGCTCTCCGAACTCACAAATAAATCTCAAGTGTCATCTGCCGATAGGGCTGGTGTTATTAACCTCATCAAGGGAAACGAATGACATGGAGAAGAAAGTAATAGTGTGCCGATCTAGAGTGGATCCTTCCACATGCACAGTGGTTTAGATATTCTTTACTATAAAATTATGTGATCTCATCGAGCATATTCAGCATTTGGTTTAATTCAGTTCCTTCATGATTTCCATCTGGAGTTATCAAAATCATATACATGTACATGTATATATATTTACATGTGTGCGCGCGCGCGTGTGAGTGTGTGAGGGAGTGGGTGTGTGTGTGTGTGTGTGTGTGCGCGTGTGTGCGTGCGCATATACATGAATGTATGTACATGTATGTATGTATTCATCATCTGGTAAAAGGGTAATCAGTCGTGTCAAAACGATGAGCAAATAAAGTGATAATCTTGTGGTCTGGTAATGGAACTACAATTCATGAGAAACTGGCTTTAAGTTGATCGTGCTTGGATTTTAATTCTCTGAAAAGCATAAATCCCCTTTCCATCCAAAACCGCACGAGATGTATCGGTCGGGACTACTACCTCGATTTTTCAAACTTTATTTTGCTCATTATTCAGCTATTATTGTCTTAGCAAAAAATTCTAGCCTGAAACAAGCAGTGTATGTTTCATTTGATTCTTTAAAAATATATTTTCTGCCATCAGAACGAGAGAAATAAAATTTACCTGCAGTAATAATATTTAAGAAAAATAAACAGCTTTAGGATTTAATTCATTATGGAGTTGAAGTAAATCTCGTTTTGTCCTAAAAAATATTCATTGCCAGGTTATAGCATATTTTACAATTCAACGTTGCAAAAATGGTAAATCATAGCTGTATAAAATGTCAATGGTACATGCTGCTCCTTTCACTAACAAAAACAAAATCAATTGCACATCAACATAATGTAGGCCGTAACTATATGTTCAAGGATCAATTTACTTTGTGTGAGTAAGAAGCAAAAGAAAGATACATGATCAGCCCAATATCATCTGAAGGCGGTGAGAGAGTAGCAAAAATAGCTAACGCAAGAAATTATTCATTCCAAAGCACTTTACTCGCTCTCGCATGCCGCCATGCAAGTCGTTCGATAGCACGCAGGTCGCTTTTTTGAGTGTTTGTTCGCGGATGCGATGTTTTCATTTCATTTATCTTGCAACTTCCACTAAAAAGCGAGCAGGCTGTATGTAGGATATAATGAGATGGATTCATTGGGGAGAAGGGAATGAAGACAGATTTGCAAGTACAAAGAAACTGGTGCATCCGAGTAAGTCTATACCAAGTCAATGCTGGATGTGTGTTAGCTGTTTTCAAGCCTCACACCTATGTTTGAGACGGGACGCTCCTGCATTTTTTTTTCCCGATGGCATGACAATTTTCATCATAATCTTGAATCAACAGAAGCGTGGCTGACAAAACTGTGTCGGTAGAACGAAAGCATCGCTTCTGCATAAACAGAAGAAAATAAGAAACTCGATTTCCTTGAACTCACGTTTTATACCTCGCGGACCCAATTGACATTGAACCACAAAATACATGTAAATATGCCTGTGGAATAGAGGGCACGATCCACAAAATGAAACGTTTTTCAACCATTCTACAGAGAAAAATTGGGATATGGCAAAAAATGCTGAAAACATACCAACTGAAACAATGTTCTAGAAAGATATCTTTTCATGATATTTTTATTTAAGTGCTTATAAAACATTTAACACATGGTTTGTTATATATACTCCAAAGTAATCTTGGCCTCAAACTTCAATTTAAACAGTGTTTTAATACGTGTAAGTTACCTTTAAATAATCTAATACCGTCTTATCTAGAATCTTTGATATGCAAACGAACTGTAAATTATAGGACACGTTATTCTTTAAAATGCCGCCTTCAACTAAAAAGCAGTTTTGCATAACTGAACCTGCCAACCGTGGAGTATAAAATAAAGACAAAATAAATGAATAACCATAAATAAATAATAAGTTATATTCATATTCAGCCAATTTATAATTGTAACATAAGACATAAATAGAATATGTCAAACATTATTAATTTCATTGATTAGAATAAATCAAAATGTTTAAAGGTGAAATAGTTTCTGACAGAGCATTATTCATACCTGAAATTTTAGCACCAGAATAAAATATTTAGCAAACATCTTGGAACGGAATGTCAGCGACTTTGTAATTCCGTTTGAATCAAATTAAATTAAATGTATCATCTAGCTTACAGCATGCCAACCACTTTTGACATTTCGTCCACATGTTCCTTGACATTTTAATCGAAAACCGATTTTGATTACAAATCATTAGCGTCTTTTTTATTCTTCTGTCTAAATCGGAGAAAGCGGCAACTGCGAAAATCTCGTTTATGACATTACACCTTGATAGTTACCAGGACATGCTACAACAACATGCCGATATTTTCTCCCCCTTTTATTCCTAATGAATTATTGACGAGATGAGCGTATCGACTTGATTTCAAAAATTGTTGTCATGGTTGTCAAGCACTCATCTTGCCAGTCTAGCGAGCCATTATTGAGAAATTGAGAGCTCTTCAAAGTTTGAAAATCAGATTTGACAATGGAATCGTTACTGATACCTGACAGCGATGTATGGTGCTTCGACATTTCCTCTGGCGACAATTGCCACAGGCTCCATTCCGTTAACCCGTTGACTACTGAATTCTCTCATTACATTAGGCTTAATACAGGAACCGGGTGGTTCCCGTAGGTAATGGGTTATATTTACAGGCTTACTGTTGAAATTTGGTATTAAGGTTAACTTTAAGGGTTTGGGTGTAGGTATAGTGCTTGATCTAGGATTGAAGTTGAGAATTCCGTTAGTGTAGGATATCGACGTTTTTTTTTTATTAGTAGTGATGGATTCTTCAGATTGCAAAATGAAAGGGCTGAAATACCTTCCATCATTTCCTGGTAACTACGCCTTAGGCCAGCAAACACTGGTGTGCCACATCACTCATGTCTTGTCGGTTTCTGGTTACGCCACCAAAAGTGTCTAATTAGATAATATTTTATTTTGAGAACAATGCAGAGTTTTTTTTACTGAAGTCAGTTACATTCTTCAGAAGACAGTGTGAAATTGTTTTCATTCAAGTAAAAATGATTGTTCTTGATGTAAGTGTTTAAATTTTGTTTCTTTTTGATGTGGCAACGATCACACATGAATTGAACAGTAACGGTATGCTACTATAATGCCAGGGACGCAAATAAAAACTTCGCAAACATGATGGTGCAGGCATAAAAAGAAGCGTAAAAACTGAGGATTTCCATTAGTGGAAAGTAACCTTCTTGCAACGCTTTAAATGCCACAGGGTTCAGCCACACCGTAAATTCAAGGGTATTAAGTAGCCATTTATTATGTGGACATTGTCATTAAATGGAAACATAAGATCCCTGTACAACAGGTCTATGGAATATGATTACACTTTCGGTGAGCCGAGAGCCGGTGTTATTTTCCAAATTATGCGCGGAGCGTGAAGTGTATATTTAGACGTCGCTTTAGCCGTCCATCCTATCACGTTCAAAGCAAGGGTTGGCTGGAGTGTGGAAGAGTCCGTGATGCGTTTAGTTGTCATTTGTTTGTCTCTTTGTTTGTTGTTGTTCTTTTGATCAATCTCCAATAAAAATTAGCGTGACTGGCTAAAAAAATGTGCCGTGCGATGATTGCGATTACTTTGTGAACGGGTATACCTGATTTTTCTCTTTAAAAGTGCAGGAGAGAATTTAAAAGACGTGAAATAACAGCTTTCTGATCCTTTTCAGAGTGATACATGTAGATCAGTTTCTTATTGTATTCAAAGGAATGGATTATTATTCTTTACTTGCAAGGCCTTTTTGTATCAATCGGCCGATTTCTTGATTCACATGAATGTATGTTTGCCTGTGAGTATCATATTCATCTGTTATGCATGATTGTATTGCCATGATTGCAATTAGTCAGAATGAAGATTGTATACATAAGATGATGTTAAGTCGAAAAAAACGCAACCCTGCGCATACACACGCACACACATAACGCACAAGTGTTGCCAGCCCGATTAATACCAAACAGCTTTTAATATTTGTGTGTGAGTGATGCTCCTTTAACTTAAGGCAGAAGTAGATAGCGATGTGTATCTACGTATACATCCTTTAAAAAGCATTTTAAGCAATGTTTTATCAATGTTTATCAATATATGCCTACACGTCTTCAAATAAACTTTAAATCTTTTTACGACTGTTAAAATTTCAAATGAATTAAGTGTTTCTTCACAATACTCCAGGCAAGACCTTACCAGGGCACTTTGAAATACGTGTATAATCATAATAATTAGCATGTCCTTCTACAAAAAACATACGATAAACTATGACAATGTAGGTATGCCATGTAGATATTAAACAGAAGTAAATTGAACAAAATTTAATTTGCAATCCGAGAATTACATGAAAGTGATTCGACAGAAAAAAATCATCAAACGACCCCCCCCCCCCCCCCCCCCACTTCCAACCCACCCATCCATCCACCCACATACGGGATGAGGAGAAGCAGAAAGGTAAATTCAACATCCAACACGAGAAATATAAATATCGGAGCATCAATAAGTTAGACTTTAATTTAACGCGAACACTCATCATTAGCAGTAGATTACGCGCGGCCATGCTTTCATGCCGTCATGGTCAAATTCAAGATCACCGTTTTTTCCCATGATCGGTTTGCTCAAATATTCCATCTCTCTTCTATTTGACCAGCCGATTTTTCAAAATGGAGGGGAAAATATGATCCAATCGAGCAACTCTATCCTAGTGAGCATCTACAGGATCGCACTTTTTGACTGCACTGGATTCACAAAGCCGCTTCTATTACGCCCTGGATTGGTGGCGTTTGTGCCTATGAAATTTAACAAATTGAAATTGATTGTTTGAAACGAATACGTGCGTCAGTAAGGGTTCATCGAAGCCGGTCCTTGGGAGAGAAATGTGTCGGTCAGGGACAACTCAAATCAATAAAAGTGAATATGAGGGAAAGAGACAGACAGGCAGAGATCGGCAGACGAGACAGGGAAGTTGAAAGAAAATGGAGGGAGAGATAGAGAAAGAGAAAGGCTCGAAAGAGATAGAGACAGAGAAGACATAAGCACACAGAGAACGAACTAGAGAGAGAGAGAGAGAGAGAGAGAGAAGAGAGACATGGTAGAAGTGACAAAGAGAGAAAAAAGAAAGGATAATATAAATACTTAGATGGAATTGAATACAAACTGAAATAGAAACAAACATTTTACGAACCATTGACAAAAGAATAGTCAACAGGTTAAATTCGTTTTAAATTAAATACCATGTGAGGAAGTCGGCTATTTGATGTGCCTGCATCGGGTGTACGATGCATGTCATTAATAACTGCATCTAAGATCGGCCATTCTCGGAAAATATCATCATGTTATGTCAAACTCCTCTAAACCCTCTAAATTTTTCGGTAGGATTGAGTCAACCAAAGTAAGTCACTGTGAAACAAAAGGCCTTCGTTCAAATTTCACATTAATCCTTTTTCATAACGTACAAACGAGCAGTTATGTAACTTTTCATTAGAAGGATTATCGTCAATTTAACAAATAACATATGATATTTCAGAATACCTCAAATGACGATAAAGTTAGCACCGTATAAATAGCCATTAAGATAAACATTACAACTATTGCTATCTACCCTTCAAACTTAATTTCAGGTCTGAAAATATATATATCATGAATACAAATAGCACGACTCATGTATTTTCATTATGAAAAGCCTTTCAAAACGTACGAATTCAATTCATGTTGCAGATATTTCATACAGTCAATTCAATGGTCACTGGCTCACCGAGAGAAAGCTTTATTTTAAGCAGTCCGACTTTTTGAGCTTTTGAGCATTGGACTCGCAATACCAAATGTGTGATATAATTAAGGAATCTTCTGGAAGGGAATTATTTTTCCAGTTATGTATGATTTTATGAACATAGACATTTCCAGAAGAGAAATTATTAATTATATGTGAAAAGTGAATATAATGTGTAGCAGTGAAATAATCAGAATGCACATCCAGTAGAGAGAACATTCTAGATCTTTACATTGTGTGTGATGTACTATAGGATAATTGCAATGTATAATGTACATGTTGGAATGTGTTGATTACATGTATCCTGACCTTTACATGAACCTGTTAGTAAGAGTGTAACATTGCAATGGGTCTATTTATAGAAAAGGGGAATCCCCTTCCTTTGTTTGTTACAACTAGAACTATGTAGAACTTACAAGAGAGTTCCAAACTTTCATGAATATTGTAGTAGAATCTAGAAAATTCTAATTAAGGGTTGAGATTGTATATAAGCTGGGAGCTTGCACAGAAATTTCAGAATTTATACCCTGAATACATCGTGGAGCATATATTGCATAAGTTCTCAGTTAACACCATCTGATATTGATATCAACCTGTGGAGATCATCTTGGACCTCATCTTGGACTTCATCTTGGACCTCATCCTTGACATATTTGACGTCGTGTTCGACATCGTTATTGACATTGTGGTCAACATCGTCATTGACATTGATTATCGAGATTGCAGTTGACACTGTTATCAACATTGTGATTGCCATCGTCTTGGACATCGTCATCGACATCATTATCGACATCGATGACCTCCTGAATTATTTTGGACATTCTTCGGCTGGATCTGGAATCTTCTTTTGCCAGTTGGACAACATACCGTTTGGATTCAATAATTTGTGGATTAGCAGCCAGCTTACTCTACACTTCAGGAACATTCTGGACTAATAGGAATTTCCCAGCTGAGAAATTGTAAGTCTTTACCAGTTTAAGTACATGTAGTGTATTTGTAACTAGAATCTGTAATTCTGTTATATTTGGTGTTGGTAAATATTTAAATTAAACCATAAATCATCTAAAGTTAATATCTTTTGTTTGATTCTTATCTTTTGTGGATTTTGGATCGTAACAAACTGGGGGCTTGTCCGGGAGACGTAGCCAAATATAACAAGTCAAAAACAACAAAATTTAGAGAGAATTTTTGGAAATCTCTGGAAACTTCTAGAATACATATTGCAGATAAGACCTTAAATTCTGTAATTGTTTGTTACATGCTTCATCATGACTACAATAGATGTTGAAGTGTTTGTTAAGAGGACAGATTTGTCCCTTGGTCAGTTGAAGTCACTAAGAAAAGATGACTTGAGAGCTGTTTGTCAGCATTTGGGAGTAGTTCTTACCCCTGGGTTAAAGAAGGCAGAGATTATTGATCTGCTAGCTAGTCACATGAAGCTCAGTAAAGAAAGTGAGGTTCCTTCTAATGTTTCGAGTGATGTTCAACTCCAATTAGCAAAACTTGAGATGGAAAAAGAGAGAATGAAATTAGAATTTGAGAGAGAAGAAAAACAAAAACAAAGAGAAATGGAAATGGAAGAAAAACAAAAACAAAGAGAAATGGAGATGGAAAGAGAAAGAGAAGAAAGGGAGTACCAGTTGAAATTGAGAGAAATGGAGTTAGCACATGAAAATACTAACTCTACCAAAGAGAAATCTCCCCAAGGTTTTGATGTAGCGAAGAACATTCGCCTTGTGCCAAAATTTGATGAAGAGGGAGTTGATGCATATTTTGTATCATTTGAAAAAGTGGCCAAGAGGTTGGAATGGCCTCAGAAATACTGGACTCTGCTTCTTCAAAGCGTTTTTGTGGGAAAGGCTGCAAAAGTCTACTCATCTCTCTCTGAAGAGCAATCATGTGACTATGCTACAGTGAAGAATACTATTCTTAATGCATATGAGTTGGTCCCAGAAGCATACAGACGTAAATTTAGAAATATGCAAAGACAATCTGGCCAGACCTATGTTGAGTTTGCTAGGGAACAAGAAATGATGTTTGACAAGTGGTACAGATCATTGAAAGTTGACAAAGATTTTGCCCAACTGAGAGAAGTTGTCCTCTTAGAGGAATTCAAAAAGGGTGTTCCTTTTGGCGTTAAGTCTCACCTAGATGACCAAAGAATTACTCAATTGAGTAAGGCAGCTGTGGTAGCTGATGAATTTGAGGTCACACACAGAGGTAGTGGGGATAGGCTTCCTTTCAAAAACTTTCAGAATAAGAAGGGAAAAGGGGCATTTGAATCCCACAAGAAATTTGGTGAGGGAAAAACTGCTAGCAAGGAGAATGACACTGACAAGTCTCAGGCAGATAGAGGCGCGAAATCAAATGAAAGATCTGTTGGTCAAAGTTCCAAAGTTTGTTTTCATTGCAATAAGCCAGGACATTTGAAAAAGTCCTGTTGGGAATTGATTGGGAAACCGACCAAAATTAAGAAAGATGTGGGTTTAGTCAAGCAATCAAGTGTTCTACCCAAGGAGTCTGTCCAGCTGGAATCAGTCCAAGATGTTGAGAGTGTTTCTCTAGTATTTGCCGATAAGGTCAAGAAGGTTGATGAGAGCTTTAGAAGCTTTTTGCATGATGGTGAGGTATCCCCCTGTTCGACTGGTGCTGTAGGTAAGCCAGTGGTTATCCTTCGAGATACAGGGGCTGCTCAGTCCCTGATGATGTCAGGGCATTTGACTCTCCCACCAGAGAGTTCAGAGAATGCCAAAGTTTTGGTTCGAGGCATTGGTCCGGATTATGTGTCGGTTCCTTTGCATAAGGTCGACTTAAAGTGTGACCTAGTTAGTGGTCCTGTAACTGTTGGTGTCGTACCGGAATTACCCGTGGACGGGGTTGACTTTTTGTTGGGTAACGACTTGGCTGGAGAGAAAGTTGTTGCATCTCCAGTGGTTTCAGAGAAGCCGGTTGAGGTAGCTGAAACTGAACGGTTGCAGGAGGATTTTCCTGGAATTTTCCCGGATTGTGTTGTTACTAGGTCTCAGGCTCGTAGGGCTGAACAGGAAGATGCGGATTCTATGGATGTGGAGGAGAGTACTGATGTCTGGTTAGCTGAAACCTTTTTCAAGGATTTGGATGGGGATAATGTTGAAGGCTCTGTTGCAGACAATGATGGGTTGTTTAGCAAATCTTCCCTTGTACAGGCACAACAGGCGGACCCAGAATTGAGAGGCTTGTCACAGAAGGCATGTTCTGAGGCTGAGGCTGATAAGGTTCCTGAGTGCTATTATGTCAAAGGTGACATATTGATGAGGAAGTGGAGACCTCCCCGGAGACCAGCTGATGAAGAGTGGTGTGTAGTTCACCAAGTTGTTGTTCCTCCCTGTTACCGCACAGAGATTCTGAGGATGGCTCACGAGTTGCCTATGGCAGGTCATTTAGGTATTCGGAAGACAGAGGATAGGGTCATGAGGCACTTCTATTGGCCGAAGATGCACAAGGATGTTGTGCAGTTCTGTAAGACATGTCATACATGTCAGGTGGTTGGGAAGGCACAGCCTTCTATCAAGCCTGCTCCCTTGATACCGATACCTGCATTTGATGAACCTTTTACTAGGGTTCTTGTTGACTGTGTTGGACCCTTACCCAGAACTAGGTCGGGTCACAAGTATCTTCTTACGATTATGGATTTGTCTACACGTTTTCCAGAGGCGATACCGTTGAGAAGTATCACTGCAAAGACAGTAGTACAGGCGCTAGTGCAGTTTTTCACTAGGTATGGTTTGCCCAAGGAAGTTCAGTCAGACCAAGGATCGAATTTCATGTCAGGAGTGTTTCAGCAAGTGATGCATGAGTTAGGGATAAAGCAGATCAAGTCATCCGCTTATCATCCACAGTCCCAAGGTGCATTAGAACGCTATCACCAGACCCTGAAGACCATGCTTAGGGCTTATGGTGAAGAGTATCCTGATGACTGGGATAAAGGTATCCCATTCTTGCTGTTCGCGACCAGGGATTCCCCAAATGAGTCGACAGGCTTCAGTCCATTTGAGCTGGTCTATGGTCACGAGGTTAGGGGTCCCCTTAAGCTGATCAAAGAAAAGTTCATGGGTCAGAATGACGAGGTAAACCTTCTTGACTATGTGTCAAAGTTTCGAGAAAGGCTCTCAAAGGCTTGTGAGGTAGCCAAAGAACACTTGAAAGTGTCGCAAGCTAAAATGAAAACACAGGCAGACAAGAAGGCAAGAGAGCGCAACTTCAAGCCTGGAGATAGGGTGTTAGTGTTGTTGCCTTTGCTAGGTGAGCCCTTGAAAGCTAGGTTCAGTGGTCCCTACACTGTCAAAAAGAAACTGAATGATGTCAACTATGTGATCAGTACCCCTGACAGAAGAAAGAGTCAAAGAGTATGTCATGTAAACATGCTGAAAGAATACTTTGAACGTGAGGCTAATCAGCCAGTAGGTGTAGCACATGTTGTAAAAGAAGAGAAGCTAGAAGATGTAAATGAAGGCAAGGTAGAGACAGAGAGTGAATTGTCTCACACAGATGTGTCTACAAATGAACCATGTGGAGTGAAATTGTCTAACTCAGAAATGTTAGAAAATTTGGATGATGCACTAAAGCATCTCTCTGATGAACAGAGAATTGACATATCTGGCTTGTTGAAAGATTATAAGCATGTGTGTAAAGATAGACCAGGTCGTACTGCCTTGACTGTACATGATGTAGATGTAGGTGATGTAAAACCTATCAAACAACATCCATATAGACTTAATCCAAGCAAGTTGGAAAAAGTGAATGAGGAAATCCAGTTCATGTTAGATAATGACATAATTGAACCAAGTCAGAGTAGTTGGAGTTCCCCTATTGTAATGGTCCCAAAGCCGGATGGCTCTCAGAGATTTTGTATAGATTACCGCAAGGTAAATACAGTCACTAAGACCGACTCATATCCAATTCCTAGGTTGGAAGATTGTATCGATAGGGTTGGGAACTCTGCCTTTGTCACTAAGATAGACTTGCTGAAGGGATATTGGCAGGTGCCACTGACTGACCGAGCCAAAGAAATATCAGCCTTTGTCACACCTGATGGCTTATTTCAATGCAAAGTCATGCCGTTTGGAATGAAGAATGCACCAGCAACCTTTCAAAGATTGACAAATCAGGTAATTGCTGGGCTTGACAATTGTGTTGTGTACATAGATGACATCTTAGTGTACAGTGATACATGGAATGACCATCTCAATCATTTGAGATTACTGTTTGACAGATTAGATGAAGCCAACTTAGTAGTTAATCTGATGAAGAGTGAATTTGGCAAGGCAAAGGTCACTTATCTTGGTCATGTGGTTGGTCAGGGGCAAGTGCTACCGAGAGAAGCAAAGATTCAGGCAATCTTAGACTTCCCCATTCCCACAACTAAGAAAGAGTTGCTCAGATTCCTAGGTATGAGTGGTTTCTATAGGAAGTTCGTTCCAAATTACAGTACTGTGGTTAGTCCACTGACAAACTTGCTGAAAGCAAAAGTGAAGTATGTATGGTCTGATGCATGTCAGAGATCATTTGAGAAGTTGAAGGCCATTTTGGTGAATGAGCCTGTTTTGGCAGCTCCAAACTTCACAAAGCCATTCAAGGTGGCTATTGATGCCAGTGATGTTGGAGTGGGAGCAGTGTTGCTCCAAGAGGATGAAGAAGGCTTTGAAAAATCAGTCTGTTACTTCTCAAAGAAACTCAACCAATATCAGAAGAAGTATTCAACTATCGGAAAAGAGGCTCTGAGTCTTGTACTCGCTCTCCAGCAGTTTGAGGTGTACCTAACCAACAGTAATGGTGATATCATGGTCTACACAGACCATAACCCTCTTGTGTTCTTGGAGAAATTCAAAACAAAGAACCAAAGACTGTTCAGGTGGAGCCTTATGCTCCAACCTTTCCCCTTGAAAATTGTACATATTCGTGGAAAGAATAATGTGATTGCTGATGCTCTTTCAAGAATGTAAAGAGAGAAATTACTCTTTTTTGTGACAAAGTTTGTCATAGTATAATTGCATTTTTCTTTATTGATGGTCCTTAAATACATGTGTGATATGACTTGTAATGCCTTTGTACAGGATGAAAGGCTTATCTGGATAAGAGGTTGAATCTTAAAGAAACCTTTACTACGGTAAAGCTTTCTTTTTCCCGGTTGGGGAGGTGTGATATAATTAAGGAATCTTCTGGAAGGGAATTATTTTTCCAGTTATGTATGATTTTATGAACATAGACATTTCCAGAAGAGAAATTATTAATTATATGTGAAAAGTGAATATAATGTGTAGCAGTGAAATAATCAGAATGCACATCCAGTAGAGAGAACATTCTAGATCTTTACATTGTGTGTGATGTACTATAGGATAATTGCAATGTATAATGTACATGTTGGAATGTGTTGATTACATGTATCCTGACCTTTACATGAACCTGTTAGTAAGAGTGTAACATTGCAATGGGTCTATTTATAGAAAAGGGGAATCCCCTTCCTTTGTTTGTTACAACTAGAACTATGTAGAACTTACAAGAGAGTTCCAAACTTTCATGAATATTGTAGTAGAATCTAGAAAATTCTAATTAAGGGTTGAGATTGTATATAAGCTGGGAGCTTGCACAGAAATTTCAGAATTTATACCCTGAATACATCGTGGAGCATATATTGCATAAGTTCTCAGTTAACACCATCTGATATTGATATCAACCTGTGGAGATCATCTTGGACCTCATCTTGGACTTCATCTTGGACCTCATCCTTGACATATTTGACGTCGTGTTCGACATCGTTATTGACATTGTGGTCAACATCGTCATTGACATTGATTATCGAGATTGCAGTTGACACTGTTATCAACATTGTGATTGCCATCGTCTTGGACATCGTCATCGACATCATTATCGACATCGATGACCTCCTGAATTATTTTGGACATTCTTCGGCTGGATCTGGAATCTTCTTTTGCCAGTTGGACAACATACCGTTTGGATTCAATAATTTGTGGATTAGCAGCCAGCTTACTCTACACTTCAGGAACATTCTGGACTAATAGGAATTTCCCAGCTGAGAAATTGTAAGTCTTTACCAGTTTAAGTACATGTAGTGTATTTGTAACTAGAATCTGTAATTCTGTTATATTTGGTGTTGGTAAATATTTAAATTAAACCATAAATCATCTAAAGTTAATATCTTTTGTTTGATTCTTATCTTTTGTGGATTTTGGATCATAACAAATGTCTTTATAAACATGGTTCTATTTTTTTCATGTAAAAGAACCTAGTTGCCATAAAGGGCAGGCATATTTATGGACATTGCTGGATTAAAAATCAATTTTAAAAAATGCGTTCGGAATGTCTTGCTCTTGATTTAATAGCCAAATAATCCCTAATACCTAGGATGGGTTTCAGACGTCTCAGTGTTTACACTTTATGAAGTTTTCTAGAGAATTATGCCAAATTGATCAATCGAAAGGCAAATTGCATGTGACAATTTCAAGTTTGTGTTATTAAGGGGAGCTATTTTCAGATTTTCAATATATAATATATAAAGATCTTTTTAAAGCAAGATCTAATGGTGCATGCAGTCATCACGAAGCATCTATTTAATGTCTATGACCTGATTGTACGGCATTTAATGGAATCTAGTCTCCAAATTGTCTCGAGGTATCCGCAATAGACATCCAATGATACAAATTGGGCTTTTATGGCAATTGAGAGAGAGGGCAGCAATATTTATGATTAGGCATCAGCAGAAAGAGAATGCCTTCTGCAGCGGTACCAAATAATCCCTCCACGGGTAAAATCGGATCGCATGTGGATCTTTTATTCATGCGTTCTGGAGGGAAGTCAGTATGACAGCTGAAGTTTGGAAGGAAGGGAAAACATCCGACTCTTGAAGGAAGGAAGAGAAGATAGAAGACTCCAGATGGTTATGGGGATGATGGTTAAAGATAAAGTTGAGTTCTGGTCATGAGATTAAAATGAGAAAGAAACTGTCTCAAAGCAATTAGGAAAGGATGATAAAGCACATAACAATCGGTGTATGCTATAAGGGTTTGGAATCACCAAAATGATAAGAAATTGACTAAATCCTGCTAAGAGTCACATGCACTGGACACAGAAATGTGTACATGGGACTACACACATATTATGTTCGTCCTTAACGTTTCAGCTCTTTCCTGTCATATTTTGAATGTAAGAGCATTTGAACTGCAATTCTTTTTACCGGGGATATATCTACTAGGCCTATGATGATTTTCCAAACTAACATAAAAAAGAATTAGAAAGATCACAAATTATAATTTACCTTTCTCAGAACTCAAGTTTCCCTTTAAGATGGTTGTGATGAGTGGAAGGATAACGAGTTGTGAATCCATCAAGGATAAAACAATAAGGTGTCCATGCTTGCGTCATATTCAAACTGATACAATAATGATAGGCCTTTCTTTTCATTTTCGTGGTAATTGAAGCACATTTCAATACACTATATTTTGTCAAAAAGGAATGAGAGCAGTGAAAACGAATCGTGGAAGGACATGGCCTCATAATTTCTATCAAAGTGGACTATGGAGAGATGTAATAAGTTTAAGAATAACATTCCGTCCTTTGATGCTTAATGTATATGGGACATCGAGGACACCATTTCAGGAGCAGAGCTAGGACTTTATCTCCGTGAAACGAAAAGAGAAAATACCTTGATATTAGGGAGTGGTGAGCTAGTGAAATGATATTAATAAACATGAATAATATGTCTTTAAAATTCCAAAAGAGAAGTCATGAACTCTTTAGGAATGCTTTCTTAGACTGAGTGTCTTTCTCGTGCCTTGTTCAGTAATAGTTAGATATCATTACGTGTTTTCGACAGGCTGAAAAGTGTGTTTCTTTGGAAGGGAGTTAAATAGAAAGAAAAAACTCTAAAGGCTTAAAGATAACAGCTACATTTTTGTCAGAACTATGACACTTTAATCACTAATATTCCTGGAACTTATTTACAAAGGGCGAATTCTACTCAAAACTTATACAGTAACAGTGTATGAAAAAGGAAAATATCTGATTACAAAGAATTTCACGCAAGCTTTCAGAGATTGCCATCAACAAGACCTGTCGCCAGTTACGATTCCCAGTTTTCGATCTGTCTCCTTTTCGTTTTGATTTAGCGACAACCGCTTATTATCTATTGCATTGGGAGAGGTAATATCATACAATCACTGAGCTAAGCATGAACTATTTTTCTCCGATATTGTTGTAACAGGATCGGGCATTGCAAAGTGATAGTGACAGGGTCATATTTTGGGACAAATCCAATGTTGTTTTGCGTGTAATCCTAAGAGCGTATTGGTGTAAAGCTTGTTGCAGAGCGGCGCCACCCTGACCTCGTATCACAGAAAAGCAGTGCCTTTCATGGCGGTAACGTTATACGCACGCACAAACGTGCCTGATAGCCAAATATTGCAGTCTACATGTAGGTCTCATTATTGGGACATTCTGATTCGCAACGGAAATGTTATATTGACTGAAGAGGTTGCACGGGATTCGGTTTTTTATACATAGTTGCTCTGCTTCCATATTGGGAGCAGCGAGAACGCCTCATGGGTAAATGTAATAATATTTTCCATGATGATGTGGGATTATTTTGAACGGATTAGAAACATGATGTGTGCGGTAGAGGTAATGTTTTATCAGTGGCTTATCCATATAGAATATCTTTGAAAATAGATATCTAGGATTACACACTAGGATTGGATTATTTGCTATTTGATTCGTTAGATCAAATTAATTTAAAAAAAAATCAAAACTTTAAGTTTTTAAACCTAAAATTCGTTATTTAAATCAGCGTTTATTTTGCTAACCTTGGAGCCTATTGTGTATATTCAAATTTGAAAGCTTTTCTCGAATGCATCATGATATATTTGACGTGTTACTTTAGTCTGAATAAATCAACAAAACTTGTATTGTATGTAAATCTTTTTTTTTTTTTTAATCACGAAGCACGAAAAACACAATATTCTTTCAAATAAACGAATACAGTTATTAAAAGTATACATCTCTTGTCTGTTCCTAAGTACCAGCATCAACTTCGAATGGCAATATTTTACCACCGTCTCACCTAAACAGAATAAAGAGATACGGATGAGCGTATGCACTACGATTATTTAGAGGCAAGCCCAGATACGTCGTGAGGTAAAAAAAAAATAATAATAATAAGCTCCGAATAGATTCTTAATGAGGAAAGTGCTCTCAGGTTTACCTCTTGATATCATTCATGTTATTAATGTTGCCTGCAATCGTACTTTCCGGTAAAGCCCTGGTTTCACCTGTCCGTTAAAGTAACTATAACTACACTTATAATCAAAGGTGGGTCTAGTTATTGAAATTGTGAGTAAGAAATGAAAACGGTTTAAATGTCACATATATAAATATCTTAACTTGCTTTAAAAACATATGTGACAGATTCAACAAAAGAAGAAATCACTTCGCAAAAAGTTGCTTCTTTTGTATGTTTCTTATTTTCTTATTTATTTTAGCAAACACATATAGAAAATACCCAACTTACTGACGAAATACATTGCTGGGAGAAATACACATTAATCATTATATAATGCACCCATAATACGCCATATTAGTTACCTATTTAGGAGTATGATTAAACCCATGCTATGGGTGGAGGCATTGACAAAATGTCTTACTACCGGTGACCATTTATTTCTTGGTCGACCGGTCGAGGTGACGACTGCGGATTAATATTTCAAAATGGATTTTTCATCACAACCCTCAGTTTAGGTAAATAATGTCTCTATAAAATAATGTCTCTATAACTATATTATATACATTATAGTATACATTCCATACATTGGGAAAGTGTGACCGGGTTACTACTCCGTATATACGTTACTAATGCTTCCAATGCTACGACGCTAATGAGCATGGTTGATCAGCTTTCATTAACTGAGCTTTACAAGGCATTTCCGATGGCATTTTCATCAATGGAATTCTAACTGAAGATTAGAGATGCCAATAGCAGAAGTAAAGATAATGTTAGGGGGAAATCCTGTCCTGCCATTGCAGTAGTGGTACATGGCCGTGACGTTTAGTAAGTTCTATCTCTGGGTTGTCTACAAATGGTAGATTGTTGATCGTCATATTTTACTACAGTAAACAATGTAATGGTATTTTTGCTTTGGTTATAAAAGATGAATTACACTGTCATAACTGTGGAATGACAGTGCTATGACAGTGCTATTCAGTGGTACGTACAAGAACTTAACTTGGTGCACAATTATGCTCCTTTTCTTTTGAGTAATGTGCCTCCCATAATCAAATGCAACAGTAGCCACATATTTACAAAAAACTTGTAGGTTGAATTCTCCCATAGGGTCTATGGAAAGATTCGGTGGGAATATTTTCCCGTGGATTTTCTCTAGTTTAGGCCAAATCCCAGGAAATTGGAGAGACAGTCCCGATTCATCAGGGCAATACTCTAATACACCTAATTCGCATGCAATCATTCTAAAAGCCCTTCTCATACCCGTTGCCATTATAAACCGTCCACCGGTAGAGCGCCCGCGGAAAGGAGACGGAGGCTTTTGCAAAACTCTAGATTCGGGAGGAACATGCATCTCTCGCCCCTGTCGCTTCTTCTGTATGAAAGCACTACTTGTTTAACTCTGCATCTGTAGAATCGAATGGGATTGAATGATTGCATTGCAAAGTTCGTTTGAGGCTGAGTGGGACGCTTTCATTCATTATCCTTGTATACATTCAATCGGTATTAATCTAAATGTGACTTCGTATTGCATGTAGGTAGCCCATAGCATGCACCATGGATGCGCAGTATGTATTCCACGTTTCAATTTATCATGTCTTCGAAGATGAAGTTGACTTCTGGTCATGCGATTACATTGAGAAAGAAACTGTCTTAAAACAATGAGGAAAGGTTGATCTTGTCTACATAAGAACTAGTGTATACTGTGAGGTTTTGGAACCATCAATACGAAAATTGACCAAATCTCACTGAAAACCACATGCATTGCACATAGAAATGGGTATATGCAGTGCTCACACAATGTGGCATGAATGTTCGACCCTGACAGCTATTTCGTGTCCTGTTTTGAATATGAGGGCATTTGAAGAGCAATCCTTTTCAGGGGACATATCTATTATGATGTTCTATCGAACTGATATAAAAGGAATAAGAAAGCTCATAAATTATTTTTTGACCTTACCCAGAACTCAATTGCTTTATTCAACCATAACTTAGTGACAGCAAACGTCTGTTTGATGAAACCATGTGATGAACGAGTACACGCAGCATTTTGAATCAAATTAAACACACACCAGTAGGGAAACATCACAATAATTCTTATCATACACTGCCATTCTTGGTTATGTCATTGTAGACACCTTGTACAGTGTGCTCGAAATGAGATGCAATCTAACTTTTATTCAAATGTTTTCCGGGTTTTCGCCTCCTTCTATTTTCTTAATTATTTACTGAATTATACTTTATGTTCACTACATTGCTACACATGAATTTTTTTATATATAACATTGTAAAGAGAAGGAAATAAATGTTAATTTCAATCAATCAATCAATCAATAATTGAAACAAAGATTGCATTTAATTGTAAGGGCTCACAAGGCGTCAAGCTTTTACTAATCCTGGAGCTCCAAGTTCTGTTGGAAATAAGTTTCTATTTTCATACATGTAAACTGAATACATGAAATGAAAAACAAACAGAATGGAGCAACAATGCCCTAGCCATTTTTTACGGTCATTTACATCACTGCCTTGTATCTTTTTGTGCAATAGAAAATATTATAAACTCATCAGGTTTTCATTATATAATATCTGCAGAGAGCCTCCTTGATCCAAGGAAATTCCCTTGATGCTATGCCCTAAGTGGGCACTAAATTTGCCTTTGAGATTGCATTTGTTGTTATTCTTCATAACGCATAGACCTATTTTCGTATCTTACTAGGTGATATTCGAGAACAGACAACCGCCAATTGAAATTTCAAAACAATTTTGACAATAGGTCCATTAAATAATATTTCCCCCATTCTCAAGAGTAATTAATTGATATTATTGCATGTTCCAATTTACAATGGTATTGATTATCTACAGGATGGATTTAAGAAATTTGTAATGAAAAATGGATCAATATCTCTGACGTAAAGCTATTGATTTTCGTTCTGAATAGCATCTTATATGAAATATGCCGAATTATGACAACCAAAGGTCAACTGATGATGCGGATTTGCAAAAGTTTTGAAGATACAGTATCATGTAGGATCTTCAACTTTTGATGTTATGATGGGGCAAATAGTAACCATGACGCACTATGAACAGAAAAAAAGTGAAATAGTTCTGTTGGCGACAGAAGGAAAATGGCACCAGTTATTCTCGTGCAAGAGGCATAAATGGCCTCTCGAGAGAAGAAAGTGAAACTTTATATTACGAGAAAATTCAACATTAGTAAGTCCCCGGGGCGTGTAGGTATGTTGTATTAGTGTGGGTGTGGGTGTGTGTGTGTGTGTGTGGGGGGGGGGGGTTCCACCACGAGCTCAATTACAATGTATACATCGAGACTGCATGTAAATGAAATTTTCATCCCAACAATGTCCTTCAGAAGTATGTATACGGATGGCTCATTGGAAGATGCTGACGTTGCGTTTTGTAGAGTGTCACGTGATCCGTCGGCTAATTTTGTACGCCATTATCTCCTCTTGGGGCGCTGCTCATTTAGACTTAATTAAAACAGAGAAAATCAATACAGAGTACCGTTTAGACATTCCAACCGTACGACCTTGTAACGCATGGACTGCCCGAGTAGCCGAATTAATTAGACAGTTTAAAAGATGCATATAAAGAGACACTCGGGATCGTGTACAGTATAATGCGTATTAATACAATTACCTGTATACAGTACACTGTATTAATGAGGACGTTTCAAGAAATAGAATAACATCAGTCTGCAATAGACTTCTGTAAATATATACAAATTTATGCACATATATTCGCTGAGCACCCAGTGACGAGCTATTCCATTAACCTGCTTTTTATAAATGAGCCTCAATGCTTGGAATCCAGTTTGCATACATTATTTGTTGCTATGCCCGGCAAGCTTTCAGGTTGTCAAGAACAACCTTTGTTTGAAACGAATGCATAAAATGTGCATACATGACCGAAGCGGTCTATTCACTATGAACATGGCCAACAAAGAAGCGGACAAAATATACAGCTCCTCATTGTACCTTCCACAATTGCCCTGGTAAACAAAAGAACATCCCTTCATTTCTATTATGTAAAAATATGTAGAACAGGTGTCACATGCATATTCACCTGGTCTACTTATTTCACATAATAGTAATGAAGGGATGTTCTTTTGTCTACCAGAGCAATTGTGGAGGGTACAATGAGGAGCTGTATATTTTGTCCGCTCTCTTTGTCATCGTGTTCATAGTGATTACACCTATACTGCTCTTTCTAGTAGTTTAATTTTGATTAATCACCACGCTAAAATAGTGTCGTTTGGGGCAAGGACTACGCATGACAACGCGTCTTTGATTTTGCTAGCAAAACATGGACGAGACTACATCAAAGAAATATCACGGATTATAATCATGGAAACCTAAAAATTAAAGCAAATTAACCATTTCAGTCATATCTTGGTGCGTAAATATATTAACCTGTTACGCGCTATTGAATATCAATAATTGGAAGTTGCATAGTGCACACATTTATAGTTGACTTGCTCTTGCATGAAAACTTGTGGCAAGCTTTAATGGTAACCACACAATTTCATTATGCCATTAGCACACTAAGCGTTATTTACATTGTGTTAGTATATAAGGCCATCAAGGCAATTGGAGTATACGCCACTCCATCAAATCAATGTTTGCACCGTTTATTTTGCATTCACCTGTTGTATGATATCACTCTCACACGACGCGTCAAAAGCCGCGCCAGTTATTGACGCTGTCCTGCGTCAGGCAAATGACGCCTCGTAGGCAACGGGACATATTTAAAATATGCGATATCCATGACGCATCCATGACGCATCCAGCCTTCAACCTTCAACGTCATCAAAGTAGCAATTATTAAAGAAGAGGCGTACATAACATTTTATTATTTTGTGAATAAACTACTTCAAAAAAGTTCAAACTGATGGATGCTTAACCACCAGGAGCACTGTGACTAACTATTGCATTTACCTGTTAACACATTGCCTACGGGAACCGAGTAATCCAGCTAAAGCTCGGGGGGGGGGGGGGGGTGCGTTTCACGAAAGGGCTTGTCAGATATTTTATCCGACAAATTTGCTCTCAGCCTATCAGATGCAAGGATTGCAGTAGCTGCTATAACAGTTGTCGGATAAAATATCGGACAACTTCCTTTCATGAAACTCTCCACAGTAGTCATCGGGTTAAGGGTTATTGTATATCAATGGTCAGAATGGAGTTGCATCCATATTACGAATGTTGGCAAACCTCGGGCAATCTTTACGGTTGAACCTAGTGGCCGACTATAGAGGCATGTACACAATTTCAAAATATTAATTTTGTGAATTGGTCGATTAAAAGATCCTTTTTTACTGTGTGAACACACTCCATTTCGTTTCTGCCTGGCTTGATGTGATGGTCACTTGCTAATTACCTGCCTTGCTGGAAAACGGGGGATTCTTTCGCCATCGCTGGTTAAGGCCGTTTCCAAGCTCCAATTAACTACAGCCTATATCTAATTACGTTGTCCAGGTAATTCCACATACAGAAATTGTATAGCTCTTCTTCTTTCATACCAACGTTCAAATTATCCTAAATAATCTTACGTAAACCTACAGCACATTATGTTCAGTAGTGTAGACATGCATCGTTATAATTTTGTCGTAAATTTGAGTGAGATTTTTTTTTTCATCCTCCCCATAATTATGAATAGATGACGTCTGCGTGTTTACCCCGCTCTATGTTAGTATATACATATAGTACTTCAAAAGAATATATCCAAATATGACATATTTGTAACTATGAAATCCTACTGTATTAAAGAGACACGTATGGGATAAAAAGGACAACTTTGTTATAAAACAAAAGGAACAAAACAAACTAGGGGATACCTGTCATCGTCATGGCTAAAGAAATCTTTGCGGAGGAGTTGTGGCTTACATCAAAGACAAGTCACGTTACCTAACCAAGAATTGTGGTTTAAGATATCCCCCACACACCCCTTCCCGGTAATGGGTAGCTTCTTTGCGGTGTAATTATAACGATCAATTTAAAAAGCTTGTATCAACTAACCTATAGTGTAACTGTACCCATCGATGTTAAAGGTGGCACTTTTGCATTTCCGAATCTGTCGGTATTCCTTTTGCTTATCCGCCTGACTGGGGAGGGGCGTCCCTTCCTTGATGGGAGCTTTCTCTGGGACAGGCCCTTTCTCGGCCCCTGGCGGTGGAGAATCTCCCGCCCTCATCTTCCCCGTCAGCAAGCACGATATCCCGCACCAAGACAAAGTTACAGATGATTGCTCAAACTCCCTTGAGAAAAATGGAATGAAAATGCGGTCGGACGCAAAAGGGCGCCAAAACCGACAGCAAATCCACCAAAGATGATCCCGTAGACTGTGTCGTCGGCTAAATTCTGTCAGAAGTAGCGACGATAGCTTCCAAAGTATTAATCCTGGTATAAGTTTCCGTTCAGAGGTGCCTCATTCGTCCCCTTCTCCTTTCTCCTCCTCACATCACATCATAACATGTGGTTCAATGATGAAAGCTCTGCAGATATGATCGGACGATATTGATTCCATGAGCATCACAATGTCCATGAAAAGGAGAAACCCGTGTTGATACTGGTGTAAACATCCTTCAAACGAATCAAACAAACCTCACAAATCACTATAGCCCATCCTCGGACTCCACTGAGGCGGTTTTGTTGCTCAGTAGTGGAGATAAGTACACAATGCGTCCGCACGAGTGCGAGTGTGAGCACTGAAATAAAATGTTTCGTGTCGGTAATCGTGTGTCATACACAACGGACAGGTTAACGATTGCAATGCTCCAGTGCAAAGGGCGTCGGAAAATGCGTTCTGTACAGTTATCGAGCGTGCGGACTGCGCGTAGCGGTGTAACCAGCGACAATCAACATGTAAAATCACGTCTCTCTCTCTCTCTCTCTCTCCTTCCCTCTCTGTCTGTCTGTCTGTCTCTCTCTCTCCCTTTTTATCTCTCCCTTTTTATCTCTCCCATTCCCTTTCTCCCCTTTCTTCTTCTGCATTGTCTAAACAATGTCATATCACCTCATTTCATATATTAAATGTTGCCACTTCTCTATTATATATCCGTCTCTCTCTCTAACATCTATTTTTCTCTGTGTCTGAAATCAATTTCTATGTTATTTTTCGCTTCTATATTCAACATAAAAGGGCCTATATCTGACGGAGATTTACCTTTTCTACCTTTTAATAATATCTCGTTTCGAATTCATCTTGTAAGTCTTATTCCGCATCTCCTACATGACATTCGTCTTTTATAAGGTTTACACTGTACTATTTCTTTTGTTTCTCGATCAAAAATGCTTCAGTTCTTCCGAATTCCATACACTGTCCACAAACACATAAGGCATATTACACATCAGTGTGCATTCATTCAACCCAATAATTCAATGGCATTAGTCACCCATCGCACGAGGGGAAATTACAAGCACAAAAAAGGACAAACAAAATAGATAAAAAGATTGTGGATGACTTTTCCCCACGAGGGACCTGGGCAGCGTTTCATCAAACGGTCATAAATCCAAGTTCGCCTACATCCCATTGAAACGCGTGCATTAAAATTAACATGCGTTTAAGTGGGATGTTGGCGAACTTGTACTTATGACGGTTTAATGAAACGATGCAAAACTCTAACGACGCCGCACAATTTTAACACAGACCCATAATCAACATTTATTCCCAATCCGAGCTAAAGTAAGCAACTTCAAACAGCCAGATGAATACATCGCCGAATAATAACTCTTGCTAGAATAATCACGATATTGTGCAAGGTAGGCCGTTATAATGGTGTAATGTACCGTGCGAGCAATCACTCGAAGAAGCTCTATGCGAAATGTAACTATAAGAGGTCCAATTTCATTCAAAAATGCTTGTTGACTTCTATTCATGGCTAATATATACCAAAAGACCAACAAATAATTAAGTCTTTGATCTAGATCTGCGTAATGTATTCTAAAACACTTTTATCATATTTATGAAGCTGACCCGGTCTCTAAAAGTATTCTTAAAGTAGAACTTTAATGATTTTAAATATTGGCTTAATACTTATTATTGCATAGATGGCATAAATTAAACAAGGTTATCCAAATTCAACGCTTGGAAACATTTGAAGTAATGATTATTATCAATTATAAAACGGTAAAATACAGCCCCCGATATAGCAGCTGAAGAGCTCCTCGAACGCTGCTGAGATATGTGACGACACACCAGGGGCCAGTCCTGTCTAAGCAGACGATGTCCCATAATATCTTACACATTTTCCAGAGCCTATTTTGTCATCTCCTCTTCACTTATTTCTCTTCCTTCACTAGCATCAGTCTTAATGTTAGTCTGTTGCCTCACTCTTAACTTCGTGTATGGTATTATTTTGATGAAAAATGCAGCGTTAAAAAAATAAAGGAATCAGTCACTTGTAAACAAAATAAGACGCCATTGTATTTTCAGCTGCTTGCACCGGGCATGTTCGGCGTTTCAAGAGGGAACGAATACCATCCTGCTATTATTCGGAGGGCTTTTCAATTTGAAAGTGGGGTTTATTTCATTGATCATTGACCCTTCTCCTGTGTATTTACAATCAAACGGTTTTAGCTATCAGAATCAGTTTCACTTTCCCTTTATAATGGTGTGAAATAAGGTCATGTTTAAATACACCAAACTCTTTATAATTTGATAAATAATTGCATTGCAATTACGTTCATTCATTATAGGACGTCGTCTGCTTAAGCAGGATCGATCCCGAGTGTGACGACATCAAAACATCGCTATATTTCTGGCGAATCCTCGGATATTCCAGATGCTGAGAAGAGCTTTTATTTGTGTTGTTTTTATAATCATCAGATACGCAGTTGACATAAAACTTATACGATTGCCATCTGTAAGCTTCCCAGTTTCTAGTGATACATTAATTGCCATATTTGTGATTTTCTTTGAATAGCTACTTTAAGCTCATGCATGATGTTTTTTCTTCACATCATCATCAACCTGCTGAACAGACATGGAAATACACAAAACTGAGCACATTGCTCTTTCTCACAACGGCATCACATACTTTCATACCAAATTGAAACCTTTCAAACTACAACAATAGTTGACCTACTCCATTTACTTTTAACGCTTCTGATCATTCGGTTGTTCCCTTCCATCATGTATACCATCACATTATTCCTAGACTTTTCCAACGCTTTCGATACTATAAACCATAATATCTTCCTACATAACAGTCAATCGGCAGGTCCCCAAAAGTGGCTCCTTTCATTCAAGTCATATGCATGACCTTAGCGGTGTCTGAATACATAATGAGGGAGATCAGTTCGAAACACCTCTTTTGTTCAGGCTCTAGCTGTTCTAAATCTGCATCAAATCAGACGTTTTTAGTATCAAAATAACGAAGAAGAACCAAACGTTTATGTTCTGTATTTCATTTTAATGAACAAATGTGTGAAGTTGGTGAAATTTCGGGTTTCAAATATGGTTATGTTGCAAGTCTTTTCATGTTGAGCCCAAATGATTTTTACATCATATCAAAACTGAAGATCTATGCTTCATGAAAATATTTATAATGAAGAACACATTTTAATCGGGTCAAGAACACACTTTTCCTAAGCCAAATGCAAAATATCTGCCTAAAACCAAGAATACTGCACTGTGATTGGCCAGATAGACTGCCCACCCACCAGGAATCTAACATTCCACAGCTGTTTGCCCCCTGGGTCAATTGAAGGTCACTCTCCCCATGTGTTATTCTATTCAAAACACCCGCGCTGGCTTGTTTTTGGCCTTATTCAGCCAATCAGAAGACTGGATTTGGAGCTTTTCAGAAATCAAGAAATCTCGTCCTGTACCTTGGTGATTAAAAGTGTGTTCTTGACCCGATTAAATGGTGCCCCATATTAAGAATGGTATTTTTTAAAGAAAATATAGACTTTCAGCTTTACTGTGATATAAAGTTTATTTGGGATCAAAATAAAAAGTTGTTTACAATGATCAAATGAAGTGAGAGAACAAAAATGTTTTGAAGCAACTTTTTAGCCCTAAATTTCACTTATTTTTCCCAATCTGTTATAAAAAAAGAATGAACAAATATAAAAGTGTGATATTTGTTCTTTTCAATTGTATAATAATCAAGAACTTCACTTAATTATAAAGTGGTTAATTTGGTCCTGAAAGAAAATCTCACGATTCATGAGATTTTACAGAATGAAAGTTTTGGCCACGAGAGGATCTGGATGAATCCGGCTTGTTTGCTCATTTGCATACAGACCTGCCGACTGACTGATAAGTTATCGCACTACGGTGTTCGGGGGAAAGCCTTGGAATGGTTCAGGAATTATTTATCAAATAGAAAACAATTTGTAGAAATTAATAATCATAGGTCATCGTTACGAACAATAAACTGGTGTTCCACAGGGAATTCTACCTGGTCCCTTATTATTCATCATATATATATAAATTACTTTATTTTATAAATCCTCAGATGTACTATCGTTTATTCTATTTGCAGACGATTTAATTATCTATTTTATTCTCATTCTAACCCTAATGCCCCTCTTTTAATAAGAAACAAAGAACTTGAATGCATAGAAGAACGGGTAAAAGAAAACAAGTTATCACTGGACATTTTAAAGACAAATATTTTCTTATAGTCCAAATTACATGCCTTTGTGAAATTTCTCACTCTCTTCGAAACATCAAAGTTCACTTGAGCTTGCCCTTTTTTACATCACTTTATCGATCAAACTTCCAAATCAAAGGATAAATAATAGCCCAGGACACAACCACATCACTGGTAGTCATGGTAGTTGCAGGGCATTAAAAGACGTCTTGAACATAAATACAGCATATAACGAACATATTTTTATTTAAAGAAAAATCGTATGGAAACATTTAAAGAATTGATTTCAATATGAAATAATGGTATATTTACGTAATATACCAGGTGTTAACAAATAATATTTTGACACGTTTGATGGTTGATAAATCAAAAGTTGAAAATATATGAAAATATATGAAAATAAAGTACGCACACTATAAAGGTAAAGAATGTCAATTCTTTTACAAGAGTATGATGTCTGTTCCAATAATCTTTTGAAACTATTGCTTTGAATATTGTAATTGGGTTCACACACTTTCTGACAAATCAAGACCATAAAATATGTGTGTATCAGTAATTGTGCAGAACATAAAAATACCTCTGTCCAATCCAGCTTCTATTCCAGAGCACCACTTGCAATCTACATTCATTAATGACTCTGGGTATGAAAAAAAATTTGATAGAAATCACAGGATCGACACACAACTGACACTGATTACTGATACACATTTATTTTTGTGGTATCGATTTGTCAAAAAGAAAAAGCTGTAAAAGATGTTCAAGCGATCTATCAAAAAAGGTTACTAATATCAGTCGAGTCATCTCCTTTAATCTCAACTTTAACTTAGAAAACAGAAGATTGTTAATTCGACAAAAGTCGTTATCATGGTTATAGGCATGTATTTTAACCATTACCCCCTTTTTTATTGATGTCTGATCAGAACACCACCCGTCGAACTTCTTTTGTACGTACATCTCATTTCATATGTTCACTGAAACAAACGAGTTGACACGATTATCATTTCTGTTTTAAAGAATACACACACACATTGGATCTTACTCACTCGGCTGTCTACATGAGGCAGTTATTATTGATTGGAAAGTTCAATAAGTAAAAAGGAATCTACCATTCTTTAGAGACAGGTGTGTTAGATCCATTGAGATTACGAGACAGAAAGCAAAATGAATCAAGCGCGATTCATTCCTAATCGATTTCTCCGTCATGTCCAGGGGAGTTCTTAAATCTTTTTTCGTTCGTTACTTGTGTTGTTGGTCTTCATTCTGAGTAAAACATAGATTTGTAATTAATCTATTAATCTTCAAGGGGAATTTTGTTACGAATAATTATGATGACTGTTCGTACATCATTTTACATTTCAAAATTAGTCGGTTTATGTTGGTTTATGTGTGAAGGGGAAAAAATAAGTGAATCCCAAAATGCCTGCCTAAATCAAAATCAACCTTAAGACAAGGTGCACTCTTGCTCAAAGTATCTATTTAGTGTATTTTCTTTTTTTTACATAGGTTTGTTTTTAACATGCAGAATGGGGAAGGGAGGTGGTTTCAGGGTAACGTAAAATATTGGTAGTCTGTCGTCAACATAACTGCCACATAAAAACTAAATTTGTATAAATATGTATTTAAAATTTGATCATATAAATATTTTTTTCATATGAAACTCCGGAGCTTTCCTTGTTTATTTTTTTAGTATGCAAATGTATGCAGGAGAATGACTGCACCATCTGAGCGGCAAGAAGTTGAAAAAGATGGAGAATAAAAATATAACAATGAAAGAAGACGTATATTTTTAACCCAAACTAAAAAAGTATTATGTCATCGATAATTTACAAATAAATGGTGTGATGATAAGGATCACTTAACATGATGATTCACAAAGAGACCGATATGTCAGATATTAAATTAGTATAGGGATTATTATACACTGATAATATTCTTGAAGTATTTGTGATTTCCATAATAAAGTGATAATTTGCAAAAAGAGAAGACTATGTATGAAGTAATATATATATATATATATATACATATATGTAGAAAAATAAAGTTCACAACATCATATAGAATATGTATATATTATATATATAATTATATTTTACTAAAGGGTACATTAGGTCGACACCTAACAATGCGGTTTATTCCGTCATAATAGCGACCCCTACATTAGGTAGACAGTTGGTGTCATTAGGTCGACAGTTGTCTATAGAAATGAGACAAAAACTGTCCTCCTAATGTACCCATTAGGGGTATATATATATGTATACTATATATGTACACTGTATATACGGACTTTTTCATTCCCATCTTGTCTTGTTCCTTAACTTTGCAATTCCGAAGCACTATAATTATACAGCCATGGAGAAAATTATTAGACCAAGAATGGTTACTGATAGTGTTATTTTTGTGGTAAAAAGGAAATAAAATATCATAAAAGCATAGTACAATTGCTGGAATTTGTTATTCATTCAATGGCAAAGACAAATCATTTTTATAATTTTGTATGCATATTATAGTACCCTTATTACACAGAAGCTTGGTCTAATAATTTTTTCCAGGGCTGTATATATATATAGAGAGAGAGAGAGAGAGAGAAAGAATTGAAAATTATCAAACAGAGATAAGAATCACTGTTCTTCAGTTTTCATTCAAGTATTGTGGATGAAACCGTACCTTTTATAGGGCCTTTATATTGAAGTCCAATCGATCTCTGTCATTTATGTTTACTTATACCTGTTCATCCGCTCTTCATTTCTATTTTTTGCTATTCAAAAAATTAAAATGGAGTGCAATGCAAGGTCAATTTGAAAGTCTTTATATCTAGGTCTCTAGCGGCAGAGGTCCGTTCTCGAGCTGGAAGCAGATGTGCCATTTTTGACGCGCAAATTACTCTGCAACGCAATTTCGATCCGTTACCAGGGAAACGTCAGTTCAGATTTTTGCCCTAATTTGCTTTCATCTTTGCTCATGCTTTCGCAATCCTTCCTCGTATATTCATCTCTTTATCTACTCTCCCCGATTGACCTATGTACACTGATTTGAAACTTTTTATCACATATCATTTAGAACTGAACCTTATCCATCCCTTTAAAGCAGTTGCTTCTCAAGAAATAAATTGCATGGACTAACTATCATTACATTTTGTTTCATTGAATTATATTAAAAATATATCTTAATATTACAATAATAAACATGGTAATGATATAAACAAACCATAATTAACATGCAAGATATATTACGGTTGTATTCAATTTTTTTAAAGTAGCTATCCAAAGAAAATCACAAATATGGCAATTAATGTATCACTAGAAACTGGGAAGCTTACAGATGGCAATCGTATAAGTTTTATGTCAACTGCGTATATGATGATTATAAAAACAACACAAATAAAAGCTCTTCTCAGCATCTGGAATATCCGAGGATTCGCCAGAAATATAGCGAAGTTTTGATGTCGTCACACTAGGGAACAATCATGCTTAAGCAGACGACGTCCTATAATGAATAAACGTAACTGCAATGCAATTATTTATCAAATTATAAAGAGTTTGGTACATTTAAACATGACCTTATTTCACACCATTCTAAAAGGGATAAGGGATAACTAAAACCGTTTGATAGTAAATACACAGGAGAAGGGTCAATGATCAATGAAATAAACCCCACTTTCAAATTGAAAAGCCCTCCGAATAATATCACAGATTGTATTCGTTCCCTCTTGAAACGCCGAACATGCCCCAGTGCAAGCAGCTGAAAATACAATGGCGTCTTATTTTGTTTACAAGTGACTGATTCCTTTATTTTTTTAACGCTGCATTTTTCATCAAAATAATACCATACACGAAGTTAAGAGTGAGGCAACAGACTAACATTAAAACTGACGCTAGTCAAGTAAGAGAAATAAGTGAAGAGGAGATGACAAAACAGGCACTGAAAAATGTGTAAGATGTTATGGGACATCGTCTGCTTAGACAGGACTGGTCCTTCGTGTGTCGTCACACATCTCAGCAGCGTTCAAGGAGCTCTTCAGCTGCTATATCGGGGGCTGTATTTTACCGTTTTATAATTGATAATAATCATTAATTCAAATGTTTCCAAGCGTTGAATTTGGATAACCTTGTTTAATTTATGCCATCTATGCAATAATAAGTATTAAGCCAATATTTATTTTGATGGAATTTTCTTGCAATGTGATCTTTAACAAAATCACATATTAACATACACTTGATGAAGGATGAGAAGATTTGTCTCTTTCAATGTTAACATTTGATTTGTAGAGAGTGCTTTTTTATATCTGTATCGTTATTTCTGTCTCTTTCTCTCTTTCTCGCCCTCTTTCTCTTCCTATGTCTCCACCACCTGTCTCTCTCTGTCTGTCTCTCTCTCTCTCTCTCCTTTACACCCTTAATGAAATTCTCTCACTTTTTGTTTTACTCCTGTCAGGCTTTCCCATCAAATCTCAATTATTGTCTGCTTCTCTCTATCTTTGTCTCTCACACGCTCTATCGCACGCTCATTTTCTCTCTACACCCAAATCAGCATTTCTTCTTCTGTCTACCCTCTTCACCCCCCTCTCTCTGTATGTATGCCCTTGTTTCTCCCTACCCCCCCCCCCCCCCCCAATCTCGCGAACGCGCTCTCACTCTCTCTCTCTCTCTCTCTCACTCTTTTTTTTTCTCTCTCTCTATCTCTTTCTATCGTCTCTCTCTCTTACAAACTGACATACCCTATCCACCACCTCCCCTCTATGTTTGTCTGTCTGTCTCATTGTTCCTCCCTCCCTCCTGTCTCTCACCACCCCTCACTTCTTCCCTCGCATCATTTCGCATATTTTCTAATCAGGGCAATCTACTCCTGCCTTATCCTCTGAGTTCCCGTATCCACGCACTATAAGAGGCGCCAAAATCAATGCAACATCAACACGCTACTCCGGTTGACTATATTACTTTCACTTGCTTTATTTCATCGTTCATTGGCAAGACGGTATGATGGTAGGGTCTCCGAATGGACAGCAAGGCCGCTAATATGCGCGCCATGATTTCTCGCGGGAAAACCACCTGTTCACACGAGGACTTGACACTGACGTCACGACAAGACGTAGTCTGTCTTCAGTAACCTTAGTATTATATTTGGGTGGTCCTCGTCTTGTCTGGATATTTTCCTTGTGTATGATATGTTCCAGTGTCGATATAGGACAATTTCCATCTTGGATCCTTTATTATGATTTTAAAAAATCATAACGGCAATGGCATATCGAGCGTAGAGTGAAACTGGTGAGCCTCAACCCCCCCCCCCCCCCCACCCCCCCTGCCGGCTGAGGACCCGGGGAAAAATTATATAATGAATCTGTACTGGACGTACAACAATGTGCAACAATGTATACCCCCCCCTTTTTTTAGCCATTTCTGCATCCGCTGTACACTCACTTTATTTCATATTTGATATCACAAAGACACAAACCAATTAAAATAGGTGCTTAATCACCACTTCGTCTATAGCCAATTCGTCTAAAACCTATTTGTTCTAATACCCATTTGGTCTAAACCCATTTGGTCTAAACACCACTTGGTCTAATAATCAGTTCGTCTTATATTCACTTGGTCCAATATCTTTTTCGGCTAAAACCAGTTGGTCTAATAAGCAAACGGTCTGATCATCATTTCGTCTAATAGCCATTTTGTCTAAATCCAGTTGGTCTAACACCCACAACGTCTAATCATCGTATGGTCTAAATCTCAGTTCGTCTAATAACTGTTTAGTCTAATGTTCACTTGATCTAATACTACAGACAAATAGGATAGCCTGACATAGCTATATATACATTGCATGGGAACCGGGCCGGGGGGGGGGGGGGGGGGGGGGTAATTGGGCTTCACTTCTTGTGTAGACACGGTGCATATAATTGTTTAATGATTATGTACAGTATATATATATATTTTTTAGAAGAGATTATTTTAAAGATAATACATTGTAATAATGTTTGGCCTCTCGCTCGCAAAATGTTGAAAAGGGTAGTTGGTTCCCGGGCAAAAGGCGTCAGTCCCCACTCACAAAAACGTTCCATTTCCCTGCACTGTGGTACATGTAGTGATAATAATAATAATATAAAGGAAAGACGGAAGTAAAGATTAATCGATGAATAACATTACAATAGGGAGGATTGAAAGTTAAGGGATAGAAGGATAAAGACATAACGTAAAGATAGAGAGAGAGAGAGAGAGAGAAATGGTAGAAGGATAAAGAAAACCGTGGCGAAAGATGGAAGAGAAGAATATAAAAAAGCCCCCCCCCCCCAAAACAAAAAAAAAAAAAAAAAAAAAAAAAAAAAAGAACATAGCAAAATTAGAGATGGAGAGCAAAAAATTAAAAAATAAAAGAAAGATGGAAGAGAAGATTATAAAAAAGCCCCCCAAAAAGAAGAACATAACGAAATTAGAGATCTAAAGCAAAAAGAAAACAAATGATAAAAAGAAAGAATAATGCAAAATAGGCAAAATAATAGAAAGATAAACCAAGGAATAAAGAGCAAAAAAAAACATAGTGAGAGGAAGGGAAAGATGATAGAAGAAATAATACAAAGATTAACATACGGAAAGATGGAAGAGGTGATAGAAGGAATCAAAGAAAAAACAACTAAAGGAAAGATGGGGAAAATATAATTCACATACAATTACTGCAAACAAGTTCGAAATTTCGGCCAGTGCGCCGAACCGATACCTACCTCACTGTTTAGTCAAAGCCACCAAGAGTAGTGTTTTAGGGGGAAACAAGAGTAGTATTTTAGGGGGAAACAAGAAATTAGCCCAGTTGGTCATTAGACGAAACGATGATTAGACCAAATGGTAATTAGACCAGATGGATATTAGACCAAATGACAATTACACCAAATGGTTATTAGACTAAATGTGTGTAGACTAAATGATGATACACCAACTGAGGTTAGACTAACTGACAAATGGGCCAAATGATGTGTAGACGAAAATGGGTATTAGACAAATTGGGTTTAGACCACATTTTGATGATTAGACAATATGGCAATTAGACCAATTGATGATTAGAAAAAAATGGCATTTAGACCAATTGATAATGGACCAAATGGTTATTAGACCAAATGGTTTTAGACCAAATGGCTATTAGACGAAATGATGATTAGACCAATTGGTTATTAGACCAACTGATATTAGACCGAATGATGTTAGACCATTTGGCTATAAGACCAGTTGGCATTAGACCAAGTGGCAATAAACCATTTTAGATACAATACGTTTCATTGGTTCTCTTTTTTTTCCTCAATTTGATCAAAGACAGCGTACAATCGCTGCCCTTCTCTCGTCGTGTATCTTTCTGTGATTTGCTCGTTTTCTTTCATCTTTTTTTCTCTGGCATATCTCACTCTCAGTTGGTGCGCATTGTTATATACTCTACTTCAAGTTAAAAAAAAACAGTTCACAATAGGCCTCTATTCTTCCTAACACCAGCTCCCAGCGGATAGTCTGCTATGAAATACAAAGAATTATATTCTGTCAAAAGGGCAAGCATGAGCGGAAATCAGTAGCATTATCCGTTGTCAAGGTTACGGAAGAGATACCAGGGATATCAATTACTGATTAGGTATATGTCAGCAAACAATGTCGCGTTCTCTTTCATTGGTACGACAGTCTCATCTTGATGGTGAGGTCATGCTAATAATTCCCCTTAATTCTTTATATCCCCGTAATGTTACAAAAAGAAATATATAATGTAACAAATGCTTTCTCTCTCCCTCTCTCTCTCTCTCTCTCTCTCTCTCTCTCTCATTTCTCTCCACCCTCTCTCCCCATCACCCTCTTTCTTTTTTCCCCTTCGTATTTCTATATCTTTCCCCTTTCGACTCTTACCCCCTCTCTCTACCCCCTCTCTATATCTTTCTCCTTCCTATACACCTCTTTCTCTTTCTCTCTCTCTCTTTCCCTATCTCCCCCTCTGTTTATCTCTTTCCCCATCTCTCTCTCTCTCTCTCACACACACCTTATCTTCACATCTCTCATGCTCTTTCACTCTAAATGTATTAACCAACACCTTGCCTAGTTTGTTACGGACCGATGACGTGGGAAATATTCCACTCAGTATCATTCCTGGATTTAATTAAACACATTACAATAAAATCAATAACCTTCCTTTCTGACAATCTATTTTAAATCCCTATTGTATCTAAATAAAAACATTTGGATAAACAAAAAATTGTGTATAATTATGTTGGCGCCGAGATTGATTTCAGATTGAATTTCGAAAATGAGTCGCGTTTAGTGTTTCTATAGGCGTTTGGTTTATTTCTCGCTTTAATGTTTTACATGATTGCTGTTTCATTACAGGAAAACCATTGCCTCACTCCTGCAAAAATTGTTGGGTTTCTTTGCGTTTCACACAAACACGCACCTTTTCATGTGTGTTGTTTGTAGTCATGACGAGCGCATCTCAAACCAACCTTCTGCAACGGCGAAAGATGACATTACCCAAGTCAACAACATACACTGCCTATCGATTTTTCCCTTCGTATTTCCGTCTTCTTCAGTCTCCTCTCATCCCACTCTCTACACATATCCATATCTCTGCCCCTTTCCATATTTGCTCTTCTCTCAATTCGTGTCTTACTTTATCCAGCTTATCCGCCTTTACCCTTATTCCTCTGCTCGTTGTTCTTTATTTTGTCCTCTATAGCATTTGTTTCATTTCCCCCTTACTGTTTGTTAATGTGACACTTTTAAACGATTACATCTCGTCAGTGGCTGTGTTAAGGAGGCACCTCTAGCCCATGTCAACCTTTGAAACCTAATTGGCATACCTGAAGCACACATCAAAAAGAGTGCCCCTTAACCGCGTAATTTTTCGGAATTGAGCCCCATCCAATCCCCTTTGTAAAATCCTAACTTAAGTTTTAAGCTCATGCATAATTTGTACTCCAAAGTTGCAGATTCGTAACACGCTTTAAATCGTGAGCTTTTTAAAGAAATGAAATTCAAAAGGATGAATTTTAGAGGAGCCCAAGTTTTACCCCACGATGCCGAGCCATCATTCCAGAGCACTCCCACAACGACAATATTCAAGAAGGAAAAAAAAGGGAATCAATAGCAAACCCCCTTATCTGTATCTGTTTATATGTGAGATGAAGGCCCTCGACATTAACGGAATTATTCAAGCAGGCCATTTCTCCCCCATACCCATGGTCGACATGATATTGATGATGAACACCAAAAGTCCTCAACGATCGCAGCATGTGTAAAATCGATTGCCATCGTCTGCATCGCGGATGCATGTCACACATTATTAGTGGCTCACAGGTTGCGCCAAAAATCCGCAATGTCATTTTTGTACCAAAAACGTCGGCTTTATACTTCTCTTTTCCTCTGGTTGTTTTTAAGTATACTCTTCTTGTCTTCTCTTTATATATTTTCTTTCTTTAAAAAAAGAAAGGATGCTTATTCTTCTTTACTCGTGTTTTTCTTTTTTCTCTCCCTCTCTAATTACCTTTCCTCATCCTTTCTTTCTCTTCGCTCTGCTCCCGTTTAACTACTCTTTGCTTCTCCTCTCTCTCCCTACCTCTGTTTCCTTTCTTTTACTTTATCTACTTCATTCCCTTTACTACAATTATGCTTATATTTCTATTAGTATTTTTAGCGCACTATTGCTATGGTGAATATTTCTCTTTACCAAGGGTGATCATTTCCTGACAAAGCTGTGTGAGCGAAAATATGACAAAATTGTCACTTTTATGTCATTATCTTTTTATTTCGATTTCATTATGTACTTACACGTACAGTATTAGAACGATATGACCTTGTTTACGTGTTTCCAACCAAAATCCCTGTTGGCAGTGATTTTCAGCGGATTAATCATGAATAATTTGTATAACTTAAACGTAGCTGTTCATATTACTTCAAATTTTCACTCATTTATGTGTATGGCAACTTCATAAAAAAAGGTATTTCGGAAGTTGGGAAACTCCATCCCCCCCCCCTCTCGCGCTCTCTCTCTCTCTCTCTCTCGTTCTCTCTCTCTCTCTCCCTCTCTCTCTCTCTCTTTCTTTTCTCCTTTTCGTGGCAGGATATCACGTATATATTAGTATTGTTTTTGTTGTTGTTGTGTTTGTTTGTTGTTGTTGTTGTTGTTTTTTTTTTTTTTTTGGGGGGGGGGGGGGGTGTCATCTTAATGTTTCGCAGAAACAGAATTATCACAAGCTTTTGTCTACTCCTTTCGTAAAGCAAAACACAATTATTGAACAAGTACTACGTGGTAATCCTAACGAGAGAATGGCATTCGCTTGCATACATATGGATATTGATTTGCAGATACATATCTTTTTTCATATTCTTGCTTTAATATTGAATTATTTTTTTTTTAATTTATATCACCAGCTAATGAGGAGAGTCTAATACAGAAACTTGTTTTTTCGGTCATCCCAGGCATTAGTTGATGTTTTCTTTTCTTTTTTATTCCACCTAGTTTTCCTGTATTCTCTCTCAGTCTCTGTTTTGTTCATGTTTTTGCACGGCTGTTCATTACGAAGTGTACACGTATATGGTGGTACAAAAATGCATTCTCAATGAGTACACACAATGGATGGGGTCTGGAGACAGAACAGGCAGGGATATTAATAAAGTGATGGCGAAGGGTAGACTAATTTACTCTCTCAATGACAAGAGACGTCAATAACGACTTCCCATTATTAGTATACGCAGCTAAAGTCAAGTTTAATTGAACGCTAGGGGTCTAGATAAAATATACAATGGGATGTTTTTGTTTCAGAAGGCAATGTACATATAAATATAAAAACATATCTTGACCACCTTGCTATAACTTTACTTGGTGATTGATTAATGCAAAATGATGGATTAGTTGACTGGCAAATCATGAAAAAACTCCTGGCATTTGTTGCATTGTGGCAAGTTACGTTCGCATCCATTCCAAACATAGTTTCCAATCAGAGAAGTTAGCTGAAATGTGTGTCACACACAGCGCAGATACAATTGCCAAAGAGATATAAAGAAGAACAGAGTATGGGGGGATAAAATCGGGTCCGCTAGCTATTCATAAGGACCGCTATTCACTTAGCACGCCTTATGAATAGCGGTCCTTATGAATATTTATGAATAGTGGTCCTTATGAATATTTATGAATAGTGGTCCTTATGAATGGAGGTCCTTATGTATAGCGAGGTAATTTGTCTATGGTTTGCTCGCTATTTAGAAGGACCACTATTCTTACAAAACCGCTATTCATTTAGTCACGCGTTATGGATAGCGGTCCTTATGAATAAGTTGTCCTTATGAATAGCGGTCCTTAGGACTAGCGAGTTTACCCCAACAAAATATGATGAGGTGCTCATCAAAATGGAAGAGACGGGGAGATCGGGGAAGAGAAACTATAGGAAAACAGTCGTGAATCGTACTTGGTCCACTTTTCTCACCATCCAATCTCTCTATTGCTCCAGTTCGTTACGACGGCGCAACAATTCACTGTAAGATAATTATATTTAAAGAGCGGGTAATGTTATTCGGAGGGAATAAAGTTAAAAAAACGGGGCGTTTCTTCAAGCTCGATCATCGTCTAAAGATAGCACTAAACATCCCATAATTCATCTAACTACAGTGAATCGTCAGGGGATGTAGATTTCTTTCCTTTGCTGATCCATGAGAAGCGTAATAATTCGTATAATCAGTCTTAAATTTTATTTCAAACCCTGGCCCTATGTAGTAGCTTTCGATCTTTATTGAATTATGGTAAAGGTCACGCGAAAAACAATTCGGGGACGATGAGATTATTGCGAATAAACTGCGTCAGCAAGCGCGAAACCGGTGCAAAGTTGGGATAAAACTGTCTCTAATTTGGTAAGGATTTCTCCGTTCGCTTTCCTCGCACTCTTCAGCTTTTGACACAGCTGGGAACAGAGTCAGAAATCATATCTGGCACATTTTATGTTAAAAACCCACATCGTTTTCATATTAATTCAATAGAAATGTCATTTACCAAAAGTACCTCCCCACCATTTTCTGTCACGTTGCAGATATTGTAGTACATGTAATTGCAATGATATAATCATGATAGAGGTGTTGTGGTCTAGTGTATAAGTCCCCTAACTGTACCACAAGGTACGGGATTCGAATCCCTGACCTCACACTGTCGTTCTATGGTAAAATTTTAATCTGCATTTGCCACACTCGCTCCAGGTGAGCTCAATGGGCACCTGTGAGGAATTTATTCAGATTCTTTTTTAAAAACAAATAAAGGAATAACAACTCAATCATGTCAATAGTTGACGCATAATGCTAGTGATTACCAACTATTTTTACGTGTGCTGTTTTGATCCTCCCTGTGAAGTATGTCATAGCTACCAAAGTTTTTACTTTAAAGCAGATCAACCCCCTTTGTTTTGAGAAAAACATAGCCTTGGAAGGTATATTAATCAAATTCTTTCATCTGGAAATAGAGCATAAAGTGACGCCACAATACTAAAACAAAATGAGGCCCTTCCATATATACAATAGCGTCTCAGATATTAAATTCAATCTCAAAGCATACGGCGAATGGCGCCAATTTGAACTCATTTGCATATGCACACCCGATATCCAGCCTTACATCATAATAGAGGAGTAGAAGAGTTAAGCTGATAAGTCCCACCGTGCTTTTCTTCTTGGAAATGCCAAATGATATAAGTGAGCGGTGTTTTAGACTATGTTTTGAGAGCGATACTGCCGCACAAATGAGTTAAGCCATTGATGGTGCACTGTCAATGTCATGGGGGTGGGGCAGAAATATCAGGTGGATGAAATGCCAGAGTGAGGGGAGAATATGGGAGGGGGCATACTTTTCACATTGCCCCCCCCCCCCTTTTTTTTTCTCTATCTCTCTTTCTGGCCCTTTTTCTCATTTTCTCTTTTTTTTCACCATTCGATTGGGAGGGGACAATGTGTCCCCGAGCCCCTCCGTCGCTAGGCAACTGGAGAGCATTATTCCTTGTCTAATTAGCATAGTATCTACTACTTGAATGTTATCAATCGCAGCCATTGTTATTGCGGGGGGGGGGGGGGTAGGGTATGCATGATTGTGTCCTTGTAAAAGTTGTATTTCCGAAACACTGCATTGTCCTACGATATATTACCTGAATATTAGACTAAATGACCCCTATTCTGAACTCCGGTTAAACTTAAACTCCAGTCTAAGTTAAACCGGACTTAAACCGCCCCCAGGTGCAGTCTAAATTTTTGTCCAAAGTTAAACCACGCTTAGAGTCTAAACGGCACTGGAGTTTAGGTTAAACCGGAGTTCAGAATGTGATAAACTCCCGTGTAAAGGGCAGGTTTAGACTGGGTTTAAAGCACACTTCAGACAGCGGTTCAAGTTAAACTGGAGATCAGAACACGGGCCAATGAGTATTTCTACCATCCTAGTACTTCACAAAGTGTAATTTTCCCTTCGATATAGAAATTGTCATCTTGTAATGAAAATATACAAGGAAGATCTAAACCGGACGGTTGTTCAGTTGGACAAAATGTATTCAAACAGGTTTACGTCTATAATGTACAATATCGTATAATGTAGTTCGTGTGAGGACGACCGAGAAATGACGACTTCTTATACTACCATGATTATTTAATGTAAAATTTGCATAGCAGATAATCCATGTGTGTGATTTATCCAAGTATTAACAGTGTCAATTTTATATGATTATGGTCAGATATCCCCCTAAACAGAGATATGTTTATTTTTATTTTATTATTTATTATTTCTGCTTATCATATCTCGTATTGTATTCTTTACTTTATCAGTGCATCGTTCTTGTGTATAATCCTAAGCTGGTAATGGTTCCTAAATATCTGACAATACACATGTATTACTCAATCCGTTTAATTAAAATACAGAAATGAACTATCATCCTCTCTTTCCCCGTCGTAACCATGGTAACTCCTCATTCTCTGTAGGTATCGCTGGGAAGCCGCACTACCACATCTATTACCCTTGAGCGAGGCCCTGAACCTCTTCTTAGCAAACTTCGACGCATATATATATATGAATCATTCATGTGATAGACGTCACATTTTTCTTTCCTCTCTCTCTCTCTCTCTCTCTCCCTCTCCCTCTCCCTTTCTTTGTCTCCCTTTATCCCCCTCTCCCTCTCTCTCTCCCGTACAGAGTCATCCTCGGTCACGCTAAACAGAAGATTTCATTGGATAGCTTTGACAAACAGAACAAAATACGGCACGATATCAGAATTTCCTTACTTTATAGTTACATGAATACCATTGATTAAAGCTAGAAACACTAAATTATTTTCCAAGCTTGCAACTGTGATTGATGAGTAAATAATCACTTGAAAAGGAGGAGACTGCACATATTGACTCAGTGTGACTTCATTATGTCCTAAGAGCAGCAATGTATGATAATAAAAATTGAAACCACAGTTAGTTGACGTGGTGAGGAAAGTGGGGAAAGAGGAGAATGTGAGGTGTTGGAATGGTTTTACGAAATGTTACGAGGCCTTTTGTCTGTTGAATGCAGAGGGCGATATTCAGCGCGTATCCAAGGGATGTTCTAAATATGAACAATAGATGGCGCATCATTAGAATGAACTTGGTTGGCAATTGAGCTGGCCTTTAAAATAATGTTTCATTTTCAGTGCGAGCATCGCCTTATAGTCGCACATTGAGCAATTTAGTTCAAAACGGAAGGTCTACTTGCAGCTTCTTTTCTTTCATTTTAAATGAAAATAAACAGCGTTAAAAGGAGCTTGAAATACTGCCTGGTACAAACCTGTATGAATTAAAACATGATAATGATTCCTTGTTACCTTCTCTGCATTTTTGCGGTGTTAGAACTATATATTCTGTGTTATTCTATGTTAAACCTTCATGTTGGATAATTGCCCGGGCGGAGGGAGTACTTTTCCTAGGAGATAGTTATCCCAGGGGGTAGTTATAGGGCTGATAGTCCAAGCTGTGGATGTCCTGATAAACTACATTTAAAAAAAATGTCTTACCGTTGTAACAATTCCTGTGTGCAGTATCGAACATGTTGACATAATTATTTACACAGTTCGCGGTTTTGACGAAAGTGCACGTTATTACCAGCCACTGAACCGCACACACACACACACGCACGCACACGCACATACGTACACATGCACATACGCACACATCTTCACCACGCCCACGTCCATACCATAAGAGTCATTCTCATCCATAATGGCACAGACATGCAGGCTAATTAAAGACTACAAACAATAAGTTGTGAACATGTAAAAGTAATCAAAGTGCTGTTAAAATTCAATTTGGGAAAAAGCCTACATCACATATCAAGATTCTTAAACTTAAAACAGATTTGTAAAAAGGTGCCGTCCACAATATGTTTTTCCCAATTGCTGAACGAAATTACAATGGTTTGAAAATGATTCCTTGCACTTGAAGAAATTTTGTAATGTTATTTTTCTTTGCTATGGTTAGTGATGACAATAATATACTTATTCCCTTATGAAGAAACAAAGATTAAATATCGAGCTCACCTTTGCCTTTCTTGCCCGTGGGGGTTACTTTATGAGCCTGTTTGAACTCTTCTCTCCTCTCGATCCGGCCAGGGGTAGACTTGATGCGGTTGCGGAACCAATTATGGGTGGGGGATGCGAACCGTTTGGCACCTTCATTCTTCTTTTTGGACGATGAACTCATGATCTCTGCTGCCCCAGCTTTGAAGAAGTCGTCTTTGACCAGTTCTTCCCAAGCAGACCCACTGACAGGACGTGGCTTCTTGACCCCCTTCTCCTCCACAGAGAGTTCTCCTTTTCCTATGAATGGCGGTGATACGAATAAAATATTTTCCCACTTTTGTCATGTATACATGCTGACTGAATAATAAAGGGGGACATGAGCATATAGAATATGAGAATATATTTTAGTGTTATAATCTCCTCTCTGCATTTAGCCCATTAAATCAATCTATAAAATTATAAAATACCCACAATAAAACTGAGAAACTATTTTAACAGACAGCTCATAGGTCTCAATATCTGAAATATAAAATATTTTTTTGAGAACGTATTGCAACAATTATATTCTTTGAAAGTGAATAACGCTTTAAAGAGCCATTGATATAGAATTCCTGTATAGGAAGCATTCCGACATGGACGTCAGAGATTTTTGGTGAAAAAATGACGCTCGAATTCTCTCTATTTAGAAAACACAGGTGTTCGCCGCACTTGAATGCTAGGTAATAGTGAAGCAAGTTGGAATTCAAATCATGGTTATTCGTAAACTTCTATAAAGGGATTGCCTACCTGTGCGCCCTCTTAAGCTGGCCGACCCTTGCGTCTTTTGAGGGGTATCACCTGAAGTAATATCAAAGCTTTCTTGCTGGAATTTGATGGGGGAGGTGGGGTGGTGGAAGGTTCTCTGGCTGGTCGACTTCTTCTCTCTTTGTTTGATTTCTGGCAACGCCTTGGAATGAGTCTCGTTACAAATGGGTTCAATGGCTGTGGTAGATCTTGGGGTGGAGCACACTGTTCCCATACCTGGAAGAAGATAAGGGTAAAGGAGTCATCAGTGATCATGATGATAACCGTGGTGGTGATGGTGATGGTGATGATGGCGATGACGGTGTTTATTATGTTGATGGTGTTGATGGTGGTGGTGGTATTAATGGTAGTAGTGGTGGTGGTGGTGATAACGACGATGATGGTGGTGATGATGTTGGTGATGGTGGTAATGGTGGTGGTGATCATGACGACGACGATGATGATGAAGATGATGATGATGACGATGATTATGAAGCTGGTGGTGTTAATGATGATGATGATGATGATGATGATGGTGGAGATGGTGTTGCTGGTGTTGCTGGTGGTGATGGTGGTAGTGGAGATGTTGGCAATGGTGGTGACGGAAATGGACTTGAATTCTACAGGAATTAGCTTTGTATTGATTTCAGCAAGATCTTCAATCAAATTTTGAAAATTTAATAAATTGAGAAATTCCTACATTTTTTCACACATTTAAAGGTAATTTGTACCTCCCCGTGCAAAAAGTTTTCACAAATGTAAAATGAATAATTTACACAAATTCTAGGAAATATATTTGTAACCCCTTTTTTCATATCTCGTAATATCATGCCACGATCAATACCACGTCGCTATTTTTTTACCCTACTTGCATGACACTGATGATATTCAAACTTTATTTATTATTAAAATCATCATTTAAATCGATATGAATGATATCATTTCCTTGATTTGACTAACCCATCAAACAACTATTGCCCTTATCGTAGCACTACAAAATAATAATAATAAAAAAAATAATAAAAATATTAAAAATAATAAAAATAATAAAAATATAAAATAAAATAATAAAATAATAAAATAATAAAATAATAAAATAAAATAAAATAAAATAAAATAAAAGAATAAAAATATAAAAATAATAAAAATAATAATAAAAATAATAATAATAAAAATAATAAAATAATGAAATAAATAATAAAATAAAATAATAAAATAAAAATAAAATAATCAAAATAAAAAAAAAAAAATAATAATAATAATACATAACATTTATATTGCGCTTAATAAAATGTTTCCAAGCGCAGGAAAGATTAAGAATGAAGAGAAGAAGAGAGAAAGATAAAGATACTATTCCATATTAATATTCTAAATGTTTCAGATATGATTCAATATTTTTGTACGTAAAGAAAACTTAGGCACAGTGACTGAATGGACTTTTTGCAGCATGGCACTTTTGAGGATACCATTCTACCACAACTTGTGGAGACTGTGGAAGAAAACCAACTGCTGGTGAAAAGGGTTTAGAAACAGAAAGTGCGATGAGTAGGTCATCGCTTGCAATTTCAAATGAAAAATCATGGAATAAAAGACACACGTTAAAAGGGGGATGACTAATGAAAGTGCAATGATCAGTGGATGTAATAGGCAGTGGGGAAAAAAAGTAACGGGAAGTGAGGCAGAAGAATATTTCAGAGAAAGTGGAGGAGAAGAGGGGAATGAATGGAGAAAGGGAAGGAGCGATAACAGATAACAAAAATATAGGAAAGAAAGACTTGGAAAAAGTGAAAGCAAAGTAAGAAGATAAATATAGATAGAGAAATGGAGATGAGTGAAAAGAAGACCCAGTTCAGAGAAGATGAAAATGCCTAAAGATATAAAGCGTTTGGTGGATATGAGGAGAGAACGGAACGAAAACCGTAAAATGAGACGGCGATAAGGAGGTGACTAATAGCGTTTAATGAGTAATACCTTTAAAGCGAGGCTACTTTAGTGAGTAGAAGGCATTATCTACGGTCAATGGCTGGGTAAATCTCCACGTCGTATGAATACTGGGCAGGTTGCTCACTGTATTCTGTCGAAGGAAAAGCAAAAATGAATAAAGAAAACTTACATTAATTCTTTTATAGTCTTCGTAATATATACAGAGATTCAGATTGTTAATCCAAGATAATTCACAAATTTTTTCGTTATTTGAAGTCGTGATAATCATAGCAATGTTGTTTAGAAATTTCACCAGGAGAGTACCTCTAGTGTATTTCAGTGCAGAGTATTAATATAACATCTTTTATATGAACAAAATATTACTGTAAATATTAAAAACAGAATGCATATTTTTGTCAGATATAACGTGTCAATATTGGAAGCGTAGCTTTTGAATGATGCAAACAAATTATTAAAAATTCAATTTTATCTCTAAAATGTTCTTGAAATACCAAAGAAATCAATAACAACTTGCACATAAAGTGGAAATACCCTAAATACTGCCTCTGCTTTTTGGCACGCAGGAGGGATTTTTGAGGAATATCCTAGATACTTGGGCGCCACTTGGGAGACATTCTTTTGATGGATTGCTTAACATTGATAATGGCGCAAAAAGTAATCATGAGATGGTGTAATAGTATACCATTATGCTGCATTGGTAGGTAGTATTTCACGTTAAAAAATAACGGGCATAGGGTTTTTGGAATGATTAATCGCTTGCAATGATATATCTAAGGCACGTTTAAGCTCTCGGCGAAGATAAAATAACCGATTGGTTTGTTTATATATTCTGCAAGAATGTGCAAGCCATAAACTGATGCTATTAGCATTACATTAGAGTACTTTGGAGAATGGGTATGTTAAAACTTGTCCACAAAACCTTATTATGAATATTATATAATGTGCATTTCCAGTATTCACTTGTTATTCAAATAAATTTTCTTCTGAGAACAAATATAGTACCAAACGGTAGGCATATACATCATTAATACGTAGTCGACACCTTTAAGTGTTTATTTTGTACTATGAAATAACAAAATAGAGTGGGCACTGATTATTTTGTAAAATTATAAAAGTCGACGAGTCTCCTCTGTTTTGGTGTTGACTCGATAGGGCAATTGGCGTCATTTTGATGAGCGCCACCATCGTCGGATGCTATCAGGCGAGCTAATCTAAACCCATCTAAATGCATCGGCTGCTCACACTTATCCCGCCACAAATTGTTCTTTCATTGTCCTGACAATGTTATGTTGCGTTTTTCAATAATGGTCGAAAGCAATGACGAAATTTTTGAATAAATATATTTCTTGAACATTCAAAAACCTATACCCAAATTTCAATAAATTCTAACTGTAGAGTAGTAAAAAAAATAGAATGTAAAGATGCTGATAACATCGCGTTTTCAACATTGAAAAAATGATCAGGACATTCTGCGTATCAGTTGATCGAAAATACTTTAATAAATTATTATTCGTATTTTTAAAAAAAATTTTAAATTTTAATTTTTTTTTATTTATTTATTTATTTTTTTTTTTATTTTTTATTTTTTTAATTAATTAATTAATTTATTTATTATTATTATTATTTTTTTTTTGGGGGGGGGGGGAATAAGAATATTGTTCTTTCCAAAACATCTGCAAGTGGTATTTGATAATTATAGAACCTATTCTTAAATATGTTAACAAAAATATAGGCAAATGCCTTTCGTAATTGGAGCGGATGGATATCCTTTGCAGTTCCTTCGCTAATGAGTCTTGTGATTTTTTTTGTCTTGTTTGCTATTATATCTCTAAAAATAGACACTTTACCAAATGGCCTTCCCTCTGTGATAAAAGATGACCTGTCAACATTAATATTGTACTATTTCTGATATTATTACCATGACATCTACACTACTGCTTATTCACAATGCCCTTTCCACCCATCCTATAGCCTTTTGCTTTCCTAGTGTAGAAGAAAAGCACATACCACATAAACGGAAATACAGTTGCTGCTTATATACACGTTCGTGTTTTTTCTCCATTTTTTCTCCACTGAGAGCAACAGTTCTTTATTAAAGCAAAGATGAGACAATCAAACGAGGATTCATTCTACCGTATATTATGGTGCAATTTTCTTCCCTTGGGATAGACATGTATGATAAAGCGTAACCTTTTTAAAAGAAGTATTCGATAGTTACAATGCGATCTCTCTTTCTGTGCCTAGAAGTTTTAAAAAATCAAGCACATCGGATTGAGTGATCACGTGGATGCATATCGATCGAAGGTTATCAGATAATTTCTGCTAAATTAGATTAAACGCGCCAAAACGAACGCCTGACTTAATGAAGCACAGTGCGATGGTCTGATTGAAGCTACTAATCAGAAAGTGGCACTATGGGTAAAATTAAAAATTAGGCGAGCTTAACTCCCTGAACTGATTGCTAAAGGCAGTAGTTCAAATATCAACAAACTGTCATGCTGAAAAATTAAATGTTTGGTTTATAATACAGAAAGGGAGGCAAAAAATACTTAACATGGGATGGTCATAGGGAATAAAGTTCGGAATCTTTTGGCACAAGCAATGTTTAAGATATTTTCATAAATATTGGAAGGCATATTTGGGACAATCCATTGCTAAATGTATTATGTGCATTAATTCTTTTTTAGCGAGTTCTTTAATAAACAGCAGATATGGTTCCACGGTGGATTAGGTTCTATTACCAAAATCACCAGGCCGTTTTATTGACGCTCATTCATAATTCCATCAAAAGAATGAAATCCGCCGGCTTGGGGATTTCTGTTTTTATGTTTGATTATTGCTCATTGATATAATTCGCCATCAACAATAACAACAATGAGAATAGAATGAATGCTAATATAACTTACAGAGTACTAATATACATTAAACGTTAATACGAGCTTCACTCTAAAAAGGTTAGGTAAATTTTACCCAATACTGGGTTAAAATGGCATATGCCTGTTTGTTAGGTAATTTTGCTCAATTTGGGTACATTTTACCCAATATTGTTAAAGCAATTATACCCAACAAGCATGCATGTTCCATTTTTACCTAATATAGGGCACAATTTACTTAACTGTCTTTAAAGTGTAAAAGCTTTAATAAAATAGTATTAAAGGTGGCGAAAGGACTAATAAAATAGAACAAGAAACGAGTCTGGCTTCGTGTAGTTATGGCGATGGTTTATCTCATGAAGAGCACCAAAATATGCCTGGTGGATTTGGGTACAGGACCATATCTGTCAAGGGTACCATAATATCTGCCGTCACACTCGCTTCTCACAAAGCTGGATACACCGTTCCTTCCCATCATCCCAGGTACTCCTATCCTACTCATCGTAATCCTATAGCCGCATCATCGATTTCCTTTTCTCTTTTAGTCCCATACTGATTTGCGGTCCTCGCAATTGTCAATTAAAGGATTGCTCTACGCACCAGTGGACTACATAAATACGTTAACGCGAGAAAATACAATAACCCTAATCCAATCACGTCACGTGATGTGCTGCTCTCTGGCAAAATCATGGAAAGTTAATGGCGGTGAAAACAAGCTGGGGTTATCCATAAAGAGCCCGCGAGCAGAAAGTAAGTGGATATGATACACCAGCATTACAGGCTAGATTTTGCTCTTAAATCCCGCTTTATACCGATATCGGACTAAGTTTATAACGCGATATCCAACTCGAGAAGGTACAATTTCAAAACTTGGGAAGCCATGAAACTTTTTAAAGGGTAAAACCATGACAAAGGAGAGGCTCAAAAGGGAGCCTATGATAAACTTTAAATTTTATGACATGTCAGAAGGAACTAGCAAACTCTTTACATAATGGCAAAATGTCATTTAGATAGTTTCAACAGATCACAGAAGAGATTACAAGAAATGGGGATAATACTACTATGTACTATTATATTGGGAGAGGAATTATGATTTCAAGTTTAAACATACATGTATTATCATGGCATTGTACAACAGCCACACGCCTCTACAATCTGAATGACTTTTTAACTCTTTGTATGCCACATAAATGCTCTTCTATGGGACTTGTGTGTAAAGTCTGTCAAAATTTGCAGCAATGCACAAAAGATTAAAACAACCTTTATTTAAACAGGAACGGATACCACCGTATTTTTTCAAATGAAACAGAAACCACGCATGACTGTTACTCATGCTAGCGTGGCATCTTGAATTCTAAAGGGCAAATATGGCGTCTAATGAAGGTGTACCTGATTGATTTTTGGTCGTATTGTTATTGCAGATTGTATATAATTAGGCTTTCAAACACAATGTGTATAATGCAAGACTCGGACATTGATATCCCTGCATGAAGTTTAACATTAATTCGTTTATTGCACCCAGTTGTTATTGTGATATCGTCTACCTCCACCACAGGGTCTTCGAGTGATCAACAGCGTTTAAGTGTCAAATTTGAGTGACATGACTGCAAGTCCTGGGATTATAGAATTTGTAACATTTGAAGAGATAGATACTTATTGGCAACTGTATTGCGAAAAACGTATATTTTCAAAAAAATCTTTCCTTTAAGCTTCAGTTCATGCATCGGAGTCTGACAAGGGCGTGAATTTAATCAAAAAAAATAAATCCCTTGTTCTTAGTACATTGTATCAAATAAGACGAATATAATATGTTTTCCCTTATAAACATGTACACACATCAGTAAAATGTATAATCATGTTATCAATTTACATATAAAGCTGATTCAAGTGTTTGATCTGTTATTCAATTAAACAGTTTGCCGAAGGGGCCAAACAAAATCCCGTCTGTGGATAATTCCTCTCACACTTCTCTTTAACTTCATTCTTCTCCTTGACGTCAGTTATCTCTCTGGAGTGCGCGGACTGAAGTGCATTTCCCGCCTTTCATTTTTGTTTCCATCACATCCATTATTTTTCCCGCAGACGTTCTATTAGTTTTGTCGTGGATCGATCACGATACCGTGCTCGGACATAGAGGCCGGTTCGAGGTCACAATCTTCATATGACAAGCTCCATCAATGGCTGAATTAATTGCCGTCTCATAATATGACCAGGGGCCCGTTCACAAAACGCTCTTGTGTTTGAACGCAACTCAGGAAAATCAAAACGCACCTCTATTTTCAGCCAATCAGAAGTGCGCAATCAGACTTGCGTTTGATTTTCAGGAGTTGCGATTAAACGCAAGTTTTGTGCAACGGGCCCCCAGAGGGGGTAAGGAACTGTAATTGCCCAGTATTGCGTTACATACACTTTTTAGGACTGAATTTCATGCATTTTGGTGCTTTTGTATGCATGCCTCTTCTATTACCTTTTATTCTGTTAAACTTAATTTCAATTAGATGAGTGATTGCTATTTATTTAATGCGGGGTTTTTTTCTATCGTAAATTCATTTAAATGTTTTTCTTGACATCATTTTACAGTCTTTTAGACATGTGGTTCCAAGTTTCCTGTAGGTAAGAATTCGTCAAATCCATGAATCCCATTTAAGAATCTACACCTGCGCTTTCCAACAGATTTCTTGTTGCTACATAGATGTGCAACCTAAATCTAACTCAACGACTACCCTCGGAAAATAACCCCCAGATGATTACTCACAAGAGCAATGACCCATGCATCCTGACCATTGCTTCTTAAGACAGCTACTCGTTTGGCATAATTATCACCGCTAGTCTTGTACAGAACGGTAATTTCCCCATAGAGAATATAATCGTGTGAATGTGACACCAACATTCTGGTTTGAACATCTGTTTACCCCATCACAGGTTTTTTTTTTTCTTTCTTTCTTTTCTCGTCAACATCCCATTAATTGTAACGATGTCTTATCAAATAAAAGAGTTCGTAATTACAATGTGAGCATGTGAATATAAATGTCATTTGTACTGAGTATGGTCACTGAACCCATTCTTAGAACCGGGCACCCCGTAAAAGAGAACTTTTCTTAGGATTTTTAGAGGATATGCATCGAAAAAAGGTCAACGCAGTTTTACGAGTTGACCTGTTACCCAACGCAAACAGGCATGTAAATCAGCGCACATCCCTGCGCAATGGAATTTTAATGCGCTATCCACTCAAGTTGGAAGTCAATTACTTAAACATTAACCATTATACAGAACAGAACTACTTTTACGAGTTGAATTCTGAAAAGTTTAACAGAATATGCATCTTTTTAACAGTTAGTTTTAGGATTAACCATGGGATTAACCATGGTTAAAGAATACTTCGGTTGGGAGTGCGTTCGTGCGATCTGGCAACACAAAGGTTTTTATCGTGGTGTACTATACGCACGAGGCCCAAGCCGAGTGTGTTGGACACCACGATAAAAACCTGCGTAATGCCGGATCGCACTAATGCACGAACTCACAAGCATGTATTAATAGTTTTATAAAACGGGTCGGCAATATGATTATGAAGTCTATAAAAATGGTTACGAACCCCACAGAAACGCCAAGAGTCGCACAGTCATGGAGGCTGCCATATGCTTTCCTGGATGACATTACATAAGCGCAGCCAACAAAAGTCATGCGCGTTTCAGTGCGCGCATGTAATCCCTGCGCTAAAATGACAATTAAACTACGTGATTTCACTGCGTTTTAAGTTTGCACGCACCAGGGGTACGCGTATGCGCAGCTCAGCCGTGCTTTAGAGCCTTTTTGCCGTGCGTTAGTGCTATTGTGCACGATCACGTGGTGTTATTTGACTAATCAATGGCTACATTCTTAAACCCGTTTTATACAACACCTGAGTAAATCCTTGTAATTTGATTGGAGAATAATAGGTCACATGTTATTAAATATTTGTTCCATTCCATGGTTTAGCGCTAGCTAGCGTGCATTTTTGTTCCATACGATTTTTTCCATTCAACGCCTCGACCTTTTCAGTGTAATGCGCGGCTGCGATACAACGCACGTAATGATACTACCGGACTGTGCCCATAGATCTATGTGTTATTTTACGCTCGCGAGCGACCGGCCCAGCGCCGTAACCTTTGTACAAATAACAAGGATAATAATAATAATAATAATAATACAACACACTTATATAGGATCTACTCAGATGTTGTATAAAACAAATAATGATTTTTTTTCATTCGTGCAATGGAAAGAATATTTTCATTCGTTGAAATATGGAATCTGTTCCATTCAATTCGGCTTTGCCTCATTGAATGGAACATTCCATCTTTCAACTCATAAAAATATTCTTTCCATTGCACTCATAAACATTCATTATTTGTATATTATAATATGCCATATTTTGTCTGGTCTGTTTGCGTGCGCGCAAATAATGCAACGCATACACATATACGCACATGACGTCATAAAGAGGTTAAGTCAAACTTGTGTGATCACAATGAAGTATGGTGAGGGGCTCTATTAACTGAATGTGGTTGTTTAAAAGATTGTTATTAAGTTCTAAAAAAATCATTTTCCTGTAGGGTATAGATAATAATATTATATTGGATGGCTTTATTTCATGGAATACCAGATTAGCATATTCTCTCCTTTTTCGTTGTTTTTCATTCAAAACCTATTACATTAACCTATGACAAGAGGTAATGAAGAATATGAAAACTGTAGAAAAATCTGGATAGTGATAAAAAACCAAGGCAAAGAAATGCAATCCTAGCCACTTCAATGAGAAATGGAAAATTGTTGAATTGTTTATCATCAGTAGAAATCGACATAGAACAGAGAGCGTGACTTAAGCCGTATGTCCGGAGGGCCTAGGAATGAGGTTTCTACTTCATGAATATTTATGAGAAGTCAGTCAACATAATACCACAGTGACCATCATTTTATATCATGTAAAGGACACACAGTAGTGGCCAATCTTGTCAACTTTTGACTGTTTCTCGAATCTAACCCAACTATTGTGTATCTACTTGACAGTACCTTTTTGCTTAAATCAATATATGTACGTTTATTTGATTAAAAGGGTGATTGATATTCATTATTCTAAATGTGTTTTCGAAATAAACCGAAACAGCTTAATCGTTTGTGCGTGCAGAATCGAAAACGTTTAGAACGTTTTTAAATAAGGAGTTTATAAACGTATACCATGTCGTTTAGTTATCTCATTTCGAAATATCAAAGGTTCGAGACAAGTATGAGTTTTTAAGATTACTCATTGTCTCTTCTTATCTCCCCTCTTTCTTGAACATTTTCGATGCACACGCACCACCCCCCCCCCTTCTCTCTCTCTCTCTCTCTCTATCTCTCAGCTAATTCGACATCTTGCCAATTGAAATGCTAAAAAAGCAGTAACATATCGAATCTACATAAAATTTCCACCATAAACCTGCCAAAATTATGCGTCAACGAAAATATTACAATTCATTATCACGATTTTGTGGGAGTCATGAATGTCAAACTGATCTAGGTGTTTCAAAACAAAACGAACCTTGATATTATATCACTTTTTCTCCTATATGATCACAGGAGGCGTAGCACTTCGGTGGTGGCAACGGTTAGTTCCTTGTCACGGCTGAAATTACCTTACATTGTGATTGTAAGTCTCCCAGAAGACATATCTGTGACGGAAAATGATACTCGAAGCAAACCAACCTAGGAGATTTGAATCATGAAAATCGCTAATAATGTATGCAGCTTGTAAACAAATGAGGACATATCACGTTCATCAGCGTTCTGTTAACCCATTTCCTACTGGAACCGGGTGGTCGGTGTATTAAGTCTATGGAAATGAGAGAATTCAGTTTTCTTTGGTTTAAAAAGAAAACGGTTTCCTCATTCACAGATAAGGAAAGCGGTATAAAAGCGAATTAGGTGTGCCTGTTTAGAAGTAGTGAATCTAATGATAATGGTACAGAGTATAGCTTCTAGATATGCAGTCTCTTGATGTTTAAGATGAAGAACTGTCACATAAAATCTTACTAATCGTACTAAACAAAAACAAAGAACAAACCTTCGATTGATATGTTCTAAGTGCATTTACAGTATCTTTCGCCTTTACACTTTTATCCCAATTGGGACGGAAACAATTGGATGGTAAGCTTTGATTTGAGTGATACACAATTGGACTTTCAAGTTTATGTCTGACAATAAATTAAAACTACATCATCTATTCCACCCGTTTCTATTCCAATCTCTCAACCGCCCCATGTCATCAACTTATCTTACTTCCTCGAGTAATTTTATGTCTTCGCTCGTTCCAATCCTTCTTCTTTCATCCCTGTCCTCTGTCATTATTTTCTCGATCGTCGCCAATTTGAACATCGTTCGGCCCAAAAGGAACAACAAAACCCCATCTGTGCAGTGCATGATTTACAATATGTTTCACCTTCGCCTTCGTGGCGACTTCTTTCATTCTCTACTCCTTCCCCCGCATCTCTTTGGACTGAAACGAATCAATCAAGTATGACTTGGGTCATTCAAAATCCAATTTTCGTTTCAACGATTAAACAGTAATACTTTATGTAATTGAATATCTAAGCATTATGATTAGAAAATGATTGAATACACATCGTTTGACGTCGTACAGCCGTTCTATAGATAACTTGATTTTATTTGCAATGATAAAAGAAACAAGAAAAATGTATTTGATATAAAACAGTCCGACAATTTTCATTATCAGTATCCAGTATTCTGTTAAGAGAACATGATCCTCGCACTGTACTTCACCTAAACATTCTGAAAACACCCCTTTCCCTTTCTCCCTATATATCTCTCACGCTCTTTTTGTCTATTTATATCTCGTATATTGATCCTTCCGTCTCCTCTTCCCTCATGTCATTTTGATTACGATAATCGATCTTTCATCATCATCAACTTTCCTTCTAGTTTGCCCTCACTGCAGTTCAACTTCGGTTTCAGTTTTCAGTTTTCAGTTTATTTCATCACATAACTGGAACATACACAATGATCAGTGCGTTCTTCCAATACTATAAGAATACATCTTGAATACTGTAAACAAAAAGAAAAAAATGTAAGCGGACGTACAGAGACACAGATCAATTTTCCACCATTTTAAAGTTGAGATAAGACAAACAATGAGATACCAAAAATAGAAGTGCTATAGCGTGTGTCTGTATAATTTTCTCCAATGAAATACCAGTATCCGAATCGTCTCTGCTTTTAACGAGATTGGAGGCGACGATCTTCAAATATTATTTTTCTTCAAATGTCAACATGCGCAAACAGTACGGTACCATACCCCCACTTTTATAATCAACCATTTGATTTCTATAGCGACGGTCCACTTTATTTTTCCTCCTTTTGCTACACGTCTGCCTATGTACCGTAACTGTATTGATGAATGCGCAAGTCCTAGCTATGTCCCATATGTTACCGAGTATTATGGAATTGTATTATGGAATCGTGAACGTGAATTGACATGAATATATATCCTTTTACCTGGTATTTTTGTCAGAGGGGCGTTTCATCAAGTGTCTTGTCGGTGATTTTTACTGACAAATTTGCTCTCAGCCAATCAGATGCAAGGACTTCAGTAGCTTATAACAGTTATTGCAAACTTATGAAACAGGGCCCAGATCCAAGCTATAGTATAGGGCTATCAGCTAGATACAGTAATCATACACTACTAGAATATTTTATGTGGTCGGTAACTACGGGACACAAAATAACTTGGACTTGTCCGAATATAAACCATAGGTTTCACTTAAGAAGGCTTTCAAAAACAAGAAATGAAATACCGTGTCTTTCCAATATTATTGTGTTTTGATGAAGTATGCATCCGCACAACGATTTTCTTTAAAACAAAATTCATATCATTTCTGGGAGAACCGTATATTTTCATTCTCTCGTTTTCATTCTCTCAATGAACCCGGACGCCGTAATTTCAGAACAATCGCAAAGCTTGGACGAACTCCTTTTGTCCGCACAGAAGGGGTTCGTGCGATTGAATGTAGGCGGCTTTCAGAAAGCGTAAATGCGCTGCGCTTCTGGCCCGGGACATAATTGAGAATTGATCGTCGGCATAGCTTTGTGCGCAAGCTGGATTGTTCAGCAAATGGAGACCAATCGCTGAATCGCATTTGGCTATCTTTGGTCTGTTAGCGTGCATTTCAGATTTGCAGGCACGGGCGGGCTGCGTGCGCTCATTGGTTGTACGGTTCTGAATAGTCGAAGGGACGTGTTGTTTAATGTGATCAGCCAACCGCTGAAGGAGTTCGTCCAAGCTTTGCGATTGTTCTGAAATTACGGCGTCCGGGTTGCGTCCGGGTTCATCGAGTATAATATAGTTCATTTCGAGTAATTTGTTATATACCTGCGTGATAACCTGATGAGTGCAGGTCGAAAAAGCTTCGTTATCATGCCTCTTTTTTCGTGCCATATTGTATTTTTTATGTTGTTTCAAACTTTTCAAAAACACGAACTCATTATTTAGTAACAGATGACTTTTTCTACATGTTTTTGTGTAAAGACTCCATCAAAACATTTGCAGAATATATCTTTATTTGTATTCATAAAGCATGTACATCCCGTTAAAAGCAAGATTGAAGTTAGACAAGCGTAATAGAATTCGTCCATTATCATCACAAGAAATATTCCTTGTCGTGTCATAATGATCTCGGATAAATGCTGCATTTTTGTTCGTGATTCCACTCCCACAAGTTTGCACTTCAAATTATTACATTTTATTTTCTCTTTCATGAATGTGCCAATCCTATTTTAACGACAACGAATAAAACCCAGCGTCGTTAACCTAGATTATATTACTTGTAAGTGAGATTAACACGGCTGTTTAACTCATCAAAAATGAATTTTCATAAAATATTCACTAAGGTAGCACAAGTGAAACGTGATTTTCCTGGTGTTATTGTCATGATTCTAAGTGACAAATGAAGTACGTTTCCATGGAGCTGACTATTCATCTTGCAACAAATATAACAAACAAGCCCCTGAATCACTCTCATTGTACGAGGAAATATGTGTGCTCAATGAAATCTTGTGTAACCACTTTTGAGGGGAAGCCGTTCTCATTGGCTTGTTTAGGATGACCACGTGATATCCACGTTGTCAAAATCTTTTATCGCATTATTCCTCGCAGGACTTGATTAAATTTCAAAGCAGTGGAAAAGGCATCTGTAATCCAAAAAGTGCAATATTTACACTGGATATCATTACGTTACGTCTCCTCTGTATATAAAAATGAAAGAAACGCCCTGCATGCCTGTATGTTATATTGTCGTGAGTGACGAATACATGAAACCATATATATTCGGAATGACATTGCAAACAAAAGCTGGGATAGCTACGAAATGAAACATTTACACGTAAATACATTTTCTTGCCTAGGCAGCACAACCTATATTTTTAAGCATGGGTAAAACTTATGAGATATTTTAATCATAGAATATACACTATGAAACTTCTCAGATCTATAGGAAGTTTAAACCGCCTACATATCTATATTAAAACTGAATTTGGACCGCAAAAAATTACTTTTCTTCTTTGATTTTGACACGAGTGTTGTAATTATGAACTTGCATATTATGGAAAACTTCTCTCAGAAAATGTTATTTGTGAGTCATGCTTGTAGCATATTTTAAACTGTATGGTACTGTAATATCAGCAGCTTCTCTTCCCCAGAAATATTTCTGAATAATCCCCTTGAAGAAAGGTAAAATAAATAGATTCCGCGGAAAGCAAATAAAAATGGCATTAAGTGTCTTCACATCTCCGAATTTGCAGCGGAATTACACAGGGGGGAAACTATTTGCGATAGAAATTAAAAAGCCTCCTTCCTGACAGGCATCTTGGCCAGAGATGTCAAACTGTCCGCTCCCTTGACGTGTTAGGTGTTAGTCTTAGCAAGCGGTGCGCCATTGAATACCTGCCTATAATCATTTCTCGAGGCGGACTCAATGGGTGTAAGGGGATAAAAAACGCTCTTCTTTCCAATATAGCTCCAAACAGATCGGAATGAAACGTATTACATCCATATGTGTAAATACATGTATGGCTATTTTCATTACTTGGTTAGGAAGAGGTTCATCGTGGTGAAAGATGAAGACGAAAAGTTGATCAGTTGTCTCACGATGTGCAAACGAGGAAAGTACGACGTTTCGACCGCTACTGCTAGTCTTCGTCAGGCAATGAGCAGTAGCGGTCGAAACGTCGTAGCTTTCCTCGTTTGCACATCGTGAAACAACTGATCAACTTTTCGTCTTCATATTTTCATTACTTCTTTCTTTTCCCTATTTCTCGAAATTTGCTCTTTCTGTACAAACTTCCACATGCCTATGACCCGGTTATCGACCAACATGTCAGAAAGGTCAAGTCGGGTCACAACGCTGACGAAGGCTGTAGCTGTAATTTTGGTCAAAATCAACACGCACACTCTCAATATTTGTAAATAAAAAAATCAATATTTAGTGGGAATAGTATAATCGCATTTATCTACTTGCATATCAAATGTTATAAAATGCTTGTGTGTAAATATTACATTCGTTACAGGCACAAATGGACTATACATAATACCTTATCTTTTCATTCACATAATTATTTCGATAAAAGTGTCCCTTTTTATACAATCATGTAGAAAATGTACCGCTCGCTATTTGGTTTGCAACACAAGCATTCAACGCAGTTCACAAATATCCTGCATTTTCATCTGCTTAAAAAAAAATTGGGCTTCACAGATTTTTTTGCACCAACAAACACGTATGCGTGTATAGTTGCACTAAAAATCGATATGTGAACGCGGACTGGTTGGTCGTGGAAAAGAAATATTTGTTTTCCACTCCTAAAGTTTTAAGGCAACTTCTATTTACACTTCAAACCCTCCTCTCTCTCTCTATTTTTTTCTATAATTATCACGGTTTTCACTGCATTTCATTTGTGATATTCACACAATATAAATTATTCATATATAGGTATAAAAACCGGCGGAAACAAAAGAAAATGTTATTCTTTCTTTGCTAAGTGTACTCACTCTCCCCGGGTAACTGATTCCACCATCATCAAATTCTCATGTTGGCAATTGACAGTTTCAGGTTGCCAGTAGGTTACCCCGAGCAACTAATTCACTTTTTTGGCGTTTTTTCAGTGAAATTCGATCAGGGCATGGGGATTTCATCACTTCAGTATAACCCCGAGTCATATTTTTGCCGTTAGGAAGGTGATTAAATGTCGTGCCTAAATTATTGGACGTGCCTGACGAATAATTGTGTTTACAAAGGAGGAAGAGGAATTAAAACAATAAAGAGAGCTGATGGCTTCGATGCATTTTTTAACAAAGCATAACCTTTACCGGTTTTATTTCATTATCTACCTAACTACCCACCCATTTACCTAACGATGTCCTTCAGTGCTTCACTGTATGTCATTTAATCTTATAGGCCTAGAGAAGTCAAACCTCCTTAAATTTCGTTGAAATGTTGTTTTACATAATACATAACACAATATATCAACCAGATAAATAATACACGAGACAGTGTATGACCATGATGACATTATCATATCACTCGAGTGTCATGCAGTTCTTATCAAATATTTATGCATCTCCCACGCCAAGTTTTACCCCTTTGATAATCAATTATACAACACGAATTGTGGCTTACTAAGTTTCATCAAAATGATTATTACCGTTCATGGTCTTACTTAGTAATTCGTGTGGTCTGTTGTGTAAACTTCATTAATAGTGTTTACCATCAGCAATGTGACTATGGTGACAAAAATTAGAACACGTCATATTTTTCGCAAATCGCAAATCGAATCATAGATTATTTGAACTTGGATGTAATTAAGGACAATCAGAAGGCCTGGATACGTTGTAGAGTCATACGTTGATTGAAAATTGCTATATATGGCTCTGTATACAGAGATACCATAACGACAATAAGTAGAGGTCATATATACTATTACTACTACTACTACTATTACTACTACTACTGCTACTACTACTGCTACTACTACTACTTCTACTACTACTACTACCACTTCTACTAATGATAATGATAATAATGATAATAACATCAATAATAATAGTAAAAATAATTTACCTAACGGCGACTTAAGGCGAAACCTAACAATAGGTTTATTCCGTCAAAATAGAAACTCAACGTTCGGGCGAAACGAGTGTGGGTTAGGGCGAAACGTAACAAAAGAATGAGATAAAAGATTTCGCCCTAAGTCGCAGTTAGAGTTATAATAATAATAATGATAATTATGATGACAATAATAATAAAATAAAAAATATTAATAATAATGATGATGATGATAAGAAACAATTATAATAATGAAAAATAACATAAGAAGTATGAAACTAGCTCATTGTACCAGGGGAAAGGAGAATATTGGGGATTATGGTACAGTGAAGTGACATAATATCTAACTAATATATACATCAATGCGACATATAAATGCAACACGCACCGGGTTGTTTTGAAAAGAGTGGTGGTTAAAAAAACCCTAAAATTGAAAGGTGTAGAGCGACGTGGGAATGGTTTATCTTACCAACCTATAGCCCATTACTCACTCCTATCTCTCTCTCTCTCTCTCTCTCTCTGTCTGTTTCTCTCTTTTTCTCACTTGCATTCGCTATCTATCTCTATCTCCGTTTTGTTCCTACTTACACACACGCACACGCGCGCACACACACACATGCAAACTCCTTCCCAAGCGAACACAACTTTGCTATGCAGCTGACAAATAATAGCACTAGTTCTTCTAAATGATTTACATTTTCTAAGTTTAAGAGACATATCCAAACACACTGTCATGGCTAGCACTTTGTGAAGAGAAGGCTTTAATATCCTATCAAGTTTTGCGCTCCTGCACTCTATCCGTCTCGCTCTCCGTATTTCAAAAACATCAGTATATTTTCCTGTGTCTCTAAAAGAGAAAGACAGAGAGTGTGTTTAAAGACGAGGGGGAAAGAGAAAGATAGGAAATGAAAGAGAGAGAGAGAGAGAGAAAGAAAGAATAAGAGGGGTAAATATCAATCAATATCTATATATAATTTAAAAACTTGATGCTACCGAGCAAATTGCTAAAGTGGTTATTTATCACTAACAGCACATAGCCTTGACAATAATAAAAACACTTTTTCAACCTCTCAATCATAGAAAATTCTCAATTTAAAACTAGGCCACAAAATAGTTCTTGCTTTGATCAGAATATTACCAGTGAACCCGAGTTATCCATTCCCTGGGTATATAACATGCCTCGCACACAAATGTGAGCGAGAGGGACAATGTAATGGAAAAATCATTCATGCTCTACGTATTTCTAGGTTATTCATCCCTGAATAATTTTCCAGGAATGAAATTGTGGCGATGAAGAAAGACATTGGAGAATGGAAGGCAATGAAATGAGCTCTTGCGAGTCAGGGAAAGTAGCTATTGCTTTCACGAAAAATCGTAAGAAATCTACTGGATTGGAAAATTATGGTCATATAAAAAGGGTATTTTATTGAGTTATTTCATCATGTCTTTAATATCGCTCCCGTTCTTCTTGCCGTTGGTAAACCTACACTTCCTACACATACTACAATTACTACTACTACTATCAATAACGCAACTTATGTTGCTGCTGATACTCCTCCATTACTATCACTACTACCACTACTACAACTAGTACAACTACCTCTCTCTCCTCTGAATATAAAATCAACTTCATAATTTATCGATTATGAAGAGAAGGATTAAAAGAACATCTGACGTTTTACCCCCTGAAGCCGAGAACAAGTACTATACAAATACAATTTTTTGCAACATTTAAATATCCTGCAAGCCCCGTGTTAATGAATATGATACAATTCAAAATATATGCTCAAAATAAGCAGCTAGATAGGAAGTTTGTAAACTGGAATCCCGAATCAAATAGTGATAACACATTTCTGTATCATGCAATTCGATTACCCATTTGTAGAAGAGATTTGATAAATCAAAGCAATAAACTCGGCCTAAATTCCCTGTCAAATACTGTGTTTCACTGTAGCAAGAGTAATTTACATTCAATCTGATATCTAGTTATTTATACATACCCGAGGCAAGTTTCATCAGTCGTATTAATAAAACATGGACATAATTTCCGTGCAGAAGTTTCATATTCGACAGCATGCATAATGATTTATAACATTACAGTGAACTGATGCGGGATTTTTTTTTCTTTTTACAATTCTCTTCAATATATATTTCATTTTTGTTTGCATTCATTCATGGCATTCACATAATGATGTCGTTTTTATATCGTTTGATAGACGCTTGAACAGTCAACAATGTTGAAGAAGAAACATCCTACGTTTAATGTTGCTAGGCAACCATGTTTCTTCGTGAAGTGTTTATAGTATTTTGTCATGCTGTCTAAGGACGAACTATCTCTCTCTATTTGTTGCCATCTCACTTTCTCTCATACTGTGTGCCCATTCCCCTTCCTCGCTAAATCAAATCTTGTTATGTATCATCTGCTGTAAGTCTGTAGTTGATTATCCATTGCCCAAACGTCATTTTGATTCTAAATTTTAATTAAAATTGATTATGTATATGTAAAGTGGATAGGGTGACATATTATTTTTATGAGGAGCATCTATCAGTCAGACCCAACTTCGGAAAAGCGAACACAGGTATATACTCCGAAAACGGCGTATGAATATACGTTCAGTGCGAGGCATCGTTCAGTGCTAGGCAGTGTGTACAAAAGGCATTGGAAAACCTTGCAAAGTCAACCTGCCCAACGATTCTTAAAATTAATGCTGGGTGTCAATTACCTTCAAAATCTGTGAATGTTCGCCATATGAAATGACTTTCAAATGACAAACATTTGAAATAAATATATCCGCAGCATTATTTTTTGAAAATTATATTATCAATAGCAGGTCGACATTGCAAGATTTTCCCATGCCTTTTGTGCACACTTTCTCGCACTGAACGATGAGGGCTCTATATTCATCTTGCTCTATACACCGTTTTCGGAGTATAAACCTGTGCTCGGTTTTCCGAAGTTGGGTCTCACTGTCTATGGCTGCTGTTAAAAAAAAAAGAAATAAATAAATCCCTTTACAAAAAGTAAATTTTTGAAAAAGCAAGCAACTGATCCTTTGAAACAAACAAACATCAAAGTAAATCATTGTCGCGTTCAGCATGTTCAGAAGGAAATGTGTATTTGTCGTATCAGAAACGTGTGGACTAATAAAAACAAACTAACTATCATCTCCAAAGCGATCAAAGGCAAAGGTTAATTGTTTATCCTGTCATCAAATATTTGTAAAGGTCACACGCATTTCTGTAAAATTGATATTCATTAGCGCTAAAATAATCATTAAAAAAAAATTATAATCATGCTCGCCGATCAAATCTAAAAAGAGAGCGACAAATCATTGTGCGTTGCTATGGTTATCAAGCCCAGGGATCATTTTATTATGTTCTTTTTATCTCGTTAATCACAGCCTGATTGGTTTGTTGGTGCATGGATTTGCATGCATGGCTGCCTGGCGTGTATGTGTGCGTGTGTATTAGGGGAATAATTAGTATGTGTATTTGTGGTTTAAATGGCAGTCAATACCCTCACAATTTTTTTAACAGCTCATGTTTACGTGTGCGTACTGACGCGAATAAGTCACAGCATGAAAAATACCAAGCAGCCGAGGATAATGCTCCTATATCTCGGTTTAGAAGATACAAGTAGTATGTACCTGCATAGAAATAGATTACCCTTTTCTTTAGTTTTTCCCAAATGTTCCCTGTCTGACTTCAAAATAGGAGGCCATTTCATTTAAGATTTCCAGACGACTGCCTGGGTTTTCGAGGCCTAAAGGTAAATGGTCATTGAAGTGTCATGATGATGATCTCGAAGGTAGGCCTATATCTACAAGAGATAGACAATCAGTAAAATGACAGATTTTTCTTGTCTGCGCCACCCACGTAATTACACCCTCGTTAGGCAAGCCCACGTGAGCATTTTTCGTCTCTGTCTTAAAGGTTTCTTTTACTGAAAGAAGATACGTTCACCTATACAAAAAACAAGTAGGACTAGACAACAAGCTGCGTAAGAAAAATCTAATCCTACCCATCAACCTATATATTTTAGAAAGCGCACACCATACTTCGCAAAAAAAAGGCAAGCTTGGTCTTTTCCATCGCTATTGCTTCCATCGATTCCTAATGTATTCATTTTGCTTTCGGTTCCTCTTGTCTGTTGCACTAAGTAGAGGCTTATTCATCCCCTCGGTGCACGTTTTTATTATAATAGCACAGTGCATTTTAGTTAAACCTTCTCTCTCTTTCTCTCTTTTTCTCATCCTGGTTTATCCCCCTCTCCTTACTTTTGTCCTTCTGTCGCTTAGTCTTCCTTTAGATCTCCTTTTTTCTGTATATCTTTGATATTTTCCTTATTATTCAGTTACTAAAGCACTTCTTCTTTCCCCGTCATAATTGTCTCTCCAGTGATGAATCGAATATGGTGAGAAGGCAGGAGGCATGCGTCCACCCTATTGTTAAGGTATAAATCAAGGAGTTACAAGGCAAGCTTGCCTAGTACCCTCCTTGGTATAATAATAATAATAATAGCTACATTTATATTGCGCAGATATCCATCCCAGGGGATGCTCAACGCGCCTACAAAGTGCTACTATTACCTGGCTTTAGCCGTGCTGCCCTAAGGCGCTGAAAACATTCAAGGAATAAATTCCTACCACGTACCCATTTACTACACCTGGGTGGAGAGTGGCAAATGTAGATTAATATCTTGCCAAAGGACATTAGTGCCGCGGCGGGACTTGAACCGCGAACCATGTGATCCACAGTCCCGTGACGTATCCACTTGACCACGACACCTCTACTGTCACTCTTATATCATAATTATGTAGGATATTTCGCGGCTTCAATCTTTTTTGACAAACGCTTATTAAGTGCACCTATGAGGTTTTCGCTGCCCCCCCCCCCCTCTCTCTCTCTCTACTTCAACACTTCAGTTATTATCCCACTCTCTCATTATTCTCTATCGGTCCATGCAAAATTAAAATAAAAACAAACAATCTTGTTTTCATCTAAAGCACAATTTAAAAAAAAAACACATTTTGTAATGTTTTAGAAGATGCATTGGGTTGACTGGCCTAATAAATATAACATAGAGCAAATAATTGATGAGAATTACACAAAAGTCAACAATAAATAAAAAGAACCGTTTAAAGATGAAATATATCGAAATGAGATGAGAAATGAGATTATCGCTTAGAGATTAAATATAGAGAGAGATGAAATATGTATTTCCTGATGAAGCCCCTATGGGCGAAAATTCGATATATGTTTTTCATCTCTAAACGGTTGTTTTATTTATTGTTAACTTATTATAAACAATAGACGGATAATTAGGAATATAACTTTACCAATATCGTCTCTCTCTCTCTCTCTCTCTCTCTCTCTCTTTCTCTCTTTGTTACAGCGTTTTCTTTGTCGGAAATTCGTGGTTTCTGAGGGTTTTTTGCGCCCCTCTCTGTAATTCCCTTTTCCTCAATATTTCTGATAAACATGTGATTCAGGGATACCACATTTTACGTTTGACTAATGGAGTAGAGAGTTTGAAAAATTAGCGGTTTCAACTGAAACCTCTGAGGTAAGAAATAAATCTTAAAGGAGAATTACGCTCAAAAATGAAGACGATAGTGTTCAAAGGTGTTATTTATTCCTACTTGGTAGACTATATGGCTTCGCGTCAAAATATACGAGATCGATACGAATCAAGATTTTCTGAGCAAAATTTACCATCTGCTAGCAATATGTATCGTCTGCTAGGAGCACATGGGGGCTGCCATTTTGTTTATGTGTACAAGAAGATTTTCTTAATCCAAATGCTCAATTGCCTTTTTCAAAATTAAAAACCCATTTGAGATTAAAAATATAGAATAGATATGTCAATTTATTTTTAAACTGAAGATTTCCTTATATATTTCTGTTGAAAATCGATATTCGCTTAATAGAAATCTATTTTCTCGATACTGGACGTATGGGACGGAGCAAATTAATTCAAATTTTATGGATGCTTCTTCCCTGAGCATCTATAGCGGCAAACTATGCATTCACCTGTTTTCGGATAATGGACTTGAAAAGTCGGAATGCATGCTGCATATATTATGTTCTGCTCTGTTTGGCAAACCCAAGAAAATAGATTTTTGTTAAGCAAAACAAGACAATTTAAAAGTATCATTATAAAGATTTAATTTTTATAATACATGTAAACACCCACTTTATATTTTTCGTCACATATGGGATTTTAGGTAATGAAGAAAATCAATTTAGGATTTGGATTCAAAATATCTTCCTGACTGGAACATTTCTCAATGGTTCATGTACAACTCCAAATCAGCAAGAAAATGGCAGCCCCCATGTAAATGAGTAGGAGACGATACCGGTGTTGGAATATCTTTATTTATATCCTTTTCTGATATCTTATTAGAAAATGATTTAGGCCAATAAGTAGGAAGATATTACACCTTCCAATATAAGTAAATTTGTAATCAGGGGTTAATTCTCCTTTAAAAACAAGAAACTGAGACTGTTAGCGATCTTTTGCTTTCCTTGATAGATATTCGGTTTTTAGCCACCGAATATTTAGATAATAAGTAGCGATGAATCATTTTATGATAAATTTCATTAAATGAAATGATTTCATGAGTACACATTTCGAATTCATGTTAACTTCTCTATTTTTGGCACGTTCTTAAAAATTCGTTTGAAAGAGCGTGAATAATGAAAGTAGTATGACACGCAGCATTGGTCCTTTCTTTTCATTTTCCTTTTTGTTTTTTTGTTTGTTTTTTTTTGTTGTTGAAGGAATTCCATCCTCTGGAGTCTCATTTCTCATATGATAATTACACATCATCATTCATTTGAGAATCATAAACAGCGGCTGATTCGGACTAAGCCATAATTCGTCTTGTCTTAATGAATGAAAATGACTACAAGATTCAGCAGAGTCGCTAAAATGCAGAGCAATGACCGCTGCTGTTCATTATGGGGGCCGAAAGCAGAAAATGAAATTGACTGTGAATAGTGAAAATGACAAATCGTTTGCAGAACTAATAACTCTGTGGGATCCATGTATTTTATCACTGACGAATTTGAATGAATGGCGTTATAAATCAATGCAAAATAAGAAATCAAAGTTGTATCCGAAATAATCTCAAAAACACAAATCAAAAAATTTCATTTAGCAGATCATTTACGGATATAGAATACACTGGTAATTACCAGTGAGGAAAACAAAAACAAAGAGAAATTGTCTCTTGCAGTTCCGATTTGAAGTATTACCTAAAGATAATTTTGTTTTTACGAGATTAGCAATTTCAGTTTTGAAATCATACGAATTGATAACGAAATTGGGTCAAGAAATATATCTGTGAGATGGTTTTGAAGCTCGTAAACCATCATTTCAAGGAATATCTTTTCCTTTGTCCATAAATGTGAAGTATCTGGCAATAACACCTCCCATTGAAAGAAAATGTTCTCATGCCCCTTCTCAAGCCTCTTACCCGAACATGACCAATGCATGAAAGGCGGTTTCTGCGTTGAAATATTACCCTAATTACATCGAGTCATTTATTAATAACAGGTGGGCTGTCTTCATCATGCTGAAACCGAATACTGCATATGCCACTGTTTAATGACGAATATATGACTTCGATGGAGCCCCATGTTACATTGTGTATTTGAGTGAAATGATACACACAAATCTCCACTGTAACTTGTCAAAGTTAAATAGTTAATTCAGGTAAATTACAGTTGATTCATTCTCGCATGTATCAAACTTTACCCAACGCCATCACATTCTTAACATTATAACAAAACAAAGAAAATTATCCTGGTGTGCCTTTTGACTAGTCATACTGATATCTCTACCAATACATTCCCCCGGGGGGACTCATATCCCACATTATTTTTTTTTCTCTGATAACCAGCTTTAGATTACCACGCAATCTTCAAGACGAGGTGAACGAGTGCGTCTTGGATTATATCTCATGGTTCTGTTCATTACAGCACTTGTCGTTAAGATGTCTTGAATTGTCATGTCTTCCTTTTTTATACCTCCGTATATTCTGCTCCAATAAACTCTAAATCCGTTTTTCATCGCCTCGTTTTCTTCGCATGTTCAGGCTGATAGAACATGATTGGATTTTATAGCTCTGTCTTGTGGGATGAATGTAATTCTTATCGAAATGGGGTAAAAGACCTATCTTGACGCTTGCGTGACAGGATTCTCTTAATCTGTCTCTAAATCTGTCTTCACCTACATATTAAACATCATCTCCATCTTGGACGATAAAAATACGAACGATGACCTATGGAAGTTACTCCGTTCTATAATATGATGAAATCAGTTTAATGTGGGCTTGATTAAATTTTGCTCTCTTTTGCTCATTTTTCTACATGTGCTACTTAATATTTTTCGAGTAAAAAATTACAGGACTGGTTGCATGGTGCATGGATTTCTCTTAAATTGCTTTCAAGTTCACAATGGAACATTTTGGGCAAACTTATTCTATTTAGAGTGTTTGCAAATAAAAAATACCTTTTCTGTATTTTCTTTATTTTCTGAAAGGCAGTGAGAGCTCTTCGTAAATACACTTGCGGAAACAGCAGCTAATGTTGCCTATACCAATTTTGAACAAAATAAGAGGATTCCGTCATCATTTAGACGATGAAAGAGAGGTGATTTATAATAAACCAAGTAGAACATAGACGGATTTGTCTATTCTGCAGTACAGAAACCTGGCTACTAATCTAACAGTAAAAAGAAAAAAACCCTCATAAAATATATGAGACGTATGCCTCGATTACTTTACAGTGGAAGAGTATGTTTAATCATGGAATATATATAATGTGCATGTATACAAACTCAGTAAAATCAAATAAAAATCATCAGGCATAAAATGTATGCCGTCATTGCTAAAAAGTCGATGAGAGGGTTTAATAACTGATCGGAATATTATTTGAAATGGCAATGTCCGTTGTGCATGTATAGAAACTCACTAAAATCAAATCAAATAATAAGACATGATGTATTCCGTCATTGCTAGATAGTGGAAGATAGGGGGCTGTTTTGGGGTGTTCAAACGCCCCCCCCCCCCACCTTTGGCAAAAGATGGTGTTTTAGGTGTTCAAACATCCCCCTTTTTTAACCCTTTTATTTCCGTTTTGTGTTTCGCCTTGGTCTAATAATAAATCTTTTTTTTGGTGTGTGTGTGTTGTGTGAGAGAATTTAGGAATAATTTTTATGAAGATACCCAAAAATGCTTTTTGTGAAAAGACACCCGTAAATACTGACGACTTTTATGTTCGCTTTTCAGAAAAATTTCAGAATATAAGGCCTCCTCCCTCACAAAATCCTTGATCCACCGCTGATTAAATGATTAAGTTAAAATGAAGAATAATCTTAACCCCCCCCCCCTTGAAAAAATCCTGGGTACGCCTATGGAACTCACGAAATACAAAAGCCATCCGACACCATATGCCTTGAGTGTTAGATAGTGGAAGAGAGGGGTAAATAAGTAATAAGAAGAAGAGAACATGAACGATCTCTTTATAAAAACTCACTAAAATCAAATAAAAACGATCCGACATTAGATGATTGCGTTGATTGCTAGACAGTGAAAGAGTATGGTTCCTAAGTAATAAGATACCTAGGCCCATGTGCATAAAAGGCTACTAGGCCTAGTTAGCAACTAAAAGGGACTTAAGTTGCTTACTAAGCCTAGATGATTACTAATTGTGATGCATAAAACCCAACTAGATATAGTAACATTTTAAAATTCTGGCAAAAGTTAGAGTTGATCTGGGGTACCTCTAAGTCACTAGATTGACAACTAATCAGTCTGCCTTTGGACACCGTCCTGACAGCATATGATATATATATATATATATATATATATATACTAAGCACCATTTTATTATTATTATTTTGAAACCACAACATATATATATATTTGTCGGCCAAGAACAGGTTTTCGTCATGAGTAAAATTAATTTTTCTTGGACGCTTGAGACTCATGGTTGTAGTTGTAACTTTATGTACTAGCTGTAGCAACCTTGTATAGAGAATTTATGAATTTCTACAAAATGTAAGTACTGGGCAGTAATGCAATGTTACAAAGACCCTTAGAAATGAGTTATGCTCATTTGGAATGTGGTTCGAAGCTCAAACACAATAATCTTGTCTACAAGCCTATTGTATCTGACATAATCACCTCCTCTCCAAGGTCATAGCACCAAAATCATTTACAAACCAAATTGTCCTAGTATGCAACTAGTAAGCAATGTGCCTAGTGAGGTTTTATGCAACACAAATTAGTTAGTTGCCAACTCCGTAGGTATAAACTAGGGAATTAATAATCTTACTAAGCACTAGTTGCCAGCTAAACTAGTAGCCTTTTATGCACATGGGCCCTGGTGTCTGTCTCTATTGTGCTTGAATACAGATTCACTAAGAATCAAATAAAATCCATCAGACATGTGTGAGAAGTATTCCATCATTGCTAGACAGTGGAAGAGAACGGTTATTAAGTAATCGGAAGACATCACGAAATATCTCCTTCTAAATTCAAATGATATAATGTGACATGAAATGTATTCCGTCATAGACAGTGACGAGAAAAGGCTAGGTCGGAAAAGAACATAAAATGTCTGCGTCTATCGAGCATTATAGAAACTCACTCAAATCAAACAGCAAGTGATCGGAGCATAATACAAAATGTCTAAGCCTGTTGAGCATCTACAGAAACTCACTATAATCAAATAAAAATCACCAGTCATCAGACCTTTAAAAACAGACAGTGAAAGAAAGGAGTTAATAATTGCGTAAAAGGACACGAATCTCTGCCTACCGCGCACGAATAGAATCTCACTAAAATCAAACGAAATTAACCGGACATAAAATGCATTCATTGCTAGGGAGTGGAAGAGAGAGGTTAATAATAAATCCGAAGAGAAGATTAAAGGTAATTTCTTGGATTAAAGGTAATTTCCAAGATTTCTTGGATTTTGTTGATAAATTGCAAGATATTAGCAATACTGATATGCTGTGAAGATTTCACCTCTTAAAGTGAAATATTTTACAAATGAGAGGCAACAAATAATTAAAATACCTGGCCAGGGATATAAATTATCCCAACAACGGCAGCGTGCACCTATGAGAATTATGTGTATTCCACACACACAGCGACAAACATGCTATCGCCACGTGAAGCCCTGAGACTGTTGCGTAGGGAGCCATCGGGGTAGAAAGGTCCTAGGCCTAGCGTAGGGCAGTATGTTACCGTGATCTAGCGTTCCTTACATTATATTTACACGAAAATTCACTGGAAATCATTGATGGAATCCCACATAAAATCTAACAAAGCTCTTGATACAAGGACTACAACATGAGACTATAGTGAACACGTTTATTTCGAAGTTCCTTTTTGCTACCAAAACTATCCATGAGCTTTAAATGTCTACCTGTCTCTTGTAGGGTCGGGATAACTCCGCACTGCGCTCTGACTATGTTTCAGAAGTCCACGCTACGCACCGTACTGTTTTTTTAGCCTTAAATTTCATGTTTTGTATAATTTACTTCTTGAAATTTTCAAAATTGCTTCTTTGCTAATAATTTTACATTTATATCACATAATTTTTAATTCAAGCGTTTTAAAATTTGTAATTAATGCGAAATTCAACACAAGTATTTGCGATCAACTCAACTCTCTTGGCTCACTCAGCCGCGATTTTCCGGCAAGTGCCGAGTTAGCCCGGATCATCTCTCTTGTGCATGTATTGTATATGAATTCACTAAAACCAAATCAGACATTAAGATGTATTCCGCCATTGTTACACAGTGAGAAGAGAATGGAATGGAACAAGAAACGTATAAAAACTCAATAAAATCATCTAAAACCCACCAGACCTAAGACATTATGCCTTGCTTGCTAAAACAGGAAGATAAGGGTTAATAAGCGATCGTATGAGCACATCCAGGGAATTAGAAGAGCGTTGTCTCTTAAATTACAAGTCTCTTTACTCGCAGTAACTGGCTTTGTTTGCTAACCAATCCTGCTCGTAGATGGAGTGATTACGCAAACACCCGATTGTGTTTCGGCGTTCAGTTTCACCCGCCTTGTTGCAAGAGAGCTTATTACGTTTCCAACATAGGCAATGCTCAAGAGACAAGTACGTCTAGCCTACGATAGAAACAAAGACAACGCTAATATTAAAGGGGCACATGTGCTTGTATTCTACATGATTGTACATGTAAATTAAAACAACCATACGACGGTGAATTCGTAGAAATTAAAATTGACGCTTAGTAACAATTAAATTATGTTTATAAGTTCTAAACAGTTAACATTATGTTCGGGGTTTTTAAAAAATATTATTATTGCGAACATTGTTCATTTCCTTGTCAAGCACGATGTATAACGAAATCTGAATGGAGCTCCTTCAATACTGTGTTGTATAACGTGTTTGATATCGTGAAGTGGGTGAGAGCCATTAGCATAGATCAAAACAGGAAGCTCCAATTCACATTCGTAATGACCTTCTGCAGTTTTTGATTACACGTACGTTCGATATCGTGTTACCCAAACTGAAGAGGAGCATGTCTTTTGGAACAATGGAATAGGTATTCCGCATCACTTGAAGATCAATCTGATGCAAATCGGAAATAAACATACTGTGAAGATCAATATCATGCATGAAACATCAACTTCGCTTTATTATAAAGAACAAATAACGCTGCCCTAATTTAACATGCTGACGAATATGCCACATAGCTGTTTTAAAGGCTATAGAAGCTTGAATTGTGGCCGATGGATGTTCACGTTCGACAGTATTTTGAATTTAGAATAGCCAGGGAGAAAATTCTGGCAGTCATGAGAGATTACGATCACTTTAAGACAAGCTTACTCAATCATTGACCATCGTCGGCGTGGATACGAAAGGGGCCGCCTTTACCAAATCGAAGGATGAAAAAACAAACAAAGAGAGGAAGGTCGAAAAAGAAAGGGAGAGGGGAAAGTATTATCTGCAAAAGAAGATGGCACAACTCTCTTCCATATCCTCCTAACTCCATGGCCCTTTTTTGTCCCGTATCTCATGCACATATTAAGACCGATGCCCCCCCCCCCCCCCCCCGTGACACAATTCCTCTGATTTCAATCCTGCTCAGTGCTCACTTCACACATCCCCTCCCCCAATAAAAACACAACAAAAGTTTTTGTCAGCTTGATTGAGGAGGCCTAAAGTAACAAAAAAAAGAAAGAAGAGAAAAAAATCAACCCATTTAAGACACAAGGACTTAACACGGCGGAGTATTTGGTGTGAAAACAAAAAAAAAGCGAGACAAACATGTTTGAGTGGTGCATCCACCGCGTAATGTTTCACACACACAAAATGTAAAAGTGTTACTTCCATTTTCTCTCACATGATTTGATTCGACACAAAACAAAAAAGAAATCTGCTGTGACATGAGCACTAACGAGAGATATCGGCTATGAAGTCGTCGCCTAGAATATCCTAACAAATACGTCACAAAGTTTTTAAACTGATTATAATAAATTCGTTGTGAGTCGCAACAACATTGTTTATTTATTCATTTCTTATTCAGGAATCCCATTGGAAATAAGTTTAATAGCTTTCATGAGGTATCCTATCATTTTAAATCATTTTCAATGTGTGATTGTCTGTTATATACATACTTCAAGAGTATATATGAATGAATGAATGAGTTTATTACCAAAAAAAAAAAACAAAAAACAAAACAATACACATGAGAGAGTTGTTTTACATTTGTTTGGTAAAAGGACTCTACGGAAATAGCAAATTCTGCTAGTGAGATGTAGAGCCTCTGTTCAACTATGTACATTATAGACAAATATTTAGCATGATATATAACATGAAATCAATAAAACTAAAATATATATCGTATGCAATGTGAATGATTTTATCTTACGGTCTATTTTATCTTATATACATCTAACCAAAACAAAACATTTTCCGTGAGCATCCTTGTATTACATAGTATACACTATACAAAACGATTATAAATGACGCAATAAACGTGATAAAATGATAAGATGAAACAGAACCGAATTTAACCCGTTGACTTCTGAATTCTTTGATTCCCAAAGGCTTAAATGAAAAAAACCACCGGCTCCCATTGGCAACAGGTTAACATTTGTGATGACTTGAAATGTTTGGACACAAATGCCAACTATACATTATTTTGTATATTTTATGATATAGGTGAAATGGTATAACAGACGAGCATGATAGTGATTAGTCTACTTTGCACCGCCTCACTTTTCATATTTGAAAATGAATATACCGGTAATTCATATAACACGTTCCCATGCATGAGAAATGACTGATGACAGCAGAATTTCTCAGATCCTAACATAGAAAAAATATAATCTTAATCTTGATATCAGATCAAAAATTCTTGTTACAGGGACAAGTTGTGTTAGTCCAGTCATATGTTTATACCGTAAAGAACTACCTAAGTATTTCTTTTATTTTCTTAGAGGTGTGACTAACGAAAAAATTAAAGCAAAGTAGACAATTTTGCTGTCTCATGTACGATGACGCGTATGGTTTTGTAGATTAAAAAAAAAAGAGTATACTAAGCCACAGATGTGGCTTTTCGGCCTGCCTTTTTTCCGATTCCACAACAATTTAATCTTGAGTTAAGCAAGGCTTTGTGAAAAGATGATCTCGGGTTAATCATGATAATCCTTGCAAAATCTCGATTTAGACACAACTTATCATACATTCACCGGACCTCAATCTCGAGTGGTTTATCTTATCTTACGTAGATGTAAACCTATTGTCGAGGATGTAAAGAGTAATTAATCCAACCAAATGTTTGAAACATTATTTAATGAATACTTAATCTTCCGATAATCCCAAGATTTCATGATGAAATAAGCTCGAGTTAATCACAGTTAATCAAAGTAATCAAACCTTAATCATCAGTTGTTTATCTGCGGTAGATGTGAATATACCGTCAATGATTATGAGAGTAACAGAATAAGAGAAGCTGGTAAGAACAGCTACATTATTGTATTTTAAGTATAAAACAATTGAAAGGAAACGGGGCTGTTAACCTACCCCCCCCCCCCCTCTCTCTCTCTTTCTCTCTCTCCTTTCTGTCCATCCCTTTCTCACTCGTCTTCTTTTCTCTGCTTTCCTCCCTCCTTCCTTGTCTTTATTTTATTTTGTAATTTATTATCGAGTGTTCCATTAATTTTCGTTTGCGAATATATTTCAGAACAAATGTTCAGTATCCACTAGAAAATATGATGTTCCAATCTCTCTCTATCTCTCTGTCTCTCTTTCAATCTCTCTCTCTCTCTTACTAAAAGTACAGAACGAGCTTTGATCTAAACCCCTCCTCCCTACACAATTGCACAAATAAAGTAGGTTAACTGCACAACCATGCAATTTATAGTCTACACGATCAAGCAAATTCTCAGTAACTTAAACAAATCTTCTCCAAATATTTTCTTGCCATACCATATTTCATCTCCTGCGACTTTGCTTGTTTTCTGAAACCCTTGATTTTCTCTGAGGTCGTGTGATTTCATGTCGCACTAAATTGAGACCTTAATGCGTATGGATAGCCGTTGTCATGCCAACACTGTATTATTGTCACTGCGAGTAAAGCTGGGAATTTGATATTGACATACATCATTTCTCGACAGCCTTCAACAAGAATAAGATCTTTTCTTGCAGTTATGAATTCTTTCTTTGATGATTATTTCCAGTGGGATTCCTGTAAGGTTTTGAATTGGACACCAAGGAGGAGTATAGATGCAATCAGATGTAAAGACAACATAGGGAAAACACATGAATTAATCATGCCCTAAATATATTCGAAAAAAGCAACGAAATTAAGTCGTCTTTTTTGTACATGTATTAATAAAATAATAATAAATTCAACTGAATTAAATTGATAAAGTGGGGTGACATCATTTTGAGTGAATAGAAAAATACAAATCAAAAAAAATTGAAGCTGCTTTAAAACGGGAAGTCTTGAATGGCTTAATCACTTGATACCGGCACTGCAGTTATGCACTTTTTTTTAAATATGAGAGGCATTTTATCTTTATTGCTTCTTTACACCTAGGTGTTCAATGGATAGCCGTTAGGATGTAAACGTTATTTTAGTTGGATCAACATTGTGGGCGCCCTTAAAATGGCGCCTAAGTGGAATGCTCCCCAGGGAGTGGAGAGCGTTATCATCATTGTTATTTTAATCATTGTGTTATTATTGATGATATCATTATCATTATTATCATTATAAACAGCATAATCATTATTACTAGTGATATAATTGTTAAATATATAAAAAAAAATCATTAATGTTGAAATTATTTTGTCAAAAAATAAAATAAGCATATAGGCAAACAATATCTCACCTAAACAAAAGCTCTATAGGGCTATAGTATCAGACCCTTATTTTTGAAGCGATTTTTTTTCTTCACAATACCGACAATACCCTCTAAATACTACAATTATACGGTCTTATTCACCCAGGGTAGCCAGTATTAATACTCCTCTTCCTGAGGGCCCTGCAATTATTATTACCCAAGTATTGCCAAATACTTGTTTAATGCACCTGGGATGAGGGGAGACTATTGTTTGTAAAACGCCTTGTCCAAGGATGGAAGCACCAAGAGAGGATCGAACCCATGACTTGCCGTATGAGAGTCAAGAACTTTAATATACCACAGTGCCTTCATTCCCGGCGAGATGGATAGTTTCGTGATTCCCCTTTCCTGGATGCAATTAATAAGTGAGTCTATTAAATGGTAGGGCCGAAACATCCCCTCCCCCCCCCCCCCCCCCCCCCCGCTTTCCATAATCCTGGGTCCGCTCCTGCAATGTGAGTCTAATTCCGGGTTTCCTTTTTTTTTGGATTTCCACACATTGATGAAAAGAAATATGGTCTACTTCCCATTTTGAAAGAAATCACCCTTTATTCAACAAAAGATTGCTTGCTGAAAGCTACCTTTAAAAAAATATCGTACTGAAAAAAGAGGAAAATCATATTAAACAAGACAGTAGGAAATATATCATTGATTATAGCGATAGCTAGAAACCTGTTCAATGTAGAGGAATTACAGTTTTATTTTTTGATTCTCTTGTGATTGGTCACGAATTTCACCTTGACATTTATCCTACTATACAGTCTGCCCTTCATTATATTCAGATGTGTCCAAAATTAGATCACCGTCTCTTCCACAAGTCACAATTCATTTTAAAGTACTCCTAGCCTGCAAAAGCCACAGTCTATACTCCCGCAAGACACGCGGTTGAAGTGAGCTGCTTTTGTTCCTCTTAGAAGCAATTCACTTCATCAGCGTATCACCGTTAGTTTTGCGAGTCCAACTGTTCTATGTTATGATCGACGGTTTTCTTCTTCCTTAAATCCTATAATCAACACTTTTTCTATATCCATGGCAACGGAAAGCATGGCGCGGTTATGTGAATATATCTAGAGTCAAGTTTCCAATCGTATTATTTTCAAACGTTTTGAATTACAAAAGAGCTGCACCGTTAGATCTCGCCTGTGTAAATTTTACAATGTTGTGTCTCTTTTATAAAAAAAAACGGTTGTTTCTCTCTCTCTCTCCCACTCTCTCTCTCTCTCTCTCTCTCTCTCTGTATTCAGTGTATGTCTGGCTGCCTCTCTGTGACTGTTTGTTCCTCTCTCTATCTTTCTCCTTCTCTCTCTCTCTCTTTCTACGTGCCCTCTCACTTTTAGTGAGAAACATAAATGTATAACATTCAACATTCGAAATTCCAAGAGCCTGAGAATGTTAATAAAAAGTTAGGTCCCCGCCCCCCCCCCCAAAAAAAGAGACTTTAAGTGCATAAGGAATGTGAACTCTGTCTGTATGTCTGATTCTCTCTCTCTCTCTCTCTCTCTCTCTCTCTTTCTCTCTCTCTTTCTCTCACTCTCTCTCTATCACCCTCTTTCTCTCTTTCTCTCTCCCTCTGCCAGCGTGGTGTGTTGGATCATGGTTGGATATTATCTGATTATCCAGTCTCACTTTCAAACCATTTTCTTCCACAATGACGGTGCATTTATATGAAGTGTATTTTGACATTTTCGTCAGGAACATAACCTGAAACAAAAATCCTCAAAAAAAAAATCATCAAGAATATAGGCTGAAGTACTGTCTCATTCACACTTCATGTGTAAAATTAAAGTCTGTAGACAGATGTATCAAACAAACTACTTTCAATGGTCTATGGAGATAACCATCAAGACACAAACCAAGGAAATTGGAGGGCAAATTCTAGTAATTAGCCTTACGTCTTGAGGTCTAACTCAATTTTGCTTTTCAAAATAACATTATCTGTCGTATAACTAGCCATGACAATGGAGGAATAGTGCATTATAAACATGTATCACCTTGAAAAAGACGTCATAAAAATCCAAATGAGTGTCTCATCGTAAACACTGAATTAAAATGCGTTTCTGACTGGATTCAAGCTAACAAATTGTCGCTCAATATAAATAAAACAAATTTCATGTTATTTAGTAATTCTATATCATCCCTACCAGGTAATATACAAATTAACAATAAAAATATTGCCCAGGTTGAATCTACCAAATTTCTGGGTGTTTTTATAGACACTAGACTAACATGGAAGGTTCAAATTGATTGCCTATGTAAACTGTTATCACGTAATCCAGGTGTAATGAACAAGTTGAAACCTTTTGTACCTCCTCATGTTATGCTTATACTCTATTCTGCCCTGATCTTGCCTTATCTTAATTATTGTATACTTGCATGGGGAAATTGTTCTATAACCATAATTGACAAAATTGAAGTTGTACAAAAACGGGTTATTAGAATAGTAAATAATGTTGGATTTCGTGCACATACAAATGAACTTTTCTATAATTGTAACATCCTTAAGATATCTGACTTGTACTTGTATAATGTTGGAATATTTATGTATGAACTCTCGAAAGGTAATTTACCAGATGCTTTCGTCCCTATTTTTCAACGCAATAATGCTATACATTCCTATCCAACTAGGCAAACAAACCATTTTCACCTCCCCCGAACTCGCACCGTTTTCGCAAACAAAACAATCACCTTTACTGGACCCAAATTCTGGAACAGCCTGAATAACGAACTAGTTGGTAGCCCCTCCAACAATTCTTTTAAACGGAAGCTAAGGTGTTACCTCTTAAGTAAGTACATGTATGTATGAATATTCATATCTTGTTGGATCGTACAGGTGGTCACATAGACTTTGCTTGTGTAACACTGTCATGTCTTTACAAATTTTTCTTCTCCTTCTTTTGCTTTTTTTCATTTTCTCTTTTTCTTTTCTTCATCTTATTTTCCTTTTTTCTTTCTTTCTTCTTCTTCTCTTTCGTCTTTTCATTTCTTTACTTCATATTCTGAGCTTTGCTCTCCGTGTACGTTTTATAAATCTGATATTTCTAGTCCGTCCCCCCTTTTCATTGCATCCAAATCAGAATTACTTTATACGGGAGCCTAATCATTTACAAGCAATGCTTTTTATTTAGGCTCCCCACATTTTACATATTTCCTCTTTTGCAAGTCGTTTATATATTTCTCAAACTTTTTACCTATTTACTGTACATTATACTTGATTTGAGTTCCTTTGAAATTGACAGTTATGCTTGAAAAATAACTTCTGAAAAATTGTTTCGATGTAAATGTGGAATGTGGAACAAATAAACTTCAAACTTCAAACGGAATTGTTTTATCCCATCTTGTCCAATTACAGCTTTTTAAAGTTTTTCACATAATGCGGAACTTTCAAGCAAAAGGTTGCGCCGTAGGCCTATAGGAAAGGCAAAATATATGTCTGGTTTTTAAAAAATTCTTTTGCTGTTACGTACGTCGGTTGGCAAGTGCATGGACATCATAAATGTCAATATGTCAGATATATAATGCTCTAATTAATAATTCAGTAGGAATTTGTTCTATCCTTACCCAGTTTGTTATACGCGAAGACGTATATTTTCGAAGCCTCGCGTTGTTTAGCGTCATGGACCCTTAACATTACCTATGCCATAGCATTTGTAAACCCTAGGGATCCTTGGCGCGTAAAATGCAACATAAATGGTGTCTTTTTATCGGCTGCATCAAACTTGAGCATCATCATATCTTAATTAGAATAGGAAAAACATCTGTCTCGAAGGTTAAAAAGGGCTGCGCCGCAACGATGCTTGCACTCATATAATGAATAATCGTCTGTTGAGAGCCAGAAGGGCGCTAATTCATATGCATTCACATAGAATGACCCCCCCCCCCCCCCACCCCCTTTGGCTCTTCATAGATGAAATTCAGTCACCTGATCCCAGTTGTTTATGGGTAAACACAATGTGGTAACGAAAAATCGAAGGTGAGTTAACTAGCTTGATCAAATTCAATAAACTTTATTTCATACCGGGTACAACAAGCCAGAGCTGACCAAGGGGGAGGGGGGGGGGGCATTTTAAAACCCAATCTGTAGAAAAAAATGTGCCTCTAATGGTTATATTGTGCCCCCTTTCAAATGTTAGACCCCAAAGGCGCATGAAACGTGAAATGTGATAACCTACGTTGTTAGTAACTGTTTTTGCCTGTCAGTGATTTATTTTCATTTTTTAGATTAGTACCCAAATATGAGCTCACTTTTTATTCTTCCCTTTTTAAGTACACAATTAATACCTAAGTTAATTTCCAGATCGACGACATTCTCTGCACGGATAAGCGGGTTGTGTAACGTGCTCCGACTTATGTTCCCGTCACAATATTGCTCCGGGCTTTATTTCGTCAAAGACGAAGGGTAACGCTTAGGATTGCGATCGGGGTTTTAGGTTCGGTTTAGGGTAAGGGGTAGGGTTCGGTATGGAGTTGGGTCCAGGGATGAACTTAAGAATCCGACTAGAGGAGAAAATTGACCGCCGAACAATTCTCGCAGGAGCATATGTGTCGTACAACCTGTAGTAACATTAGCCTTCAAGCTTAAACTTTCTGAATCGGAATATTGGAAAAGAAAAATTTGATTTCATTCACTGATTGGAGCCTTAATGAGTCCCATGCAGCCTTTTCTTCGGCGTTAGACACTTAAGAGGGTAAAATGTGGAAAACCAACCAACATTTTTAATAACCCTCTATTGCCTTTCAAAGCTTTTCTAGAACTAGACAGAAAATCTAATTACTACACAAATTATATTTTTTCCCCTCGAGATCCGTTCAATAGCCATTAATGGTTTTGGACGGTCACATGATTTCCGCGGGGGAGGGGCATAGGTACATATGCGAAAAAAATGTCTGCCAAGCGAGCATTTGAGAACATACCAGACAAGCTATAGAAAAGAGGAGATTAAACATTTTACAGAGGGAATATCCAACATAGCCAGCCACCCCGTCCGCTACTGTCAAGGATATTCCTGTTTATCGCACAGAAAAAAAACTATAAAATACAACTGCAAAATCACTCTAAAAGCTTTTCCAGATATCGCTGTACAGCAGAAGAATTCTCAATGGACATTTGGTAATAAGCCCAACAAATTTTCACTCACGTGGGACTAAAGAAGAAGAAGGCTTTGCCTCCTCATAATTTGATATACTTGACAGCAGTATTTTTTGTTGCCTGAAGCAATCCAATATCCATGGCAATTCTAAAAATCACGTTTTATTACATAAACTCATACCTCGCATTCATTGTCAGGCTCTCCTAATGACGCTCAAGACAATAATTTGATTGAGAGTACATGTATGACGGATCCATTAAAAAAACAACTTTATAGTAATGATAACTTTATCGAAAACAGTAAGCTGCATGACACGTGTTTTCTTTTCATCATAATAAGTATAATGAAGTAATAGTGAATATCTGCACGCAATGTACACACATCATTACATTGCATCAATACCTAATACAATGATATTTGATTTTTGTAATAATGTGGAAAAATATTAAGCAACATAATGGCAATCCTCTCCGTTCTTCTGTTAATTCCCCCCTCTCTCTCTCTCTGTCTCTCTCTCTCCCTACCCCCTCCCCCTCTCTCTCCCATGAAAAGAGAAGATATTAATGGTCTTTCTAATGAAATATACATATATAATTTTATTTCCCTTTCCTCTCTCATTTTCTGCTTGTATCTTGCTTATTACTGCCACCTTTAATCATCATCTTGCTGCATACTCTCACATCTCTTATTTTCTCTCTCTCTATCTTCCCTTTTTACAAAGTACATGTCTATCTACCTCTTTTTTCCCGCTCTGTCTCCGTCTATATGTATCTCTCTCTCCCTCTCTCTCTCCGTGTCTCTCTTTCTCTCTCTTTCTCTTCCTTTCTCCACTCTTAATTTCTCTCATTTGTATTTTTATCCTGCATATTACCACTTCTACGCAAACTCAAGGGAAGTGCCAGCATCTAAGACAGTTATTTAGTTTTAATGTTTACACACTGGTGATTAAGTCTTCTTTAAAATAAATAACCAACGTCTATTAATTCGTAATTATATCACAAGACTATCGTTACTTGAATGATTTGATTTAAATTAAACTCATTAGCTCACTATCCCATTGCCCTGCCCTGAACATAATTGAGCTCTACTTCATAATTATAAATGGTACAATGTTCTTGCCAATGACATTTCTGTCATAATAGGCATTAATGGTCGTTTGACGACCTCCAACATCAATTATTACTTGCCAAGGAAGTCTGGTGGGTAATCTTAATCATATTATAACCTCACATGTTGTGTGCTGAGAGTAAAAAGAAGGATGTTATCTCATGTAGTTTAACCCATAGTCTACGGGAACTGGGTGGCTCCTTACAAATTGCACTCCTGGGGGGTGTTTCATAAAGCTGTTCGTAAAGTTACGAATGACTTTACGAACGACTGGAGCATGTTCTTGGGTGCTATACTAATCAGCTTCTCAATCATTTAGCACAAGAACTGATCACCAGTCGTGCGTAAAGTCGTGCGTAACTTACGAACAGCTTTATGAAACACCCCCCTGTTCATGCAACTAAAACATGCAGAAATCTAGGTGTTATTTTTGACGATAAGTTTACATTTGAAAAGTTTGTCTCACATAAATGTCGATCAGCATCATTTGGGTTATATAAAATTGGTAAAATTCGAAGTTTTTTAGACAAATCAACCACTGAACGATTAATTCATGCTTTCGTTATGTGCCATTTCGATATCTGTAATAGTTTGCTTTTTGGTCTTCACATCTTCTCAAGTACAAAGATTACAACTCGCGACTTGTTACAGGGACAAAGAAGCATCAGTCAATATCACCAATATTAAAAGATCTGCATTGGTTACCCATTAGGTCTCGTATCCAGTTTTATCCAGTTTTTATTAACCTATCAATGTTTACAACAGCTAGCTCCATCTTATCTTACTGAATTGTTAACTCCATATAAACCAGAAAGAACGCTACGTTCCAGTGCCAAGTCTCTGCTTTGTCTTCCACAAACCATGACAAAGTCATACGGGGAAAGGTCTTTCTCATACGCAGCCACTATTTTGTGGAACAAATTGCCAGAACAACTCCAAATTATAGGAACCTATGACACCTTCATCAGTACATTGACAAATTTTTTTTTAACCACTTATGAGTAGTCAGAAACATGAACCCAGTGCATTTTTCCTTTTCTTGTACAAACTTCACGTTTTCTATTCTTAAAGTGCAGAGAGACATGCAATTTTGCCTATGTGTTATGCGCTAGATAAAAATGTTTAATTATTATTATTATTAAGCCTATTAGTAGGCAACGCCCTTTTGGCTCTCAGCAGACGAGTAAAAACTTGTTCGTTTACTGTTCATTTTGATTGTTATTTTCCTCCATCAATCCATGTAGCTTCATGATCAATCCTACATGCCCTATATATTTTTTGTTATAATCTCGTAGATTCTATTTTTAAATTTCATTTTCTATTTCTTATCAGTTTATTCTATAAACAAAACCATTTCAGAAAAATGTTTGGTTTAGGGTCATCCGTTTTGTTTGTCAAAGACTTTCTCACTTCACTTTCAATTTTTTTCTTTCTTTGTGACAATCGTCTTTTTTAAGTGAACCTATGTGGTTTCATGTAAATTATGGAATATCTTTTCCATGCTTTATACCCCTTTCTTTATTTGCAAGAATTTATTTCATTAAATATGTTAAGCACAGACGGTTATTGCTGGGATGATCCCCTCGCATCTTATCAATTCAAATTAAGACAATTCTAATGCATTCAATCCCTCATCTTCCTGAAGCCTCATACTTGATGAGGAATAAACTGCGCATCTCTGGAGAGGATTCATGCATACACAATCCCTGATCTAGCCTATAATTCATGTATTTATTTCGTTTGCTATAAAGAAAACGAAAATCTGAAGGGTTTTGTTTCACGTCTTCATTAAAACGATGGACTGCTAAAGAGGGATACTGAGACTCTGAGAGAAGAATAATTGAGAATAATTACAAAGAAGAAAGGAAGAGAAGGAAAAGAGATGATAGGATTGAATAAATGGGTATAAAATAAAAGGCTTGAAGGGAAGATGCAAGTAAATTTTTGGAAGATGATGTTATCATGGGTTAAAGGCAGGTGGCAGAGACATATTTGTGAAAACAAAAACGGAAAAGAGAAAGATAGATGTGTGACACGTATGAAGAGGGGTGATTGTATTAAAATAGATATAAAAAGAGATAGAAGGAGAGAGGAGAGAGATAGAAGGAGAGAGGAGAGAGATAGAAGGAGAGAGGAGAGAGATAGAAGGAGAGAGGAGAGAGATAGAAGGAGAGAGGAGAGAGATAGAAGGAGAGAGGAGAGAGATAGAAGGAGAGAGGAGAGAGATAGGAGAGAGGAGAGACAGAAGGAGAGAGGAGAGAGATAGAAGGAGAGAGGAGAGAGATAGGAGAGAGGAGAGAGAGAGAGGAGAGAGAGGAGAGAGATAGGAGAGAGGAGAGAGAGAGAGATAGGAGAGAAGGAGAGAGATATAAGGAGAGAGGAGAGGGATAGAATGAGAGAGACAGAAGGAGAGAGGAGAGAGATAGATGGAGAGAGGAGAGAGATAGAAGGAGAGAGGAGAGAGATAGGAGAGAGGAGAGACAGAAGGAGAGAGGAGAGAGATAGGAGAGAGGAGAGACAGAAGGAGAGAGGAGAGAGATAGAAGGAGAGAGGAGAGAGATAGAAGGAGAGAGGAGAGAGATAGGAGAGAGGAGAGACAGAAGGAGAGAGGAGAGAGATAGGAGAGAGGAGAGAGAGAGAGAGGAGAGAGAGGAGAGAGATAGGAGAGAGGAGAGAGAGAGAGATAGGAGAGAGAGGAGAGAGATATAAGGAGAGAGGAGAGGGATAGAAGGAGAGAGACAGAAGGAGAGAGGAGAGAGATAGATGGAGAGAGGAGAGAGATAGAAGGAGAGAGGAGAGAGATAGGAGAGAGGAGAGACAGAAGGAGAGAGGAGAGAGATAGGAGAGAGGAGAGACAGAAGGAGAGAGGAGAGAGATAGAAGGAGAGAGGAGAGAGATAGGAGAGAGGAGAGACAGAAGGAGAGAGGAGAGAGATAGAAGGAGAGAGGAGAGAGATAGGAGAGAGGAGAGAGAGAGAGAGGAGAGAGAGGAGAGAGATAGGAGAGAGGAGAGAGAGAGATAGGAGAGAGAGGAGAGAGATATAAGGAGAGAGGAGAGGGATAGAAGGAGAGAGACAGAAGGAGAGAGGAGAGAGATAGATGGAGAGAGGAGAGAGATAGAAGGAGAGAGGAGAGAGATAAGAGAGAGGAGAGACAGAAGGAGAGAGGAGAGAGATAGAAGGAGAGAGGAGAGAGATAGAAGGAGAGAGGAGAGAGATAGAAGGAGAGAGGAGAGAGATAGAAGGAGAGAGGAGAGAGATAGGAGAGAGGAGAGACAGAAGGAGAGAGGAGAGAGATAGAAGGAGAGAGGAGAGAGATAGGAGAGAGGAGAGAGAGAGAGGAGAGAGAGGAGAGAGATAGGAGAGAGGAGAGAGAGAGAGATAGGAGAGAGAGGAGAGAGATATAAGGAGAGAGGAGAGGGATAGAATGAGAGAGACAGAAGGAGAGAGGAGAGAGATAGATGGAGAGAGGAGAGAGATAGAAGGAGAGAGGAGAGAGATAGGAGAGAGGAGAGACAGAAGGAGAGAGGAGAGAGATAGGAGAGAGGAGAGACAGAAGGAGAGAGGAGAGAGATAGAAGGAGAGAGGAGAGAGATAGAAGGAGAGAGGAGAGAGATAGGAGAGAGGAGAGACAGAAGGAGAGAGGAGAGAGATAGGAGAGAGGAGAGAGAGAGAGAGGAGAGAGAGGAGAGAGATAGGAGAGAGGAGAGAGAGAGAGATAGGAGAGAGAGGAGAGAGATATAAGGAGAGAGGAGAGGGATAGAAGGAGAGAGACAGAAGGAGAGAGGAGAGAGATAGATGGAGAGAGGAGAGAGATAGAAGGAGAGAGGAGAGAGATAGGAGAGAGGAGAGACAGAAGGAGAGAGGAGAGAGATAGGAGAGAGGAGAGACAGAAGGAGAGAGGAGAGAGATAGAAGGAGAGAGGAGAGAGATAGGAGAGAGGAGAGACAGAAGGAGAGAGGAGAGAGATAGAAGGAGAGAGGAGAGAGATAGGAGAGAGGAGAGAGAGAGAGAGGAGAGAGAGGAGAGAGATAGGAGAGAGGAGAGAGAGAGATAGGAGAGAGAGGAGAGAGATATAAGGAGAGAGGAGAGGGATAGAAGGAGAGAGACAGAAGGAGAGAGGAGAGAGATAGATGGAGAGAGGAGAGAGATAGAAGGAGAGAGGAGAGAGATAAGAGAGAGGAGAGACAGAAGGAGAGAGGAGAGAGATAGGAGAGAGGAGAGACAGAAGGAGAGAGGAGAGAGATAGAAGGAGAGAGGAGAGAGATAGAAGGAGAGAGGAGAGAGATAGGAGAGAGGAGAGACAGAAGGAGAGAGGAGAGAGATAGGAGAGAGGAGAGACAGAAGGAGAGAGGAGAGAGATAGAAGGAGAGAGGAGAGAGATAGGAGAGAGGAGAGACAGAAGGAGAGAGGAGAGAGATAGAAGGAGAGAGGAGAGAGATAGGAGAGAGGAGAGAGAGAGAGAGGAGAGAGAGGAGAGAGATAGGAGAGAGGAGAGAGAGAGAGATAGGAGAGAGAGGAGAGAGATATAAGGAGAGAGGAGAGGGATAGAAGGAGAGAGACAGAAGGAGAGAGGAGAGAGATAGATGGAATGGTAGAGAAAGCAATCGAGAGACCGATTGAAAGGGGCCGTGGAAATAGAGAGATCAAATGAACAAAACAATAAAGAAAGGGTGAATTTATTGACAAGGAAGGAGAACATAAGCAAAAGAACGAGATCAGAGACAGGATTTTGGGAGGAGTTGAAAAGCTTCATCAAGAGGAAAATATGAGCTTGAAAGGTTGGAGACGGAGAGGGAAATTAAAGGGAAGACAGCGACACAGAGTAAAAAGAGTTTGATTGATTTTTAGGGTTTCTTGCGGTGGCTGGCTGCCTCTGGTCGACGATTTCCTGAGTTTTCGCTGATTGACGATGGAGAAGAATCTTTCCAGTTGGATGATGATGGAATGATTTCCTCTATCATGCGTAGCAGCCATTTCATATCTCATCGTGAAACCATGTTACGTTTGACGGTGAATGAGCAGAATAAAGTGGGCATTCCTACATGTTCATATTCACAAATATTTTGTTTTATCATAATCTGTATTTAGAATAGATACTTCAAATAATACCAAAGAAACATCTGCAGATATAGTAAATGGCATACGAGACTGATTACCTTTAAGGAATAAAATTTTGGAATTCTCTATCAAATTATTTTAAAGTTGTAAAAGTACTTTTTATTATTCAAACTAAAATGACGGAATGTCTTATCAGTTGGTCTCTACACTCTTAAAATGTTGGGTAACTGCTGGTTGGTTAAAAATATGCCCAATTTGGGGCTATTATTAACCAACTGGACACTCGAGTGGTGTAACAAATATTGGTCAATAATTTTTACCTAAATATTGGGCATATATTTACCATCAGTGTTTGGTAAATATGGGTTGGGTACTTGTTGCCCTGTAGTTGTGTAATTTTGTCACATTCCCTTTGCCAGTTGGGTAAATTTTGTTGGGTAACTGATGGTTGGTTAGAAATTCGCATTTTTCCCCCCAATATTGGGGAAAACACTGATATGAATATTCATGAATTTTTAGTAGCGTATGGTAGCGTAACTGTCACCAAATGCATAAAAAATATAAGGGGTATATAAGAGCTTGCTCAAATGGCGCAAATATTCTTTCTGAATGAGAAGCGCCTTAAAGCCTAAATAAACAAACAAATCTAGACTGTACCAACTAGATAGGATAGGACTAGGTTAATAGGTTAAGTTATGATAGGATAGCTTAAAGTAGGCAGTCAGTCAGACCGCAGGTCGTATGCAAATGAGCAAATATCGCTCCATTATTTCCAGTGCCTCTCTCCCTAAATATAAATGATATGCTCATTAGACTTTCTGCAAAAATAAATGAATAGCTTGCCCTTAAATATGATTATTATTAAAAACGCACATTAAATAAACACTCATGTGATGTGGAACAAATGATGGTAGGTGGTGCTTTAATTAGAAATCGGCAAGAAACATTTGTTAAATGAAAATAGACTCACTGTTGACACTGGTTGAGAACAAATAATAATGATGTCGTCGTTCGTCCAACTATGAAAAGCCTAGCGACGCTAGTCTTTCATGATGACTTGACTTCATGAGAAGTGGTGTTCAGGATTTTTCAAAGGGCGGTGATATCTCGATGTTAAAGAGTGATAAGCGAAAACAGAAAGAATTAACAGACCCTCACACTCAACTGCACACTGTGTACAGCGAGAAACAAATAAGATTAGTTGAATCTTTCCTGAGTTGGCTTCAAAATGTAGGCAATGTTTACATTGATTATGAAATAAATGCAGATGCTTTTATTTATTTATTTCAGTTGCCAGCTAACCCTAATGAATACCATCGATCTCAAACATAAATTTCAAAGTACTCTGACTCTTATCTTAGATGACATTCCACAAGGTTACAGGAACTATGTATGGAATTTTTTTTATATATACCGGTCATGTTTTTCTTTTTTTTTTTAATACTGTAGTCTCATTAGTACATGCATGCTATCCACATTGTACTTTGAATCCCACTAGGATGACTTTTTCCTCTTCATAAGAATGTCACTGGCAGATCCAGGATTTTTCAGGGGGGGGGGGGGCGGGCGAAGTTTCTATGTGAAAGAGTGATCGGCGAAAGAAAGAAAAGGAAAAGAAAAGCCTCTACCACCAAAATAGGGGGCCGAAGTCCTAGATGTCTAACAGGGATAATTTAAAAAGCTCCGCCAAAAGGCCCCCTGGATCCACACAGCCCGCTATATTATGATCGCTTGGAAATTAAATGAATATACAGACCATCACAGATCCTCACATTCAACTGCACACTGTGATATAAAGAGAGAAACAAATAGGATTAGTTGAATCTTTCCTGAGTTGGCTTCAAAATGTACGGTATAATTGTCTAAAACTTATGTATTCCCTTGAACGTTTCCATTTATGCCTTTCCCTTTTCCCTAAATGTACCTTTTCTGTTAATGCCCCCTTGTGCATGCCCCTTTTCAACAGAAGTTCTTTTTCTGCTGGTGTCTACTTTACCCCCCCCCCCCCCCCCCCCCATCACGAGAGGCTTACCGCCCTGGTCCGTGACCAATATTGATTAGTTGCCAACTCGTGATTTTAATGTAAGTCGCTACACTCTACATGAACACTAAATTGGTGATTATACCATACTTAGTTGCCAGCTAACCCTTATGAATACCATGGATATATGTATGTATTATGATCTTTGCATGACTTTCAAACATAAATTTAAAAAGTACTCTGACTTTTTACGGTTCTTATCTTAGATGACAATCCACAAGGTTACAGGAACTATGTATGGCTTTTTTTTTTTATACCGGACATGTTTGTTTGTTTTTTAAATCCTGTAGTCTCATTAGTACATGAATGTTATCCACATTCCACATTAGGCTTAGCCTTACATAATCAAGTGGTTATTTGTGAAATATCCATAGCCGTTATTATTGTTGCTTTTACTTGTTAAGTTAATTTGTTTTATTATGTGCCTACATTAGTTGTATTTTTTTTTACCAATTTATGCTATACCTTACTGTTTATTCCTGTTACATCAGGACCATGATACAAAACAGTCTTATACTGAGCATGCTTTTATACTGTATGACTAACTTCAAATAAATAAGTAAAAGAATACATAAATATATAACTAGAATTTTGAATGAATCAAGTAGTAGGTCTTGCCATCATGTTCAATGCGAAAAGTTTGATATCACCCATTCTATTGGGGACACAAATGTTATAGATCTAGATTTAAATCAAGTAAACATAAGATTCTGGTAGAAAGACAACACCATTCTCAGCCAACGAGCAGATTCTAATCGCTGACGGCGTTTGTTAATCTGGTTGCTATTTTATATTGGTTAGTTACAGGTCTTTCTTTTACGTTGGAAGATGTCTTCTTCATTAACATTCTGTTTCCATGGCAACAATTTTTTTGAGTTTTGAATATAATGAAACAGGCGGCAAAAATATTACATGTTTACCATTATTTCATGTTGAAAACAAATATAGTTCTGTATTTAATTAGAAATGCAATAAATGTATTTGTTACTATGGTAACGGCCTACACATGTAGTGGTCACATCCATCACCCCTTTACTTAAATAAATGATGATAAGTTAGTGTCCTGTAAAAAAGAAGATAATCATGTACAATATAAATGTATTAATATTTACTTTTTTCGGTAGCATCAAGGTTTATTTTGCAAAAATATGATTTTTTTATTACTGTTTCCATAGCAACAGCCATTTTCAAACATGATGGACACTTTTATAACTCTTATTTGGGGTTTAATCAAGTGAGAAGCTTTTGATACACTATTATAAAATGTTACAACGTGTTTTTGTACTTTCTTAATCACGAATACATGACATTTCCTGAAATTCTATATTGTTTTTGATCCGTTGCCACCTCTTAAGGGCAAAGAAGCATATTTTGATAGTTAATGGTCCCATCTAACAAAAAAATACTTCATTTAAGATTATTTTTAAGGCGGTAGGGACATTTCAGTTTTTGGCGCATAGACTATACTGATAATACATGGGATAATTGCCTTATTTACATGTACACTCTAGATTTACCTTCAAATAGTGTTTTTCATTCAAAATGCGCATCCAGTAAAAATACATCATTCCATTTGGGATAACATAAAATGAGTCATCTATCACCTATCATCGGATAATTTCTTTTCTGTGTATTACATGACAATATACATGATATGTTTAAACAAGAAAAAGAGTTTAAATGGATAAATTTACATTGTGTAAAAAACTTTGAAATATTGGTAGTTTTCACAACCTATTATTTTGAGTAAATCACAGTTTTATGTTTCATTACGCCATACATGTGTGTGTAATATCCAAATTTCAACTGTATATTAATCAGGTTTATAACTTGAAACTCAAAATAAATTTGATATCACTTGAAAAGTCTTAATCAGGTATTACATATTACGTCAAAAAATTAAAAATTGTGATTTTTTACATTCTTTCAAATTTTGAGCCAAAAATGGCATATTTAGGCAAAAGTGCGCGTGGCATCCGCCCGTACGTTATTCCTCAGTATTTTTGCAAAGGTTTTAGCATGGAAGCCGAGCATTACCCCAAAATGCCGTCCAAAGTAAAAAAAAAATCTTGGCTGGTCTACTATAATATTTATTACCCAACAGCTGGACAAAGAGGGTTGGGCAATCCTATTGGGTAAAATTGGTTGGGCAAATAATTACCCAACTGAGAATATAACCAACCGTTGGGCAATTGTAGAATTGGGTAAAATCTGATGGGTCACCAACTGATGGGCAATTTAATTTGCCCAACCATATAGCAAACTGATTACCCAACATCAGTTGGGCAGATTTTAACCAATAGTTGTGTGGACACCATGTTGCCCAGTGTTGGTTAAAAATTGGGCATTTTTTTGCCCATCTATTTTAAGAGTGTACAATTAACTCACGTAGTAAATACTAGAATGGCGATGTATCATTTCATTTTGTTTATAATATTCCTTTTTTACATATTGGTTCGTCCTATGCAATAACCATGATGCTTTAATGAATATTGTCCTTCTAGCACTGATCAAAATAATAGAATACTGATGCGTTTATTAATGTTTGAATATACTTATGTCCTCTTTGAAAATAAAGCTTTTAAGCGTATTTTCAATCTGGGCTACACTTTCATTGTAAATGTCTTAATCCTTGGTCACGTTGGTGAAGAAAATCAAATCAAATCAAATTAAAACCAAGATTCCAATTAGAAACGAATTAAAACGCTAACTTTTTACAGACTTCGAAATCAATGAGAAATAGATCATCAATATTTTATTGTTTGGTGTAATATACCTGCACACATTGAGAAATGTATACAGAAAATTGTGACCATTAATTGAACTAGTGCATGTGTTAATCATTAACACTAACATTGATATTTTATTCACGAAAAAAAACCCAAAAAGAATAAAGGTTAGTGGACCGAGCGAAGGGCAAACATACTTTCCCAAATTAAATAAAGTGCCTCGAGCGATATAAAACGTCCGTTCTATTCGATAAAATGCACTAACCATAATTGAATCAGTATATCCCTGATTGTTTTTCAACAATTGGTCATATACATACACAAAGAAATGCAAATGTCGATGAACAGTGAACTTTACTTTTTAATGACTTTTCGCCTACTAGCTTGAATATCAATATGCACTCAAAAATAAGGAAGCTTTAAATTATTTATCATAAAACCATTATAAATCAGTCAACTGTAAGTTTTGATGAACTTTAAAAGCTGTGTTTTACTCAATCTGTAGACATGCAACTTGCTTTTTAAATCTTAAGTCGATGAACAAAAATAAATGCCTTCCTGGCTATATGTTTCACGATAATACTCATTGGCGTATAGCGTCAATATTTTCACAGGGTCGAGCCTGTATTCGTCGCTCATTTCACGAAGTGGCACAAAGGCCCAAAATCTCGTACATAGTCAATTTTGAGTTTTCTTCATTTTTACGATCTACTAGCCATGTTCTACCATTTCACTAAATTTCGAGTAATAATTATGTTTATTAATGCAAAAACACGTCTTGCTGAAAGTGACACGAGCCATGAAAATGCAAATTCATAATTTCACGAACCGGCACAAGACGGCGCGCGCACTGCGAACCGTGTGTTTTCGTGCACGCGCCTCGTTCTTTGTATGTATTATGAAGACGTGCGTGCTTCCTCGAGCTAATCTTATACTTTCATTTTCGGCTTGTTCATAAAAAAAATCCCAATGACCCAGAACCACAGTGTTTCTATCAGGCTGGCCCTCCAAAAATCTCTCAAAGCAAATATGAAAATTTGCTAACTCTCTGTTCTGGACGCATCCCCGTCATCAATCATCCAGATAACTAAGCATTTTACCGCCAGCTTCCGCACTAAACAGGTGGTATTGTAGCAACTTCACTCATCATTTGTTTACATTAGACAGACAGGACTGATCAAAGCTTGATCATAGTTTGTTTATGTGGATCAGCTGGTTAAAGTTCATTCAACTGCTCACTTCCTCACTGGACAATACCAAAGACCTTCTTATTCAACTCCTGCACTCAGCATTCATCTTTTGTTCTCCACTACACCAGGCAAGGCACTCTACACATGTTCTACATTCTTCATTGCTTCACTCCCTTATAATAGAACTTGTTTTTGTTGCCTGGATACAAACCTTCCAATGACATGAGTTTACTGAGCACACGGACTTTTAGCTTTTCACTTAGTAGGAAGTTTTCATCTAGAGAATACGTTCTTTTTCTACTGAGTCACACATTCACAACCTAGGACTACCAACATTTGGACATCGCATCTTCATTTACTCATCCATTTTCTGCATCTGGCAAACAGCAGATTTGACTCTTATTTTATCAACATTAGACAAGAGTGATCTACTTTCTTTTCGCTTGTGCTGGCCGCGGGGCCAGTGCAGTAGCTCTTTCGCGATCGCGAATATTCAGGATTTTGTTTCGCCAACTCTTGCCTACAACTATTACATATAATTTGCATTATTGGTCTCACTGACAGCACAAGAAGGAACATCATTGGTGAGGAGGAAACCACAAACAACTTTTTCCTACAGTATTCATGTGCACTTATCTGGTGTGATTTATTTTCACGCAGATCGTATTTATTGGTGTTCATGCATTTATTTCAATTCCAAGCAGATAAAATACAAACGTAAAGTATATACAAAATATAATTGAATAGAAAACAGTCACATCACAAGACAATATAATCAATTCAATCATAAAAGGAATGAAAAAAGAGAACTTAAGAAAAGCCACTGCGAAGGCTTTGTGGAAATAATGTTCCCTTAAATAAATTGTGATAAGATAATATAATGTGAGATTACACAATATGCGATTAAACAATCTGCAATAACTAATACATAAGAATATACAACAATATTAAGCCAAAATGGCAAGAATTACAATACTAATCAGAGTGATAAATGTGTGAAAATAAGATGTAAGCATTTAGTCATACATATTGAATAAAGATGCAGTTTGAGTTTTCTTTTAAACGATGACAGATTATTATATGAATGGACATTTTTAGGAAGAGAGTTCCAGACCTGAGGTAGGGTATGCCGTACTGTCGTCTTTGAGAATGACGTTGATACTTTACTTTTTAATACTACTGGTATGGGCATCCCACTTCTTTCAAAATTCCCCGAAAAATTAACAACATTTACTTTTGATATTGGAATTGTATCAATTATAAGGAAGATATTCTCAACAGTCCATATATCATGACAGTTATTATGAAAGATAGAACATTTTTGGGGGGAGATTAAGAATTATAATTTGTTTGCTCTGAAGCATTTAGAGATAAATTGTAACTTTTAGAGATATATAGTATGTTGAGAGGTATGTTGTATGTTGTATATGTTGTATTATATATTGTATGTTGAGAGATATCTTGTATGTTGTATATGCTGTATATGTTGTATTACCTAATAATTAACTTGCGTAAGAAATTGTATGTAGATATTTCCAACTAGAGCGTTGAGGTGATGATGATTTTCAGATCTTTTGTGGTAATATAAGTCACAAAGATATTTGTATAATAGTAATTCTGATTTGTTGACTACAAGAAAGATTGACTAAAATCAACTCACATCTCTGAGAACTTGTGCCAACATTGAAAGGGGTGGGGTGACTAATGTATGTATTCACAGACATTTACTAAGATGCTGGCGTATTTGTCTGCACTAACACTTCCATCTTTTCTTTACGTTGAAGCTTAGCTTATAGTAGAGATATGATAGATGTAAGTATTAACGACGAACTCATAATTATATTTTGTTAAGCAAATCTTGACGATGACTGTGCATTATTTTTAATTTATGAAGGAAGCCTGTTTTAGGTATATAGATTTTTTTCAATAAATTTAACTTTATCAATTAACATGATTTTGTATTTTTTTTTCTGATTTTAAAATGGTTGATAACCTTGAGTACAGAATAATTGTGTAACATTTTTTTTTTACATTCTCTTTATAAATTGATATAGAAAACTCTCACCAATTATCTCTTATCTGTTTTCATACAGTTGCTGTGGTCAATCATTTTCCACTGTCATAATGTATAATATTCAACATTACCAGTTTACAGTATTGGTATATAGTGAATAGTAATGCAAGTCTGAGAGTAAATTTTCCTCATATTGTGTCCCTGCAGAGGTATATAAGCTAATTGCTAATTGTAATTTGTTCGCTAGTAGCATTCTCTTGCTGACCTACAATGTGTCATTCAGAAATGTTATAAGTATGTTTGACAATGATGAAAACAAGTTGGATCTTCCAAAAAGAATATAACGGCTTTAAATATTTTATTCACTGACATAATTCGTATGAAGTTTAATGAAATCAAATAGAAAGCAAGTGTTTCAGTAAAAACCTTCATGATAGTAGTTCAAAACATATTCACAAATGTCTACTAAAAAGGACGGCACATGCAGTCCAAATCTTATGTGTTCAAACTGTAAGCACATTTGTAAGACAATGCTTAATTTGTTAAGACTGTGGTAAATTATTGATTTTTTTGACGCTGTGCTTTAAAAATTAACTTTCCAAGGTAAAACTATTCAGTAAAAACCGTGAATCAACTTTAAATTCATAATATCAATATAATATTAGTAAAAATCTGTAATTAATTTGAAACTCATAATGTATTACAAATGAGTGCAGATGCAGAGTAGTGGTAACTGCTATTTTGTGTACGAAATATTAGCATGTGTAAAAATAATGATAATGTGTTGAATTATTTAATTACCCTTTTCAATTATTACTCTTCACTGACTTTTGTACTTTCAAAATGAATTTTTTTGTCGAATTTTAAATTATTCAATAAAACCTAGAACAATAGTTGAAGTCAAAATATTTATGTATTTAGAAATGCATGCACTTGTGTTCGAAATGTAAGCACACGAGATGAGGCTCGGTGACAAATTAAGAGGGAGAGAGAGAGTAATACTGGGATTGAAAATTAATAATGATGAAGCATGATAAAATGAGAAGTTAGAGAAAGGATAAATGCAGTGTGCTTCATTGTGCAAAGCAATACTAATACCAAAAGGTGGGGAGTGATTTGATCAAATTGGAGAAAGGAAATTCTCTTCTTTCGTTTTTTGTACAATTTGTTATATATTATTCAAAAGCACCAACCAAACAAGTATTTCTAAACCTCCCATCTTATAATTGCTGTTTTTACTCGCGAATAAACAGCGCACACCATGCGCGCGTCCAATTGTGCCATTTCGTGAACTAAATCGTGCAGCGGATTACGCGTATGATTTCGTTCACGAAATGACACGAACGTTTGAATCCTTCCAGTATTCATGTTTTGTCTTCTTTTTAAAAAAAATGTATGTGAACAGTTAGTTGAAATTCCCCTCCTTCGTTCCATGTACAATTTATTATATCTTATTCCGAAAACCACATCAAATTAATGGTTTCCCAAATAATATCTCATCAATTGCGTTTTAACTCGCGAATAAACAGCGCACACCATGCGCGTGTCCAATTGTGCCATTTCGTGAACTAAATCGCGCAGCGGATTACGCGTATGATTTCGTTCACGAAATGACACGAATGTTTGAGTCCTTCCAGTATTCATGTTTTGTCTTCTTTTTTAAAGTATTGTATGTGATTAGTTAGTGGAAATTCTGCTCTTTCGTTTCATGTACAATTTATTATATCTAATTCCAGAAAACCCTCCATATTAATAGCTTTAAAGATTACAAATCTTTAATCGCGATTTTCTCAGAACGCACTTTTCGTGATCCGCGCGCACTTGTGCCACTTCGTGAAATGAGCGACGTATTATTACAAGGGGCTTTGGTGTTGTGTTATTACTGATCTAAAAATACGAAGGAGCGAAACGATCTAACAACTAAGAAGTATGGGGGCGTCAACAGAGGAAATGGAATGTTTAAGTACTACCAATCCATTGGAGAGAGCACATTGTTTCTGTTTTAATTTAGGCGAAAGAGAAATTCGGAAAAGTCTTGTCCCCTTTTCTTTCTCGCCTTATTATCTACATTTAGGTCCATTTGATGGTGGTATGGGGGCTCAACCAATTACTCAGTTACTCTATTACTCTGCTACATCATGTCTATTACTCACTTTGATTCGTATTTCAAATGAATGGCACATACTTTTTAAAAAAAGTCAAGTGGGCTGATCTAAGGTTTAGTTGATGTGGATGATAAACAACATCTGAAAGCGGTTAATCAATGTAACAAAATAAATGAAAGCAATGTAATCAATTCTTATTTTGTTTTGAACTTTACCTGAATGTGGAAGCAACCATTGTCACGTAGGGGAATCTTAAGAGTCTCCCATTTGAGGGCAACTGACCCGTACACTGGAGAGCTCTCAAAGCATCTTGTATGGAACGTCGCTTGAATGAATATAAAACATGGTAACAAGTTCAGACAGAACGCGTCAGTCTATTTTCATACATGAAGGTAAGAGTTTAACGGTCCGTGGAATTAAGAATTGAAATGGTATGTAACATTGACCACTTTGGTCATGTAGCCAACAACGCCTTTGTTACCATTGTTTTAATCTGTGTCTAGATTCTCAAAAGCTCCTTAAATTATTCTTCTTTGAAGTTATACGAACATTTTTGCAACAAGAATTACAATATTATACGTATTCTTCCACCATTAAACAAAACTGAATGCTGTGCCATCATTCTTCAACGGTTAAAGAGATAGTTGAGTTCTGGGAAAGGTGAAAAATTTTGTCTATGTTTTCTCTTTCCTTTTATGTCAGTTAGGAAGAACGTCATAGTAGGAATGTCCACTGAAAAGGATTGCTCTTCAAATGCCCTCATATTCGAAATATGACGAGAAATAGCTGACGTGTTCGGGCCGAACATTCATGCCACATCATGTGTGCAGTCCCATATACCCATTTCTGTATGCACTGCATGTGCTTTTCAGCGAGATTAGGTCGATTTCTTATCATTTTGATGATTCCAAAACCTCACAGTGTACACCAATTCTTATGTAGACATGATCAACCTTTCCCAATTGCTCTGAGACAGTTTCTTTCACAATGTAATCGGACGATCAGAACTCAACTTTATCTTTAATTATCGCTACCTTCCGAAAAATAAAATCACATTATTCAAGAATACCCGACTGAAGGTAAACATGTTTAGAATCTGAGAGGCAACGTTTTGCTTCGTCCCTTGGCATTTCATTATGTTTACCATTATGTTTATTTTAATGTTTGCAAGCAACGGCACGTAATCACCACCATGGCAACATGATAATCAACCTAAAAATATTAAAGTATTAAACAGCGCCATGCCAAATTGTTAATTATATTGAAATGTCCAAAATGAAAAAAGAAAAAGAAAATGGATTAGAGCCAAGTACAATTAATCACCAGTTCCCTCCTGTATACGCAACACTTCTCAAAATACTTGTTTTAAAATACCGTGATATCAGAGTATATTTGACTAAGTGGGTAATTTTATTACCCAAACATTTTGCGAAATTTTGATCACTTCTCACAATAAATTAGGCATAAGGCTACGTAAGCGCAAACACGATTACCCTATACCAATTATTGGGCAATTTTTGTACCAAGATGCTTTCTTACAGTGTATACGACTACGATATTTTTTATATTGCCTAAAAATGAAGCTTCTCTAATAATCTATCAAAAGTGGGGCTGTGTTATTTTCTTTAAATATTAATCCGACTCATTTACAACGCACTAATTTATTCTTAGACCCGTATCATTATCTCCGTCATGAAAAGAGTCTGCTAAATAGACCTGTTTACTAATTTTATGCATACTTCTTGAACTTCTCTTGACAACTAAAAAGTTTGACAGAGGCTTGCCCGACATAGCAACATCTAATGTATGCAAAATGGATTCCATCCATAGAGATGCCGTTATGCATAGCAGGTGCACTAAATAGTTGGTAACTAAGGATTCTGGAGAGAAACATGCATAAATTGAAATACATTAGTAAACAGGTCTATTGATTGATAAAATGCGCGTCATGTGACAAAATACAATTTCCACTAGCCTCATGGAAATCTGACATCTGACGTCGCGATCCGTGTATAGTAGTACTATGCACGAATACTATATACGGCGTATGACATCACGTACGAAAAGTGCGTAGTACATTGTGACGACATTCATGTGCGCGTATCTATTGTTTTAGGCACCGGCGCGTGATGATGCCATCATTACGCGTTGATCGTTCCTTCGTCAAAATTGTTATCATAGGCCTACAGTTGCAGATGATCGTATATAGATTAGTAGATTTGGGCTTAGATCAAGATGACGGATATAAACCAAATATATACTGCTGCTATATCACTGGTTAAACTATGGTTCCCGTGGTGACATGAAGACGACCATTCTCCTTCGGGGATGCGCCCGTCATGAAAATGGCCGCAGTTCACGTCACCTCAAGGACCATGTTTCCAACCAGACCCTCTCATGACAGTATTATTAGTATATTATCCCTTGCAATTGTTCACAATGAGATATAGTAATTCAGGTCTCTTTACAGTCATGATGAAACATATCAATTTATTATGTTAACAGGAAAATCAGAAATACATATATTTAAAGTAGAACGTTAATGATTTTAAATATTGGCTTAATACTTATTATTGCATAGATGGCATAAATTAAACAAGGTTATCCAAATTCAACGCTTGGAAACATTTGAAGTAATGATTATTATCAATTATAAAACGGTAAAACACAGCCCCCGATATAGCAGCTGAAGAGCTCCTCGAACGCTGCTGAGATATGTGACGACACACCCTGGACCAGTCCTGTCTAAGCAGACGATGTCCCATAACATCTTACACATTTTTCAGAGCCTATTTTGTCATCTCCTCTTCACTTATTTCTCTTCCTTCACTAGCGTCAGTCTTAATGTTAGTCTGTTGCCTCACTCTTAACTTCGTGTATGGTATTATTTTGATGAAAAATGCAGCGTTAAAAAAATAAAGGAATCAGTCACTTGTAAACAAAATAAGACGCCATTGTATTTTCAGCTGCTTGCACCGGGCCATGTTCGGCGTTTCAAGAGGGAACGAATACCATCCTGCTATTATTCGGAGGGCTTTTCAATTTGAAAGTGGGGTTTATTTCATTGATCATTGACCCTTCTCCTATGTATTTACAATCAAACGGTTTTAGCTATCAGAATCAGTTTCACTTTCCCTTTATAATGGTGTGAAATAAGGTCATGTTTAAATACACCAAACTCTTTATAATTTGATAAATAATTGCATTGCAATTACGTTCATTCATTATAGGACGTCGTCTGCTTAAGCAGGATCGATCCCGAGTGTGACGACATCAAAACATCGCTATATTTCTGGCGAATCCTCGGATATTCCAGATGCTGAGAAGAGCTTTTATTTGTGTTGTTTTTATAATCACCAGATACGCAGTTGACATAAAACTTATACGATTGCCATCTGTAAGCTTCCCAGTTTCTAGTGATACATTAATTGCCATATTTGTGATTTTCTTTGAATATCTACTTTAACCATATCATACCCAAACACGTAACAACACACATACAATGGGTGAAAAGAAACAAACATACTGGACTTCGCATACCCTATAATTAGCAAGCGTTTAATACGCATATCATTGTCATTGGCGGGTTTAAGGAGGCACAACCGCTTGCCCATGCTCGCCCTCATTATTCTTAACTTAATCTGGCGTTCCTGAAGTACAAAAAAGTATTATCTTTGTCAGTGTAAAAATACTTCATTACAATGTTCAAGGCATTCGTATCCATGTTGAATTCATGCTAATTTACTTTTAATGAAGTCCCTTTATATCATTTTTACCAAGGTAATGCTAAAAAAATGTATGGGTAGAGCAGCGAGTTGATTTCTTTTTCTGTTAACGAATCTAGATCCCCTCATCGATGGCAAGGGGAAAAGGGGGAAAGAGAGGAAATGGGAAAGGAAAAAAAAAGAAGTGAAATGAAAAGAAGTCGCTCTGACCCTTCTAATATACCCTCACCCTATAATTAATGACCTGGTTATTTTGCATTTCATCCAACGAGTAACACCGCTACCCCCTATCCCGGTGCCCCTCAATGTCTGGGCTGACGCTACACCACTTCATGTAACTAATGTGATCCCTTACTGAGACAATATTGATCATTAACAAATATTGGATAGTAATAGTAAGTAGGGAGATACTAAGATAACTCTGACTACGATCTAAAAGGATCTAATGAGAAAAAATAGACCTTAATAGGAGGATAGGAATGAAGAAAGGCAGGGGTGAAAAGAACTTACAAATGGGAATGGAAAGATGAGATAGTCAATAACTGTTTTGGGAAGGGCCGTCAAAATAACCAGAAGGAAGGAAAGTGATTATAAATAAAACAAAAAAACATGGAAAACAAAGATCAGGCAAGAATAAATGTGAAGAAAAGAAAATCGTTAGAAAGAGGCGATGAAAATTTTAGAACATAAACAGACAAAATGAAAGATAACGAATTAAGGAAAAAGAAGACGAGAAAGAAGAACGAGAATAATTAGAAAATACTAGTAGTATATGTCGGAGGAGTTGAAAAAGTAGAAAGAAATCTAATATTGAGCAGAATTTATAGGCTTATTGTAATATTAGAAATATCGAGAAATCGCACAACCGATTTAGATCAATGTAAAAACAGAAAGATATGAATTTCTCACATCTCACTGATAAAACGAAATCATTCATTTTCCATATACTAACTGAGTGCCACCAAATATGTTGTGCAGCGCCGCGACGCAACATCACTATTACAATAATCGATACGAGGGTGCGTAAATTAGTTCTTCTCCACAAAACTCACACCGAACGTGAAGACAGAGAATAGACCGAATATAAATCGATAATGTCGTCATTGAACGGAAAGAGTCCGTTAGTACTCAGTCCAACAGCTATACATGTGTAATTCTTTTCCTTGCAACGTTATATTTATTTCTCGAATATGAATGAAATACATGTATATATATGTTGTTGAAGTGAAGAATTTCTCCTTCGTGCTAACATTCGTTATGTATTGTTTAATTTGCCTAGTTCTTCTCCATCTTATATGCAGATGACAATTACCTAATTTTTAAAGCATAAAAGCTTAGAAACTTAATGTAATGAGATTATTTCTGAACTGGATTCAACTGCAATATGGATTAAGGCTAACAAATCATCATTAAATTTAGAAAGAACAAATTACATGTCTGTTTAGTAATACTTTTAACGAACTGCCTCATCCGGTTTTATTAGATAATGTACAAATTCAAAAAGTAACTACAACAACATTTCTAGCTACCATATTTAAATTATGGAATATTGGCGTGGGGAAACAGTGCGGCTTGCCTTTTAGACAGAATTTTCAGTAAAAAGGCTATGCGAATTATTAGCAATGCTAATTACCGCCACCATACCCATTGTTGGTTTTACTCTAATAATGTTCTCAAAATTTATGATATTTATTGACTCAATTTTGCCGTTCTAATGTTCCAGTGAGTTGCCAACTGTCTTTAATCATGTTAATGATATATTTATAGTGAATAATAAATCTATCATTATCCCCCTAGACAAATTAATCTGTGTCACTTGTCAAGAACACGTACCGCATTTACTCAGAATACTTTTAAATTTACTGCCCCAACATTTTAGAAATCTCTCCCAATAGATTTACGAGACATTGAATACTTTTTATACACTCAAACCTAAATTGAAAAGATCGCTAATTGCATTTTTTAGAAATTGATCCCTCACTGATATCAATCTGATAATATTTCATGATTCTCTTACTGTTAAAACTGGTATCATCCATTATCCATTATAATAATATTTTTGTTTGCTTGTCTAGGGAAATATATAAATTAAATAAAACCATCTAGATCCCGGACCTCCTATCCCCCCCCCCCCCCCTATCCTCCCATCAAATCATCCTACCTGCCACACTGTTGCTCTTTGTTTCTTTCATACAATAACTTTCTTTGCTTTCTCTTTGATTAAAAATTTCTTGTTTGCTTGTCATTGTTTGTTTTCCATGTTCACGTATCTGTCTTCTTCTTTTCTTGTCTATTCCTCCCACCCGTTTTTTTTCTCTCTCTCCTTTTTTAGCATATGTAGGATTTTTAGTTTATTTTTTCATGTGTCCCACGAATTATTATTCACCTTTTACCAGGGACCAGTGTTTCCACAAGCTCAGCCTCTTTGCTGGTCTTTGTTTTCATTCTCATTTTCATTTGATTATCTTAATGTAGTCTTTACTGTTGTTATTTTGTTTTTTTCTTATTAAATAAACGTTAATGCTTTTCATTTTGCTTGTAATGACCGACAGAGGTTAGTACACTTTGGTTTATTTGTCAAATCATTTTTGCATCGTTAATTGTACATTTGTTACTTTAAAAAATGAAAATGATATGAAATAAAATCAATGAAATTTAAATATATATATTGTATTGTAACAAAAGTATTCCCCCCCCCCCTCTCTCTCTCTCTCTCTCTCTCTGTCCGTCTGACTCTGTCTGTCTCTCTCTCTATATATATCTCTTTCTTTCCTTCTTTCAACCACTGAGTGTATACCTGCAACTTGTTATACCAGTACTTTGCGTTGTCTGACACGTAGATGCAGTGTTAATCCCGTTTCCATGGCGACGCACCTGAACTACATGCACGACACTCTTTATTTGATATGTTTCCATTGGTTGGATGTATCTTCCGGTTCCAATTTCCTTCGTCAATCAGTAGGAACTCGATATTGTCTCGTGAAGAAGATACCGACCAATGTACATGACGGTTTTGTGGTAGCATCACTTCTATGATGTTTTATTTCTCTTTTTCGAAAATATTTTTTTCTTTGTTTGCATATCCGGAACCTCTGGAGATGTGTAAAACAATCGTCCTCAATCTATTTTTGACATGGGCCTGAAAATATGTTGAATTATTTCTTAATCATGTTTGCTGATAATAGTTGTTTGTAAGTAAATAATATTATTTTGTATTATACGATTCAGATATCAGAGTTTGTTCCTCGGATATTAGAACACGAGTAATTATCTTAGATTATTGCTTTCGCAAACAATTTTTCAATAATCATCCAAAGCGCATTCCTTGAGGATCCACATCTTCACAACATATGACTCATGACTCATGCTTCTCTCTCTCTCTCTCGTTCTCTTTCTCTTTCTCTCTCTATCGCTCTCCCTTTTATCACCCTCTCTCTCTCTCTCTCTCTATCGCTATCCCTTTTATCACCCCTCTCTTTCTCTCTTTCTCTCGCTGTCTTCTTCACATTTCTACCTTCTTTTCTTTCTATCATGACAGATGATGCATGATATGCTGTGTCCTTACTTAATGTGTCAGGACAGCGGTAATGTGCTCATTGATTACGGGATGTGTGAATGTATGGCTGTCCAAAAAAATGAAATGGCCTGGGGGAGAATATGGAGTTCGAAATCAAGATTGTAATGGGGCATGTAAATCACGGAGTGCATCATGGAGGTACGGTGTGTGAAAACGGGGGGTAATGGTAAAGGAGTAAGGATGGGATGGGTAGATAGTGAAGCAGTGGCGTAGCAGGGGTAACAGCCATCAAGGGGCCACTGAATGACGGAGGGAGCCACCGGTATTATTAAATGAATATAATGACAAAGGATAGGGCCCTTGTGTGAGGGGAGGGTGTCGGAGGGTTCGATTCTGCTGTTCACAATGCCTCCATTCTCCCAATCTCTCTCACTCTCTCTCTCTTTCTTCAATTGTTTTCAGCCATTTGATTTGGGGTGCATCCCCCCCCCCCCCCTCCCTAGCGTGTGCACACTCGTAGCTACGCCAATGAAGTGCATCATGCAAGAAGGTAGAAAGAAATGTGGACTATCAACAACGAATAGATGGAAAAGGGGAAAGACGCGGTAGGAAGACAGGGATTGTGAGTGCATTGAGAAACTAGATGGAACGGGTTGAAATAACGATAGGATGAATATGAGATGCAGACAGAGAGAGAGAGAGAAAGAGAGAGAGATGGATCGTCAAAAGAGGAGAGGGGTATAAGTATTGGAGAATGACACAGCTGGGATCGAGATGGAATTACATGATGATAGGAAGGACAGAGAGAAAAGGGATAGAGAGGAGAAGGAGGAGGAGGAGAGGAAGGGAGACAGAGAGAGATATATATATATATATATAGAGAGAAAGAGAGAGAGAGAGAGAGATGATGATGATGATGGAGCAATTGAGATGGAGGATAGGATATTAAGATAGATGAATAGATATGGCGAGAGAGAGGTCCAGACATGGTTCGTGCTTCATACACAGTACTGTGGGCATCAAGGCCTTCAGCATCATCCATTACGGGACTTATTTATATTTTCCACGAACGACACTAAATCGGTGTTTAAAGGGAAGCTGCACTGTTGGTCACATTAACAAAATTCCCTGTAAAAACACGTTTTATGATCACATTTGTAAACCAATTATTGATCGACAGAGCAAGGTTCGGAACGTCTTATCAGTGAAGTCGTTTGAGCCGTTTCAGAGCATGTTTTCATGAATACAATCCTAAAAATAAAGAAAATGGTCCGAATATCTCACATAATTATGTTAAAGAATAGCTTCTTTAATACAAAAATATTGGATGATCTAAACCACTTATGTGCTATCGTACTTATGTAAGAGTGAAGGAGGATTTCTGAAAGGCTGGTCTCGATATTTCTTTGACACTGCTATGATTAGAATTACTTTTATAACGTTATTAAAAATATGGTTTTCCTGACATAGAGTGAAAATACTACAAATTAAAGGGGAAATATATTCAGCAGCTTTTATCGATCTGATCTGCATCTGTCATGTATTGACAAGAATTATAGGCAGATCGCATGTTTCAGGTAACTGTGCTAACTGACAAAGACTATATGTCATTTGACACTACACTGCAAAAACCAGGGTGTTAAATTCAACACCATGGGTGTTAAAAGTTATTCTTTCCCGGTATCTATATCCTGCAACACCGAAAGATTAAAAGAACACCTAGTTTCGGATTAAATCAAAATTAACACCCAGAATGGTGTTGAATATTCAACACCACTGGTGTTATTTAAACACCAATATTGTACACCATCCATGGTATTAAAAATAATTTACACCATAGCTGGTGTCAGAGTAACGCCATGTCCTATATCATCTTGGTACACACAGATCCTACATGTGTATCTTAACCTATCCTATCCTAGTACTATCCTATCCTATCCTATCCTAATAATCTTATCCTGTTGGTACAGTCTAGTGCAAGCTCTTATATACCCATTATAATTTTTTATGCATATGGTAAGAGTTATTAAAATCGGGCCACCCCAAACCATACGCTACTGAAAATTCATGAATATTCATATAAGTGTTTGGAGCATGCGCTGCTGCACTATGCTTAGACCAATCAGGAGCTAGCGATCCCGCGGTATTTCTGTTCATTTATTTTGCGCATGCGTGTTTTAAATAAATTACACCCGATGGTGTAATCAACCGAACTATTCCAACAGATTTGATTACGGAGCCATAACAATGATTCTCTGGGTGTTATAATAACACCATAAGAATACATTTAATTGTACACCAACGTAGTGTTGAATATTTAACACCCTGGTTTTTGCAGTGTAAGATGCATAGACAGTGCCATTATGAAATTGGATCTATCTTCAAGATGGGGGATGCATTGATTCACTTTTCTTTCTGTTTGTCAGAAAGTCCTTTGCGCAATATTCACAATTCCGTCACTTTATTACCGCCACCACCACCGCCACCACCACCACCACCACCACCACCACTACGTCGAACCTGTTCCTTGGCACACTATCTTACAAGGCATCTCCTCCCAAGTCATGGGTATAATGTTTGGCGTGTTAAATCTCCGCCGGGCATATCACGTGACACTCGTTGCCATGGTAACACAAATTATCTCTGTTGGGTCTGCATGGGTTCTTCGAGTCTTGTTTTGCGATTGATGTGAAATGACTCGGTGGTTGCTTGCTCCACGGAGCTAAGTAAAATGGGCAAGAAGAGAGAGTGGTTTGTTGAAGGGTATAGCAACGAGTGACTGAAACTATTCTCCTTCACGTATTCTATTAATCGAATTCTGCCCACATATTGGTTTTCCTGACATCATTATCATATCCCGTATGTGTGTAAGATCTATGTGAACCATTCTGAAGACTCTAGGTTTTCCTGTCACATCATCATCATATTACGTGATATGCATGCTTGCATATTGTCTTTGTTCTGACGGTACGGAGGACAGCCATGATAAAAAAAGAGGGATGGAATGACAGAGAGGTTGGTGATGATAATGACAATGATTTTGATAAAACATGATGCGAATCACATTTCATCAATCCAAACAAGGGGAGTAAATAAACAACGACAAATCGGGCATAGCAGAAATTCATCAGAAACAATCGATTAGAAGGACGAAATATTTAAAGAAAACATACCAGCAGATAGGTGCAGAACAAGATGCTAAAACAAAAATATTTAGAAAAAAACCGACGATGTAATTGCACTAGACAGTCTTACACCCATACAGTGTCACATTACATATATGCTCTCAGTTCACCCTCATGATTATATATGTACATACAATATCCCAAGGGGAATCAGTAGATTCATTGCCAGTGCTGATCTAAAGTTCTTGAATGATATCATACGTTTCAAATCCTGTGCTCTTGCCACATGAATTCGCCAGGCCAGCTCGTTTGCCTTAGTTTTTCTCACCATGTTGTTTGCGATAATAATGAGCAAAGCTGCATGGTCGTTTGCCGCGGCGCCGGGAGTAGTAGGTATGAAGTATCGTTTGCTCATTTATTTCACGCTATATATGGATTCAAAGCACGTATATCTTCGGCGCTGCGGGTTAAAAAAAAAAGGAGTGATTCGCAGATGATAATGAATTACCCCCATTAGACTCTTCAATAACGAAAGATTGAAAGTCGCACTAATGCACGTTAGTTTTTCAATCTAAACATGCAAAACGTATTAATCACTGATAATTTATCAATTCGAAAATGTCCACGTTTCCTTGTTTGTACTATATCTTATGTCTGTCTGATTGCCATCTGCCTCTCTCTATATCTTTAAATTTTATCCATCTCTCTCTCTCTCTCCCTCATTCTCTCCCCCTCTCTCTCTCTCTCTCATTCTCTCTCTATCTATCTCTCTCTCTCTCTCTCTCCAACAACCACTGTTTATCTAGGAGCACAATTTCACCATGAATTCTGACATCTCTTGCCCCAGTATCAACTTTTCAGTTACTAAGTTTGTCAGCGAGCACAAAATTAGGCACTTAATTATAGAGACAATGTAAGCAAAGGCATCAAATATAGTAGATAAAAGAGTAAAAAAATACAGAAAGATCACCTCACTCAACGAATATCAGGCATTGGTTGTCTGTGTATGAGGTGACGGTTCCCTAAACACTGGTAATTTCGCATTTCGCATTTTTTTTTTAAATGTGCGCGTGGGGGAGGGGGTTCAGACAGGGGCTGATCCACGGGGCTGGAGGCCTGGGTCAACTCCTCTGGCAAAAAAATCAGAAGGGACCTTTCTTTTTTATTTTTTTTTATTTTTTTGCTTCTCAGGGAATTTTGGAATAAAGAGACACCCAAAACGTTGATTACCTTCTCTTTTTATTTTTCCTTGTCAGAAAATGTTCTTAATGTTGTGCCCCTCCTTCAATAAAAAAATCCTGGATCCGCCCCTGGGTGCAGACCCTAGCCTCCCTTCCTGTACACCTCTGCCCCTCTCTCTCCCTCATCTTTTTTTCTCTTGTCACCTTCACACAAATGATGTCAAACACAAGTGCATGTATCCATTAGATGAGTGTGTCGGTTGTGATTTGATTTAAGCTCAATGTACGTGGCTGTGCATACCAGATGCTACGGGCTGTAATTAGTGAACTAGCACGCACAATTCACACCTTCACTTCATCTGTCCTTCTCGCGATCGTCTTTGTACCCTCTGTATACCAATCTCTCTCTCTCTCTCTCTCTCTCTCATTCTCTCTCTCTCTCTCTTCTCTCTTCTTTCTCGCTCTCTCTCTCTCTCTCTTCTCTATCTCTCTTTTCTCTCTCTCTCTCTTTTATCTTTTCCCATTTCAAACACTCACATCTCACACCTTCATATTATCTGTCCGTTTTGCGATCCTCTACCTTTACATCTGTCCATCCCATCCATATCTCATAATATCTTAGAATAATCCTCAGTATAGTTATTTCTCTCACACACAAACCCTTATTCACGTTTACCTTCTCTCTCCCTCTCTCCCTCCCTCCCTCCCTCTCTCTCTCTCATCAATCTCATTTTTGTAATATCTCTCCCCTCACCCCCTCTTCTCTCCCTCTCTCTCTCTCTGTCACAGAAACACATTATCACTCTTCTCTCCTACTCTTTTGCTTTCCTCCCTCTTCCCCTCTCTCTCCCTTTCACTATATATATAATATATCCCTCTCTGACTTCAATATTATGGTAACCTTGGCAATCTAAAATAGTGAATTATGTACATGTCCCATTAACTGATTAAGTTGCTTTTAGAGGTGTGTGCTCCAACTATGTATGTACCATATGAATGTGTATTATGTCGTATTTTTTGTTAAAAACATTATTACTTTGTACACTTATTATATTGAAAAGTTGGAAATAAATGTTTTGAAATTGAATTGAATTGATAGGTTAGTAGTCTTAATCTGTAAAATTATGAATAAGGTATAATTGGACAATTTTTTTTTGTCATGAGATATATTTGAAGGTCACAGCGTATCTAAAATTATTATACGAAGCTATCAAATGTAGGGGTTTTTTTCATACACACTACCTAAAGAACTCATTCGGGATTTATCATTCGTATATATGAAATGCGGTTAGGTAGCATGTCTTGTCTTTGATGATGTAAATGCCTAAAATGCTTTGAAAGGTTCACGATTTTCTGGATATATCTGCTTTGATCATTATCTTTGCGTTGGTGTGTACTGATTCTGTACTGAGTTTACTCCATTTTGTAAAGTTTCATGACATAAATGAAGACCTGGATTTACTCTCTTTTTTTACAAGCATGGTCCCCTGAAAGCCGTTCAGGTGTTATCAGAGAGCAGTGGGCGTTACTGATGCCCCAGGCAAGCGCTAAGGTGCTTGAGAAGGACATAACTTCCAACACATGGGACTAAAGTAAGTGTATGTTATGATAGATAGGTATACCTGACCGGACATGGACACATCGTTTTACAACATCAATCTTTCCCGGGGGTATGGACAAGTGACAACCATCATAAAAGATGGAGTAGGTTTGTTTCTTCTTCGTCGCAAACACAAGGCATTCGACAACTTAACTCGTTACGTGCCTCTCAAATACCATGCCCGTCCCACAGTATATTTCTCTATAGGTGTAGTTTTACCCAACTTCTTTAGTTTTGATCAAAAAATTCCAGTATAAAATTAGTACATACGGGTGATTAAGAGATCAGGTAGCCAATTAAGCCTGGAAGTGGGTTATTATTCAAAGCTTTTGTAATACACAGTGTATATATTTTAATCAATTGGATTCTATTTTTGTGCCAATTCGCACGTGTGGCACACCCGTGATTGTGCCAATTTGCACTCATGACAAATGAAAGGTTAATAAACATACCCGTCTTTTAAAAGTTGAGTAACTATTGCTAAAATTATTTGGTTATTGTAAAACGTTCCCCAAAGCAATTATGAAGTTAATATAGTTACTGAAGGAAGTGTTTCTAAGTCATTAGCTCGTGATATAGATATAGTATAAAAATAGAATAAAAATTATCTTGATCAAGTCACTTTTGGGGTAGGCTTATCCGAATACTATACACGGTCTTTCAGGAAACAAATATTTTATACATGTAATTATGTACACTGTCAATCCAATGAAACGTGGCCCACGACACGCAGTTACCTAATTTGAGGCATTTTACATCCATTTGTTGGTTCTAGAATTTAAATGTGCTAGTAGATATTGATTTTAAAAAGACATGAGCCATTGATTTTAAATGTATGCTATAGCCATCTGGTAGTGTCAGAGTAAATATCGGGAAGAACGTGAATTTATTTGCCAAATAATCCTTTTAAAATTCAACAACAACAACAACAAAAAGCTAGTACGATGCGGCGGGATGCATAGTCATAATTATCATTACTTAATTTATTGCATGATTGGTCCTACCATTTTGACTATTTCTTTCATCCCGTGCTGATAACTAGTTTATGAATAGATAATGGCATACATATTGTGATATGAAATATTTGTTAAGCTTACTGATTTTGCAAAGTCCTCTCCGATAATGCATGGTCCAATTATGAAGATCGATATACACTTTGTGTGTGAATGTTAAAGTGGGGGGGGGGGGGGGGGGGGGTATTGATAAATGTTTATTGCATGTTTTTCGATTATTAAGTTCAGCTAATAATACAATAAAACTCAAATTTCGTATCATTTCTTTTCGTTGTAAATAACACGTGCCTAGGCACAATGTGGTCCCAGTCATTTTTTACGGGCAAATTGTCAGGATTGTGATCATTACAAATTCGTATTTAATGACAGATAGTCCACAAGTGAATTACGCAACAATGGCCGATGATACCTAATTACCTAATACAACGACCGCCAAAATTTAATGCTCATGGCATAAATCACTACTGAATGTGCATTGTGCACGACGGCAACATTAAACCCCATTGAAAGGGACGCGTTCATTATAAAGCAACTGGACTTTAAACTGAGTTTCGTACATGATAATCATTTCTAATACACTGGGGTTTTTCACCACACACTAATTTGTTTTTTTTAATAAAAGCTAACATTTACTGCTCAAGGTTTTACTACTACTTGTTTGTCATGTTCGTTGTGGCATTGGATTGGAGAGGGAATTCCAAAGATCAAATTTGCCATTATTAGTTAGTAATAACTCTAGAATTTGAAGCAGATATTTGTCAAGAGAAAAGTAATTCATGCAATTGACATAAATCATCGTGTTCTACCTTTAAATGAAAAATCTCGTTATCGTTATCGTTCATGTCGTTATAATGTGACCAGCCATCAACGGGTTGATACAGTGTTGCCACTGCTAAAAATCGGAATTATGCCAAGTCTCGTCCCAAATTATGCTAGATTGAGAAAAATGATAGATTTACTTGAAGGATGATCGAGGATCCATAACAGGGGGCGGATCCAGGATTGAGTAAAAGAGGGGCACACACATGAATGTTTGTCAAATTTTGGAAAAGGTAGACCCGTATTTTTTTGGTCTCTCCAGCTTCTCGAAAAGTCGCTTAGTAGGGGGGGGGGGGGGGTTCAGTTTCCCTCAATAATTCCCTGACAAGCAAAAAAAAAAAAGGTCTTCATTCTAAAAGCAAATTCTCTATTTAAAGTCCGAAATTCAGAATTATGCTAGATCCTAGTGAAAATGTGCTAGATTTGGCCAAATCATGCCAGGAATAATAATAAGATGGTCAAAATTATGCTAAAAAGCATAATTATGCTAGATGTGGCAACCTTGGGTTGATAACAGGCAACTTTCATTTGGTAATATTCCTCCGATGAGGGGGTGGACAGTCCATTTGTGGCGAACTAGCTAACTTAATTTCATTCTAATATGTGATATATTCATATAATACAAACTGGTAGAAAGTACTTGGTGAGATTGAATGAAGGAAATGTGAAATGTAAAATTACCTATCTTTACGTGTTGTGAAACAGAAGGAATTATGACATTAGGTTATGCACATGAGGTGACGTGCTTGCAGCAGTACAACGTCTACAGTATTTTACAAGAAAATTGAATCTTTCATTATTTCCTCCAATCACCATGTCATCTATCACTTCCTTTTCTCTCCCCCTCTCCCCCTCTCCCTCTCTCCCTCTCACCCTCTCTCTCTCTCTCTCTCTTCATCCATGTATTTGTCTCTCTCCCATAAAACATTAGCCTACATGTTGAGAAGAAAGTGATACATACAAAATATACTGCAATTTCATCGGGGTAACCTCGCCAGGCATAAGAACCGTTATTCATAAGGACCACTTATTCATAAGGACCGCTATCCATAACGCGTGACTAAATGAATAGCGGTTTTGTATGAATAGCGGTCCTTCTAAATAGCGAGTAAACCATAGACAAATTACCTCGCTATTCATAAGGACCTCCATTCATAAGGACCACTATTCTATTCCTAACGCGTGACTAAATGAATAGCGGTTTTGTATGAATAGCGGTCCTTCTAAATAGCGAGTAAACCATAGACAAATTACCTCGCTATTCATAAGGACCTCCATTCATAAGGACCACTATTCTATTCCTAACTATTCATAAGGACCGCTATTCACGCGTGTTAACCACATTTCTAGAGTGTACTGTAACTTGTTTCTTTTTTCATTTTCTTGTTGTCATCACCTTCTCCTTCTTTTCCCTCTTATTTTTCTTTACATCTTTACATCTGAATGCCCTAACATATACATGTTTACAAGAATACAGACGCACGTCTAAAGCCACCCCAATGATCTGAACAGACAAACGAGGCGTGATATTTCCATAATTTAGCTTGGTGCTAGATAAATTTACGAGCCGTTGAAATAACATTTGCTTAACCAATGTAAATTCTTTATGGGTATAATAAAGACACTCAAAGTCAGACGATCCGTTGCTAGGCAATGGAATTCCAGTGGACTTGGCTATAAGTTCTGGGGCTGACGTCACCATCAGTATCGTGAGTTGTACAATACCTTGGGCACAAGAATGTATTTCATGAAGAGAGAAAAGGAGGGGAGTGGAAGTTGTCATATCAGGGGAGCGTTTCATCCAGTGTTTTGTCAACTGTTATAAGCTACTGAAATCCTTGCATCTGATTGGCTGAGAGCAAATTTGTCGGTAAATATCACTGACAAAGCACTTGATGAAACGCTCCCCAGGTGTCCAGTTCGAACAATACTGCAGATGATTTCATTTTAAAAAGGCACTTTTCAATATCACAAGTTTGACAGTGATACTGAGTGTTGCTGAGTGTGGCATAAATTAAACAAGGTTATCCAAATTCAACGCTTGGAAACATTTGAAGTAATGATTATTATCAATTATAAAACGGTAAAATACAGCCCCCGATATAGCAGCTGAAGAGCTCCTCGAACGCTGCTGAGATATGTGACGACACACCATGGACCAGTCCTGTCTAAGCAGACGATGTCCCATAACATCTTACACATTTTTCAGAGCCTATTTTGTCATCTCCTCTTCACTTATTTCTCTTCCTTCACTAGCGTCAGTCTTAATGTTAGTCTGTTGCCTCACTCTTAACTTCGTGTATGGTATTATTTTGATGAAAAATGCAGCGTTAAAAAAATAAAGGAATCAGTCACTTGTAAACAAAATAAGACGCCATTGTATTTTCAGCTGCTTGCACCGGGGCATGTTCGGCGTTTCAAGAGGGAACGAATACCATCCTGCTATTATTCGGAGGGCTTTTCAATTTGAAAGTGGGGTTTATTTCATTGATCATTGACCCTTCTCCTGTGTATTTACAATCAAACGGTTTTAGCTATCAGAATCAGTTTCACTTTCCCTTTATAATGGTGTGAAATAAGGTCATGTTTAAATACACCTAACTCTTACTATAATTTTATAAATAATTGCATTGCAGTTACGTTCATTCATTATAGGACGTCGTCTGCTTAAGCAGGAACGATCCCGAGTGTGACGACATCAAAACATCGCTATATTTCTGGCGAATCCTCGGATATTCCAGATGCTGAGAAGAGCTTTTATTATTTTGTGTTGTTTTATAATCAGATACGCAGTTGACATAAAACTTATACGATTGCCATCTGTAAGCTTCCCAGTTTCTAGTGATACATTAATTGCCATATTTGTGATTTTCTTTGAATAGCTACTTTAACATTTACGTCAATCCAGTTTCCAGTTGAAGCAGGGGTTTCTAAGGGGGTTTGTCCGTATTGAGTATTTTGCATACACCCCCCTCCATCCCCTTTCCACCTTTCCCCATCCCGTATCTCTCGCTCTCTCTTTCTCTTTCTTTCTCACTCCACCGCAGCTCTGATCTCCTCTTTGCATCTTACACTTAAGCATTGTTCTGCCACTTTATTTTGTTATAATCAAGATTTCATTGTCCACTTTGTTTTTCTAGAAATAAAGTGGTAATATTCTCTGAATCCCTTTTTTGATCCCCTCCCTGTAGATATCTGCCTGCCTCTCTTCCTTATCTCTCTCTCTCTCTTGATTTCTATTGCGGTCTAGCTTCCTTTCTTCTCCTTTTCTTTTTATCTCCTCCACAATTACTTAAAGGTATTAATATTTTCTCCATATTTTCATATCGATTAGAGTTTCACCGAAACAAATCTCTTCAGCTCTGGACTGCTCGTCGGAATAAAAAAAAATAGTCGGATAAGAGAGAAACTGAAACATCAGAGCAGTTATTGGCCTCGAGCGATAATGTCAGCCATGCATTCGTGAAATTATTCAAGATTGCGGGCTATTTCCACTTCATTTATTATGACACGAGTGTCTAAACAGAATGCTTGAAAATGAGCAATTTGGACGGGCTTAAAGTATGTAAAAATAGGCCTTCTCGAAATATATATGACACAAAGTCATGACATGCAAAGATGCATTCCTTTTTAGTCTTTCTTTCTAGCTTTTCCCTCTTTCCTTTTCTCTTTTGATCGATACTCTCCCTCTTTATTTTTTTCTTTCTATTCTCTGTTTCTCTCTGTCTCTTTTTCTACTCTATTTTCCAGCTCTGCACTTTCTATCTTTCTTATTTTCATGCTGACTTTGCCGTCGACTATTTCTTCTCTCTCTCTCTCTCTCTCAAGCATAATGACATTGGACTGATTTCGTAACGGTACTGTCGACACAAGTTTAAATGTAATTAACGTTACTCATACTCTTCTGAGCAGTGAAATACAGGACAATAATAATTCTGCTGACATTTCCCTGCATTAACAATTTTGATCGAATCTTTACATCATTGTAATCCAAGACTCCGATTTCAATGCTGCCAGTATAATTGGATAGTCAATTTGAATTGCTTCGAAATGCTCTCAGGCGGACAAAAGGAAATGTTTATTCGGTATATAACATAATTATGCAATCTGAGATTCGGCATACATAAACTTTCATTCACAACAGTTGCCAATGATGTCTGCAAAGTTATCATAGTCAGTCTCCACTGCCAAGAGAAACAGAGCGACGTCAAAAGGTCCGCCATTTTGTCTTGGTCCCCAGCAGAAGCATAGAAATGACACGAATGGGAGAAAGATAGTATGCCGCTTTCCGAAAAAAAGGTTTTCTTCGTTCATCACGTGACATAGCTGCCATATTGGATCCACCATTTTTGTCGAGACTTGAACACTGATTGGAACCGTTCAGTGGACTGGAATGGTCCAACGTATTCGTTTGTAAAGCATTGATTGAAATATAAATAAATTCCTGGCATTTTTCTTTACATCATGCCGTTGTTTTGTTTGACGATATGCATTTTAAATACTCGGGTTTCAAAGGGATACTCATGATGTGTATACAGAACGAAATGAGTGTACAACAGTACTCGTAAAAAACTGCTTAGCTCTGTCTTGAAAAGGTGTTATATGATCATGATGATTGAGGCCATAGACCAGTCATCATTTTTAAATTTATGGACCCATCTAGATATAGTGACGACCAATCGCTTTCATGTTTTATGAGGTCTCGTACTTCACTGATCACTAAAATGTAGGTTGCATAGCAGCATAGGCCAACACTAGGGCTTTTGCTATGTCGGTCAAGCATCTGGTAAGCTTACGGACATCACTTCTTAACCTTTGTTGTAGATGCACGCACTCAGTTTGAATATGTTTTGAAGTGATTTATTAGAGGAATACATTATCGGATACGTAGGTTTGTAACTTATGATTCAAATTCATGAAGCCGCATTAAAAATGACGATTTCTAAATGCACCTCATGAATTTAAATTACAAGTTATGTGCCGGTAAATAAACAAAAAAGTAGTTTAAAAGAGTGTATGCATGTACCGGTACGCTCTGCACTTCAATGTAAAACACAGACTGCACCCTTTCTTTGTACCTTGTATTGTATTTATTTTCCGTCAATCAAAACAACAAGTAATAATTCATTCATAATCATGAAGGCAAATTGATTAAAAAGAAGACGGAGGGATGGCCCTACTGAGCGTTGTTGCCATAACTACGCTGTTTTACAGAGGGGTCCCTCCTTATGAACACATAATCAAGTGGTTACGAATATGCAATCAACATGTGGGTCAGAAAATTCTGAATAGCTTGCTCTTTAAAATGAACGATTTTCAGTATATTACAAAGTATCATTTTTTAGTATTATAGTTTAGTATCATATTTATTTTTTTGGTTGAGCAGTGGCCGTATTATTTGCATAATAATGTCAGTATTGGATTTAGAACATATTATTAATAATACCATCGCATAAAATTATTTTTCGCAGCAGCTCACTTCATTCCATAGTAATTATTTTCTTTCGAGATTCATACATTCTTATATCAGGGGGGGGGGGGGGGGGGGTTACAAACGGTGTTGCGAAATGGCAGATTCAGTTGATTATGTATTTTGTTCTAAATTAAAAGTTGATATAGCTTTATAACTTTAACTTATGAAAATGGAAATATCTAGACTTTTAAAATGTCAAAACAGTATACTGAGAATAATATTTGAGGACATTTCAATAAACTAACTTTATAATTCTCAAACGTCGCTTTGATGCGAGTTTAACTGATGAGATACACGTATATTATATACTGTAACCAGATTAAATTACGAGTCATGCCAACGGGGCTAATATTTAATTGCCAAATCTCTCTGAAAATGGCTTCGGCAAATAGTAATATGATTGATTATGGAAACATTTAGGTGATACCCTGAAATGTCATATCTAAACTCAAAGAAAGTCAAAGATATCAAAATTTGAATTTGAATCAGGGCATGTCCGTCTGTATCTCATATTTCTATAAGGGATGGTAATGTTGTTGTTGCTTTTTTCAGAATTTAGAGAAGAACACGGCGGATCACATTAATTTATTCTCATGCCATAATGTTTCACTTATTACCGCTCGAAGTTCTTTAATAATCGAAGGGAGTATGATGGTAAGAAGTGGGTTCATTTGCTGATTAAGGGGGGCACAGCCGGTCCATTGCCCCCCCCCCCCCTTTCAAACCAAATCGTGCGTACCCCAAGAACACCAAGGAAAAATGTGGTCCTGTATTTTTGTGACACTCCTTTTAATCTTTATTTGATTCTCTCATTTACTTACTGCTTCAGATACAATTTTCGAAATTGTGTCCTCCTTTCTTTATCAAAAAATCCTAAACCAGGCCCCAAGTGGATGTCATGGGGTTGGGGTGGGCATCTCTCTTACTTTATGAATGCAGGCTTTTATTTCGGTGAATAAATTAATCAAACTCAAACTCAATGACATGAGATTGAATAAGGTCACCAATCTGGGAGGGGTGTGAAAGGAGTCGTGTCATCTTAATCCCACATTCCCTCTCACCCCCCCCCTCTCTCTCTCTATCTCTATCTCTCTCCCTCTATTTCCTTCCCCCACCCACCACTCGATGAGGGGCGCACGTGCATCTTCCGTTCCCCAGTAGCTCCTCAAACGATGGTAGGTGTGAAAACCATCAGACAGTTAGATGGATGGGAGGGATTTAGCAGATACAGGCTGAGCAAAAGCACAAGATTTAGTCATGTAATCCTGTTTCAGCGTGTTGCTTACGTCCCTTGGAGAATAGTTCTTACAGTTAGTACTGGAGAGAGGTGAACTTCAATCCCTTTGTGTAATCTAGACAGTCAATTTTATCGTTTTGTCATTCAAGCCATCGATATGCTTGAAAAGGAGAGTGAAAAATGAGTAGGAAAAGAGGAAAACGTTTTTTATGCTGAATATGAATGATTAATGGGGAGGTAGAAAACTTCGAAAATAGAAAATACGTTTCTTTTTTAACCGGTTATGCAAGATGTGCCATTCTGATTCCAGTTCCTTTTTTCAGAGCCAATACGAACAACGACTAATGTTGTATCGTCTTTTAATAAGGCAAAATTAGAAATAGCAATACACAAAATCACAACACTGTTACACTCTTTGGTACTTTGAAATATTGATTGTTATCGAGAACCAAATTACATGATTGGTAAAATTGAAATTTTAAACATGGCATTAGCAAGATTGTGTCTCGCCCACTTGCGAAAACTGGAAATATCGTGATCTCCGTTGCCACGCAGAAAATCTCTGGGTATCTGCCACAGAATGTAATATCCCATTAATGAGAAGGACTATTCACAAAATACTATTTGTCACAAGAGAGTCTTGCAGGTAAACTTTAACGTATAGCCTCAAATGACCTTTGACCATATCATGTGACATCCAAAGGCAACATAACGTGAAGGTACCCTCAGTGCAAATATGACCCAAGTTAGGTTGTAATCAAAGTAACTGGTGTGAAGTTATTTGTCAAAAGAGAGTCTTGCAGGTAAACTTTAACATATGACCTCAAATGACCTTTGACCCTATCATGTGACCTCCAACGGCAACATAACGTGAAGGTACCCTCAGTGCAAATATGACCCAAGTTAGGTTGTAATCCAAGCAACTGATGTGAATTTATTTGTCAAAAGAGAGTCTTGCAGGTAAACTTTAACGTATGACCTCAAATGACCTTTGACCTATCATGTGACCTCCAACGGCAACATAACGTCAAGGTACCCTCAGTGCAAATATGACCCAAGTTAGGTTGTAATCCAAGCAACTGATGTGAAGTTATTTCACAAAAGAGAGTCTTGCAGGTAAACTTTAACATATGAAAAGAGAGTCTTGCAGGTAAACTTTAACATATGACCTCAAATGACCTTTGACATCATCATGTGACCTCCGACAACACAATAACATGGAGATGCCCCTAGTGCTTCTATCACCCAAGTGTGGCTGCCAAAGCAGTAACAGTTGCCAAGTAATGCATCATAAGAGAGTCTTGCAGGTAAACTTTAACGTTTGTGACGGACGGACGACGGACGACGGACGGACGCCATTTGGATCCCTTAGTCTCGCCTTCACCTCCGATGGGCGAGACAAAAAGGAGTTTAATCTACACTGATTTCTGATTTATGAGGTATCAACAACTTTTCTTTTATAGTAATCTATATACCAATTACAATTCTGTACCCTTGTAACGTGATATCAGGGCCCTGTTTCATAAAACTTATTATCAGTATACAGATGATGCACAGATATGAGTGGGTCGGTAGAATTGTTTGCATAAGGTAAATTTGAGCATGGTTTAAACACACGAGGCGCAGCCGAGTGTGTTTTAGACCAGGCCAAATTTACCGAATACAAACAATTCTACCGACCCATGAAATAAATCTGTGCATCATCTGTTTTATAGAATGGGCGTACAGGATAAATGGCATTATTACTGGTATCATGCAACAATTTACCGGCCAAATTTTACCGGACGCATGATCCAATTTACCGGACGCATGATAAGAGAAAAAAACCTTATACAAGGCACTGCTTCATGCTTGCACTGGTAAATCATTTCCATGCATCATAAATAGATTTTAGAAATTTAATGACTTCCATAGAGAACTGAAAATCTGGCTAATTTAAGGTTAAATTTCAGAATTTCATTTTATTTCAGTGTTAGAGTCTTGACCCTAAGGCTAAGCTAACTACTGTCATGACTGTCAACTTTTTTATTTTAGAATCTGTCAGTGTCAACAACAAGCCCAAGTTAGATGTAATCTAGTCTATTTACATTAAAGCAAGTAATTTAAAGAATTAACGCAAAGAGAACTTCTAGTCTTGCATCAACAAATTTTAAGTCTGGTCATCCCATAATCCAGGCCAGCCCAGACCAGTGTATGCTGCGCTGTAGACTGTAGTGAATCACCGTACCGTATGCACTGCACAGTGCAGTGCAGCGTACGGTACTACACAGTAACCCTCGAAGTTTCAGTTTCACACTGCACTAATTTTCATTTAATCGCCTTTTCAGTTTGCTTGTTTTTAAACAGGTAGACCTATAATCGGATTTTATTGGGCTTACCATCAGAATCCGAAGTCAACTATCATTAACATCTGAATTTTGTCTCAAATCTTGCAATTCTCCGTCATTAAAAAGTCGTATATCGCGGCTCTCAGCTCAGACTCTCGCACTCGCTAAAATAAATATCGATAGCATGTTTACAGTGGCTATCGTCAGTGATCGTAATAATTATTGATATCGAACGTGCAGGCCAGTAAAATTCAAGGCACAGCTCTTGACCAATGAGATTGCAGGGATTCTGAAACCCATTCTATAATAACAACTGCCACATATCTATGACAAATTTGCTCTCAGCCAATCAGCTGCTAGTATTTCAGTAGCTGATAACTGTTATTGTAACTTGTTATAGATATCAAGTTTTATAAAACTGGGCCCAGATTATCATCTTAATTACATCACCCATACTAGGTGGACACTTTTATTACTCCGACCTGAGAATAATGGTCTTCAAAATGAGATATATGATTTTTAAAAACGATCTCCAAAATGTGTCTCGGCGGTTGGAACATGTTGCCGAATACTTTTTAAAATGCTTTCTGTCTTGAAACTGTCACGGGCCACTATGTCCTTCGAATTATATTAGACCAGACGGAACTAAATTTCAGAACAGTGGCAGATTTTTGAGGGGCACAAGCGGCCCATGCACCCCTCTCCTTTGAAACTTACATTGCATACCTTAAGTACACAAGAAAACAAATTGTCCCGTTTATTGCATAATCCCGTTTATTGTTTTATTTGTTTGAATTGTGCCCCACAACACATTTTACAAAATCCTGCATCCGCCCCTAACTCAAGAGGACATTGCACTCTGCTACCGTTAAATGAAAATCCTCGTTTCTTCCGGATGACGGTTGATATCGAAGAAGCTCGGAGAAATAATTGCAGCTCATGAGTTCTTAAGGGCTTATGTTTAAATATTTACCCATATCTCTGAATACTAAGAAGAGAGAAAAAATAGGATTGTTAAAACATCTAGCACAATTCAATTCCTTACGTGACAGCATTATAGAGAATTCGGTTAGAGATAGAGAACTTTCAACCGTACCCATGACAATGCAGTGGGTGACACAGTCACTCCGTCACTCCGTATTATGTTGCAAAAGCGATGGCGACAGATTCTGAGGGTCAATAATAATTGGATCAAGCATTTTCTCAATTTTACCCAGGTCAGTATCGAAATTGATAGAAAATGGATACTAACTCGGGTTTGCTTTTTTCCAGCCTGCGATACCAACTCGATTCAAGAGTACCCGTTCACTCATGTTGGATATGAATGGAGGTTGACTGGTCTTTATCGAATGATGCATTACGAGTTTGTCCTTATCTAGTGTCCGATAGTTAGTCCTTATTATATCTTTGTGCCTTTTTCTGCTTTGCATTATCTCCTGCTTCTTTTTGTCTTCTTTATTTGTGTCGTTTTGGCCCGTTCTTTCTTCTCTTTTTCTCATTCTCCTCTAAAATGAAATAAAAATGAAATACAAACTGCAAAGGATGTTATTAAGACAATATATCTTCTTTATCCTTAGAAAAGGGAATATAACTTTAGTGGAAAAAACTTTGATCATGTTGAGAACTACTGCGTTACACTCATTCAATCAGCAATATCACCCTTCTACCAATCAGGAGAGCAGATTATCAAAAAAGGCCAGCCGAACATGAATGCATGCACATTTTTAATCCTCAGAAGTCGTGCAGTATGTATGTTTTACTAATAGACGTGAAAGCAATTAGGCCACAGAAAATATCATGATTATAAATAGTTTTGGGAGAGTATGATTGCTATGCTTGGCGTTATTGTCAATTGTCATCACAACTTAACCCATTGACTACTGGGGAGCGTTTCATCATTTTGTCAGTGATTTTTACCGACAAATTTGCTCTCAGCCAATCAGATGCAAGGATTTCAGTAGCTTATAACAGTTGTTAGTAAAAATCACTGACAAAACTCTTGATGAAACGCTCCCCCGAATTCTCTAATTCCTACTTGCTTAATACAGAAATGACCCGGTCCCCGTTGGCAATGGATTAAAATAGAAGTTCCAGGTAAAAGAAGTGTGCCTAAAAAACTTATATACAGCCATGGAAAAAATTATTAGACCAAGAATGGCTACTGATAGTGTTATTTTTGTGGTAAGAAGGAAATAAAATGTCATAAAAGCAAGGTACAATTGCTGGAAGTTGTTATTCATTCAATGAAATACAAAGAAAAATCAGTTTTATAATTTTGTATGCATATTATAGTATCCTTATTACAGAAGCTTGGTCTAATAATTTTTCAGGGCTGTATAAATAAAACGATTCAATGAATTATTAACATGCGTCTCTTGTTTACTGAGGTGTTGTGCGAATGGATAAAAGCTCTTGGACGACAAAGACACGCATCTCTCCTTGCTGTAGAATATATTATTCACCCAAGAGATATCACTGTTAGCGTAGCGGGCACGTGCACCATTCAATTTAGCACAACGCCTGAATACATCGAAAAGAATAGCTTAAAGTACCTCCTTTTTATGTCAAATAACTTATATACTACTCCATATCAGACATATTTTAAGAGCTTCTTTATAGAGGTTCCCTTTAAATACAGTATGGTCGTTTTTACATCAAATATATTCAAAATGGTGGGTGAATTATGTTTAAATGCCTGTGTAATTTTCTCGTGTTTTTCTTCTCTGAAAAGGTAAAATAAAACACAATATAACTTTTTTTCTCTCTCTATTGCGGGCAACGTTCAGATACTACAACTGCGAAGATTAATTATACCAGTACATGAACATCAGTTAGATCGTTCAATCAGTATAAAACATACTTAATTTGATAGGCAATGGGACAATTGAGACAAATGAGAAATTACAAAAGGTGGTGGGAAGCAACTTAAGGAAGATGAACGGTAACATCCTTAAGTTTACTTCAAATTACTTATTCGGTTCTGATAATATCTATGATGTTAGGATCATTCAAATACCATATTATGACTTAAATTTGTATCATTCTTATCGAAAACATTCACGTTCTCAATCAAAATAATAATCGGCAATTGATGAAGTAAACCTCGAATTCAATTAATAGTGCTTGTACGCGACTTGTATTTTCTCAGTCACATTGATTTCAATGCCGTCTCCAGGAGTAAACGTTGTAACAGCGAATAAAGAATTGATCATTATATCAACCTAATTTGGGGCTAACCCCGTCATGCCCACTTACTGCAGCGATATTGGTTGAACCATGTTTGAGACAATATAGCATCGCAGCAAACTAAATGTCAAAATCAATAAGTCAGCAGAAATGAGTGTATCATCGCGAAATAATTATGTGACGTGTCTTATCATAATGAAAGTGTAGTATACAACGCTCTCTCCCTATAATGAAGTAATTTGATCGATTTGGCCTTGCCAGTATGGGGGGGGGGGCGTCGTTGTTTTTTTTTTGTATGTGTATAAGTTCAAGCTTCAAATCCGGAAGAGTCAGATACCGATCATGAAAACAAAGATTTGAGGGAAAAAAAAGAAACAAATTGTGTATAAATCTGTCCTAAACAGAGCCTAGGTTTTCTATCTAGCATAATTAGAAAAAAATAATAATTTAATAGGCGCCCCACGCTTTACATTCTTTTCTTCTTTGCCAGTCGTTCCTATATCTCTCGAAACATTTTACCTTTTTTGTTAATCGTACATGGTACTTCATTTGAGACGTTTACTTCTAACTTTAAACTTCAACAAACAGACATACATGTATATCTACCAAATCCATGACTTTGACCAACACTGTGAAGTACCTTAGAATGTTTTTCGAAACATAGAAAATAAGTATTAGTCCTATAATTACATGTCTTAGAAGGGGAGAATTGCTTAAGACATCCAAAATTAATTACTACATTCCATTTCAGAAAAGATTCATTCTCAATAAAGATGTTATTACTAAAATGTTGCTACAATAATGGGCCCGTAACAACATTACCGGTAACAATACGTAGCATGTACATTTAAGTTTTAACGACCATGACTGCGATAAAATAATAAGATAATCTGCGTTTTAGGTGACTAAAGGAGCATTCCATACCAACTAATAATTATCTAACATTTTGCTTTTATAAGTGTACAAATGGAAAATCCTACGACTCTATTAAGGGCATTCTATATTGGAAACAGATGAAAGATAACAAAGAAATATTGCGCATGACAGGACTTAAACAACCTACCGTTATAGGACTAGTTAAGGAAAGAAAGGCAAAATAATAATATATTAATATGAGATAAGATATATAAGGCGCCGAATCCACTTGATGATCAAATGCTCAAGGCGCAACTTGTGCAAAAGATGAAATACATCACAAATAAGCAAAAGTGCAATAGGAGAGGTAAGGACATGAAAGGTAATGGTAATACTTTGGTCACACCAAAAGACATCAAAGTTTCTTGAAAGATATGTTGGAAGGGAGACTAGAAGGTACTAGACCAAGAGGGAAGCCCAGAGCCAACTGGGAAGAGAACATGACCTGGGGAGTGTTTCATCAAGCGTTTTGTCAGTGATTTTTACCGACAAATTTGCTCTCAGCCAATCAGATGCAAGGATTTCAGTAGCTTATAACAGTTGTCGGTAAAAATCACTGACAAAACGCTTGATGAAACGCTCCCCTGGAGTGGAAAAACACTGCAAGAGTGCATGAGGATGGCACAGAACAGAGATGTGTGGAAATATGTTGCAATCCCCCTCCGAACTCGGAGAAGATACCATGATACATAGATATTGCCTGAATATGCTGACAGAATCAGAGCTCTATTTTGTTCTTTCATTCTTTGAACGAGTCGTCGTCTTCTCCTTCCGTCATGTTAGCTGTGAACGTTTTAGACCTTTTGATTAGGTTGTCTATTAAGCACGATTATCGAATTTGATTAAATTCTCTCCATACGTCATTGGTATTACTTTATAAGATTCCCTACATACTATTCTTTTTTATATGATACAGATAAGAAACGAGGCAAATGAAGTAGGAATCAATAGAAAGAATGTTTTGTAGTCAGGAGTAATTATTCATAAAAATATTAACTGTGGAAGAAAGGCTAAGGAGTGGGACGTCATTAATAACGAACATCATCTTTTACTTCTTCCCACATGACTATAATGGTGTTTCTTTCTCCTTTTCTCTCTCGCTTTATCTCTCTTCAAACCTAGCCCTAGTCGTATGTAGAGACAGAGTGAGGAGGTGTCCTCTATTCCAAATTATTCATCCCAAAAAAAGTATTGTCAGAAAGTCGCAAAAAATTTAAGATATCTCCGAAGGGTTTTTTCGGGGGGAGAAGTATCTGTAAGCAAATCATTAAATTTGACGACGAATTTTTACTTCGTCGGCAAATTTTAAAAATCTATTTTGTATTTATTCCTAGCCTATCAGCAAACTTGATCTGATACCTTCGCATCGTTCAAATTGGTCTAGCGTCGCCTTACTCTTCCAGTGTCTTCTCTTCGCATCGGCTATATTCCATTGTCCTTTCTCCATGTATATATCTCTTAATCCCTTTACCTTTCTATCTCTTTTCCTTCCTCTCTCTCTCTCTTTCGCTTCCTCTGTCTCGCTCTCTCCATCTCTTTTCTTTCCCCTTTTTCCTCATGTATTATCCTTGCTTCGGTAAGGAATGCTCCCTAGGCTTCGGCAATCGTTCTCCATAATCATCATGCATGACTTCTTATTCATATCACGGGACGTTTACACTATTGCAATACAATATCCTTGAAATGAGAAACACAACTTGAAAGTGGACAAGTATACGTTTCATTCGTTACGAATGCATTAATAGAAAGTTTTGAAATCAGTGATGTAGAAATTATCATTCAACTGTTAAAAATCAGTTGGAAGCCATAAAAACAAGTTGGAGTAGAATTGCACTTCAAAATAACGTCTTAAGGTTTGACTTTAGAAAACATCACTTTTCAGGAGAGGTTCTAAGTATAAATCATGACAATACGCTGAATCGATAATCTTTATTTGCTTTTGTAGCAGTTGATTTTATCATATTATGCATTAGTTCAAAACAATTCCCTTATAAAGAGAAGGTTGAGTTCTGATAATGGTGAAAATAATTTGTAAGCTTCATTGTCTATTTTAAGTTAGTTTAGAATGATATAGAAAAAGTGTCCGTGAAAAGGATTGCTCTTCGCATATTCGAAAGTTTTACGAGAAACAGCTGAAAAGTTAAGACAAAATTTCATGCCACATGTGTGTGTAGTTCAATATACCCCTGTGTGCTGTGTACTAGCATATGATGCATGTGATTTTCAGCAATCTTTATGTACTACATAATCATCCTTTCACAGGACCAGAACTCAACTTTATCTTGAAAGCGGATCCTTCTTTCTTGAGTAGTGGAACAGGCGATGTTTGAGATGGGATAAGGGATGTAAACACCTTTGTTTGGGATGCCTCTCACCCGCACACCCTCATGCCCAGGGAAACCAACAATGGTCATGAGCGGGGCAGAGGTTTTTTTTAAATAATTCAGATGGTAGATAGAGTCGTACTTGCATACAGTGCACGAGAAGCGAAATATGCTCTGAAGCGAAAAATGTCTGAATAAAAAATTCAGTGGTTATTATAGGTATATATATATACATGTATATATATAAAAATAAAGGATGACTAAAATGCATTGATTGCCAATTACAGAAATTTTATTCTCCAAATTTTCGGGGGTCCTCCCCCTTCGTCAGGGAAAACGTGAAGGGGGAGGGGGAGGAAGGGGGAGGACCCCCGAAATTTGAGAATAAAATTTCTGTAATTGGCAATCAATGTATTTCAGTCATCCTTTATTTTGATATCATCATAGCCTATGCCAATACGTGGAACATTTTGAATTTACATGTATATACATACATACATATACATTAAAAGATAATATTCTAATACCATAACTTTAGCAATTTGCATGGGTAAATTACATAATATGAAAATGAAATAAGATAACTTGCCCCCAATCCAAACCACCCGTTTACACCACTATGTCCAAACCAGTGAGAGGAATGAATGAAAGAACTTTATTACCAAAAATCTCACAATATAGTACACATTTGAAAAAAACAAATCTTTGGTAATAGGACACTACTAGATAGCAATACTGCTAGTAGGGTGTGGTGCACTCAAGACAAATATGAATAATACACTTACATTCCTTGTAAAAAGATTTTATGACATAAAATAGAGTAGTTAATATCTACACTAGACAGGTAAGATGGTATTTACAATGGGTGTTGAATATACTCTTGTAATAAATGATCTTTTGTAGCTCTACAGAATAAATGGAAAGAGCATTTTCTTCTGATATCTTGCGGCAGACTATTCCATACTAAACCTTCTGATCCTGCAAATGATATCGATTTTTTGCCATGCTCTGTACTCACTCTAGGCAAGAGTACCTTCTTACAATAATCATATATTGAATGAGGCAGTTGTTAATTTATACATAAAGGTTGACACTAAAAATCTGTACAAATTGAAAATGTCCACTATATAAGTAAAATATGAAATAAGGGCGCGGAAGGTGATCTATATTTGCAAAAAGTAATTGCTCTTATTGCCATATTTTGTATAACACGAACATTATTTATAGCTGCAGCTGATGTGCATCCCCATACCTCAAGACCATATGATATAGGTGTTTGGATAAATGAATGATATAGTAATAAATGTACCATCTTTAGAACAAAATGTCTCACTTGATATAGAATTCCTACTTTCCAGGGGAGTATTTTACAAACAGAGTTGACATGATCAACCCAAGTAAGATGGCTGTCAAAATTAATCCTAACAAACGGGGCAACATAATACTCCTTTCAAAATACGATCTTTCATTTTGACTGACCCTTCAACATGGACAGACTTACGTCTTGGCTTGATAATCATAAAGTTAGTTTTCTTAATGTTAACAGTGATCTTATTCGCATTACAACATTGACTAATGTATGCTATATTCTCAGTTACTACTAATACATCAACATGAGAATGAAGAATGAAATATATTCTATATTCGAATCGTCTGCAAACAATATGAAATTAAAGTAATTTGACGATTTAGGCAGGTCATTTATGTAGATCAGAAAAAGAGTAGGGCCTAATACAGATCCCTGTGGAACTCCACACACTATTGATAACCTCGTTGAAGAAGCACCATTATGAAGAAGCACCATTATGATGAACAAATTGGGATCGATTACTTAGTTACGAAACCCTTTTTAAAGGCAGCCCTCTTATACCGTAATTTTGTAACTTATGCAAAAGTATATCATGGTTTATTGCATCGAACGCTTTGGCAAAATCAATAAAAACTCCTATAGTTACTCTACCTTCATCTTGATATTGAATCAGTTGATTAACTAGATTTATAACAGATAATTTAGTGCCGTGCTTTTCTCTAAATCCATATTAGTGTTTATAGAGCATACTGTGCTTTTCTAAAAAATTGACCAATCTGTTATTCACTGATTTCTCAAAAACTTTACTTAAATTGGTCTGTAATTACTTGGTTCTGTTTTATCACCCTTTTTGTACACAGGACTTACTTCGGCTATTTTCATACAATTTGGAAAGTTCCCTGATTGCAATGACAAACTAAATATGTATGAAAGTGGGCGTGATATGTTGTGGGCACCATCTATCAAAAACTTCACTGGAAGATTATCATATTCACTTGCCTTCTTCCTGTCACATGATATTTTCAGTTTCAATGTAACTTATTGGTGACCAAAAAAATGACTTTGTATTCGGAGTAACAAATAATGCTCTAAACTTTGGCGATTCTGTTCAAAATCAATCGATTCTGCTAATCAGGGGAATCTGTTTTTAGGGATGTCGTGAAGCCTTTTAAACGTAACACCATCAGTGCTCTCCTGAAAGTGACCCAGGAGTCTGCGTACAAAATTTACGAATTTTCACAATTTTATATCAAATAGAATCTAAATTCTTGGTCAATCAAATGTTGCTGGACATAAAGACTCCAAGAATCTTTTGCTTTTGTTCTGCGTTAGAAATTACGCAAGATAACTTAAGAATGCTCGAGAAAAACAAAAGGATTGTGCTTAGTATAAAAATCAAACGTGACCCAAAGATGGTTTTGGTGCTCTTGAGACAGTTGATAATAGATTTGGTTTCCTTACATTTCAGAATGACAAAGTTACTTCTCTTAGAACCTCTACCGCATATAAGATGTCCCCAAACGCTCACCGAGGTCCTGTATTACTGATAAGACGTCACCAAAAACTCCATCTTTGTGCTTCTAATGGCAGCTAAACCAAGATAACCAAGATAAAAATGGTCTTTAATTGGTCACATCAAAGAAATTTATCCCAGTGCCGTAATTTCCGCTAGCAATAAAGCTTTCGACAAATGGGTTTATATGTGGTTGTAACAAGGTTTAGTTACAAACTAATTTCCTATCTGCCGTTTTTCAACCAGATTTCCTCCCCATTGCACACTATCATCACCCATCACTTCCTAAACACTCCCCTCCCTCCCATTTCTCTCTCCTTATTTGGTCATTATCATGTTATTAGTTGAGTTGAAGCTTATTGTAAAGGTTAGCGCCTCGGGATGTGGAGGGTCTTTAAATGTGTCTTGTAGATGGGCATTATCCATCATCCGGGTTTGAAAAATACCACCTCAAAACAGCCTGCTAGGTCATGCTTTAATCACCGTTACAGGCTCCAGTGCATCCCAAGCAATTATCTTTTAAGAACGTGAACGGGCTTCTTTTAAAAAATGGGGAGATTCAACATGGATTTGACGTTTCTTGGCATAAACAAAATAGTAATATAAACTAGAAACAATCCGGTTTCCCTTACCTCAACGGCTACAATATCTTATCTGGCATTGGTGTTTTATAGATATGAAACGGGGGAAAATGGATGTGAAGCACCTCAGTTTCAAGTCTATGTTGGCAAATTTTCGTCCCCATCTACGAATCCTGCTTGATAAGTTCTAGAAACGACTTTGTTAACCAGACCCGAGAAGGGTCAAGGCGAAGTGTAACCCAAGCCCCTTGCAAAGAGCCGTATCCTCTATTAAAACAGCATTCCTTATCAGGGGCCGAGGAGCGTTTTTGAAAGTGGGGGGGGGGGGGGGGCTGATTTGATTTCACTTGAATAATGACAATTTCGAACCTTTTTTCGGGGATTGTAAGAAACGTGTCTACTCAAAATAGTGGGGGCTGCAGCCCCCCCCCCCCCCCGTTCCACGCCCCATGCTTATCAAAGATGGGTACTTGCACTTAGGCATGTTCTTCATTATTTGGCAACAGGAGCGTCAATTCACCTTCAAGATTGGTGTGTTTGTGTGTATGTTAGAGGGCGTGCGCGTTTGCGAGAGTGGGTGTTGGTGAGCGAGTGTGTGTGTGTGTGTGTGTGTGAGGGAGAGAGAGGGGGGTATATTGATCTAAAACGTATCCGGACTACTAATCTGCCGGCAACCTCTACCCCTAGGACTACTAGGGGTAGATGACCACTGGGTAACTACCCCCTCTAACAATAACCCAGAATATCCCATGAACCCCTCCCCCAAACAAAAAAAACCCAACAAAAAACAAAAACAAAAACAAAAACAAAATCCCCATCCCCACCCCCACCCAAATAACACACAAATAAACAAAACAGCAAAACGGCAACCACTCCTATAGAATTCATAGGGGAAACTACTCCCACGTGTTAGAACTATTACAATGGGGTGTGGATGTCAGGTGTGAGTAGTTCGGCATTGTTGTCCGAGGGATAATAATTGTCCGGGTCGGTCTCTGGGGTAAATTATTCCAGAGGGTAGTTTTTTCAGGGGTGCTATTCCACGAATGATCAGAAATATGCTGATTGTCAAAACGTTTGTTTTGATTGATGCTAATTATTCTTGTATGTTCGTATATCTGTTTATATAAATGAATAAAAAAAGAATTGCATATAAGATACACAGTTATTTCCATATTTGTTTTAAAGGAAAAGCCACTTCGTCCTCTGCACCTCAGGATCGATGCAGTTCTTCACCTAACTGACATGGCATCATTTCTCTCATCGTTAATAAACAGTGACACACTCTAAAAAAAAATCAAAACTAGAAAGGCCGTCAAAGGCGGCAGACCCACGCCTTAGCGGCGCTATTATTCTTGAAACTGCAGAAATAGATATATTTTTACTGGTTGGTTCCCCTGTCGTGTATAAAAAAAAGTAAACCCAATATAGGTTTTGTTTTGTTGCGATTATTTTTGTAAGCAGTAGCCATTCAAAGTAGCCATTCAAGAGGCACATCTCCCCCCCCCCCCCAATAAATTTTGCCATATCCAGGTCATAGCTTTGTGTGTCCCCACCCTTGAAAAAATTCTTCTGAAAAAGATATTTTATTATTGAAACATCCCTCCCCTAAAAGTAATTGATTAGACATGTCAGAGAGAGTGGCGTGGTGAGGAAAAAAATGTTAGCAATTTGTATTCAGTGTTCAGTCATGTCAGTGTTAGTAAATGTATTCATGTTCTATCTTTACATTGCAATTGGGGTTGTTGTTTTTTTTTCATCGGGCTTGGATAAAATAAATATGACGACAAAATAAGTTGGATCTCGACTTCAAAATAACATGCATGCGAGGCACAGAGCTTACTCACTCAGCTCAGTCACCACCCATCAACAAAGTCAAAGTGTATACTGGCGTACATTCGGCGAACCTCGATCAGCCACCAAATTTTGCAAATCCACACGAATTTAAAAAAATACAGTTTTTGTATATATTTTACAACTACGAAATCCACTCAAACAGACATAAATGAGTTATAAACTAACTCAAATCTCAAATGACAGGACCGTTATAAGCCAAAGAAAAAAGTTCAATCCTACTACACTTACAGTCAGCCAGGCACAGACACTGTACTCCCCAACCCGACCAGACCCCGTCACTTCGCGACAGCTCTGTGTATAGTTATGTACGTACAGCTACACAGCCCAGTCACTCAGATCAACACACGCGAACGCTCGCGAGTGCGATAGACTCACTCACGTCGAACAAACTCACCAGATTTTCACCGAAAACAATTAAAATCACGTACTACACGTCCACCAGGATAAAATAAATCACAAAAACTTCCACAACAAAGTGGAAAGAACCGGGGAAAATAAACAGAAATGGCACAGAAGATAAGAAATAGAGGAGAAATTAGACGTGCTAGGCCGAGGCCGTAGGGTAGCCTGAATCTAAATAAAGTTAGTTAAGTTGTAGATAAAAAAAAAGGTATCGCGATAGCTATATAGCCTATACCGTACCTATAGCCGCTTTCGATTTCGCAGTAGTATAGTTCAAGCGCGCGAAAAATCCCTTGTTGCTGGGATACGTTGGCTTTGAATATTCATTGCAGGCTCGTACGGATTTGAAGTGAAATGGCAAATAATGGGTCTAAAAGTCTTCTAAAATTCATAAACCTGAAATAGATTTTTGGTGAGACGAAGTAATGAGTGTTTTGATTGGCCAAAATATTTCTGCATCGAAGTTTGGGGTCATCAAACTTTCTAGTTTCTTTCCTGTCACTATCTGAACTGAAGTTCCTATACTTTACTACAGGGTCAAAACTTCAAGGTCACACAGAATTTGCAGGGGTCAACCAATCATCACCAAAATCTAATCGATTCTTTCCTGTCACTTTCTGAACATTCCCTGAAAATTTGGTGCAAATCCGTTCACCCGTTCTCTCGTTATCTCGTTATCTTTTACACAAACAAACAAACAAACATACGGAGCCCTTTACATAACCCTGCCGATTTCATCGGCGTGGGTAATGAATTTAAATCAAGATTAAAAGGTTGGAGGAGTGACAACATTTCAAAATGGTAAATTAACACTTTTAAAATGCTGGATCCAGCCCTATCCTGTTGGATCCAGCATGTTAAACAGATAAATCTACCATGATTGAAAATGCTGTCACTCCTCCAAACTTATCAATGTTGATTTAACATTTGATTTATTTTTTAGTACAGAAAGTGAATACGTTTTCGTGTATGTACTGTACAAAAGAGGTTCGACACATTAGGCTGATTCGATAGTGATTTAAAAAGAAAAAAACGTCTGTGTCTATATCAGGGCCTTGAAAACTAATGAAATAGTTGAACTCACCTTAGTATGAAACGTTCAAGTTGGTAGATATATGGCTCAAGGTTATCAGTCAATATGCTAATATCCGTAAATTGGCAACTCAGTGAAATCTGATTACGTCCTCCTCCGTTCAACTGATTTTATGATTAGCAGCTATGACAATAGCTAGAAGAGAATGACAATCAAACGGCAGCTTAATTTGAAGCTTAAAATCTTCTAGACAAACTATTATGTAACTCCAGTTCAGTGACTTATTTGCTAGAAGCGCAAACCAATTATTAAGTTACGAAAATGTTCTCACGTGTCTGAGAGGTCTCTATGCAACCACGTCACGGATATAAGTACAAACAGTTAGGTGATCTAAAACAAAATGTTTATCGTGGACTTCTTCCTGTTTTAGTAAACCACAAATCAATCGAAATCTTTCTATCCTTTTAACTCTCCCAACAAGAATCCTTCAAGTGAAGCAATACAAGCCTCCAGGAATATTAATCAGTGTGAAATGAGTCATTCCCAATCTTGAGTAGATATGAAAGAAGCGTTTGTCAACTTCGGAACTGTTGAAGTGCTGTCACTCCTCACCTACGACTTACTCCATATAAGAGAGCTTAATAAGATGCCCTCTTAATGGAGTCCTGTGATGTCTTCCAAGATTGTATCTCTATACTCAGGTGAGTTAATGAACAATATCACAGTGATGCGTATCATTCGTAAATAACGATTTAACCTTTGAATAGATAGAATCGCTTAATTAGCAGTTGGTAGTATTCTCTACTGCATCTAATATGTTATTATTGTAGAATCGTAGTAAGCTATGACATAAAGTTCATCCCTGGAGAAAAAAGTCTGCTCTTTCAGAGAATATTGAACCGTTGTGTGACATCCAAAGTCTACAGGCAATGGCTGAGATGAAGTTAGATCACGTGATTCGTTTACTCAAAGATACTTAACAATGAATTGATATATCACTTTTTAATAACAACAGATGTTTGTTCAAGAAACAATTAAAAATCCAGAGTTGCTGTGTAAATGATATTGACAGTGTTTGAATAGCAGCGGAGAAAATGTCTCTATTTCAAATCCAGTTGCATGCTAGCATCAATGATTGAATAAAGCCATTCACAAATTTGACGATTTTCATGAAGATATCCCTCGACACGATAGCTAGAAAATAACTTCGGTCTCTTTTTAATAAATTAATAAATCCAAACTATCGAGGACCACCATGCGTATATGCAACTATTGTTATCTTTTCTGAAATACACTGGCAAGGTAAGCAGATGGCAGTAATTATTCAAAAGAGAGGAACAAATTCATGAATTCGTAAATATTGTTGCCAACCAGTCACTACTGCAATGAACATAGATGCCCAGATAATTGTCCAGGGTTCTGGCTGCGCTTAGCGAGAGTAGAATGTACTCGTAATAAATCCAAGTCGCCTGCCTCGTGAACTAATACAACAACAAGCAAAAAGGTAGGGTAAGGTGTGCGGCAATTATCATAAGAAATTGAATCGCACGAAGCCTTTCTTCGTCACACACTTAAAAGATCAACTCTGCACATGTATAGGAAACGCAGATGGACATACATGTCCGTTCAAGAAAGGAGTGGAGGCATCCAGCCATTCACAAGACGAAGCCGTTGCTATGCAGGGGGTCGCGATGCGATGACCACTGAGTGAATTTTAACAGGTTGTTTTCCTGCGCTTCAGGATGTAATTGCCCTTTGTTGCGCCGCTACGAAGGGATGTGTCTTAGGGCAAAAATAGAGAAAGAAGAGAATCCATGGGTATCCAAGAGGAACAGACGATAACTGCGAATTGCACAAGGATCTACAAACCACTGCGCTTGAAAACCTGAGTGATTTTCACAGAGCTAGCAATCCAGGCGGTTTACAAGTTTATATTGCGCGGGAAGCAGACGATAGCGTGTAGAGATGTAGAAATGATGAAAGGTTGTGTCGCACATGCACGCGCACAGCTTCTAGATGCTACAGCACTTGCATCCACTCACTGTAAAATTGTGACAAAAGGTATGATATACGAAGAAAGCGAGCACATCGCTTGTACACGAAAGTGTGAGCAGTCAACGATTGCGGAGCGGCCGGACGGGTAGGAAAAAAGTCGTGCACTGTATGTAGCGGCATAGGGGCTGTAGTAGCATTGTGCCCCGTGGGACTAAACTACGACATTAATCAGAAGGAGTACTTATGCATGGGGTTATGCAGGGCGTACAATCGTAGATGTTGAGTGGATGAGTGAGTGAGAGAGGGGGTAAGCGGGCTTGGGATGGAGAAGATGTTATGAAGGTGGTGTTGAATCACGGAATGCACTAATGCAGGTTCTTTTTTATGTTTGAATTGTAAAACGAGCCTCGGTGATAGGTGATATGAAGATTCGTCCTACAGGTGGATTAGGGCTGTTACAAGGGTACAGTGATTGCTGGCTTTATTGGAAAGGATACATGCATTATCTCGTTTAAGGGAGAGAAATTAAAGGAGGTGTAGTCTGTGTTACTTGTCAGCAAAGGCGGGAACGAGGAGTAGATTTGAGGCTCCTGGGATTGAGTGATGCAAATCAGGAGCACAATCGCACACTCGACTACGCGCAGACATGCGCGCAAAGACACACACATCCTACCCACACACGCGCACAGTCTTACATACATTGATTTGTGGGAACTTGTACTGTTTTCTCCTATTGTATTTTGTACCCCACAAGCACTTCTATTGTATTTGTACCCCACAAGCATGACTGAATAAAGGCCACCATTGTGCTCTTTTGTTCTCTGTACCCCACAACTGCATGTATGTAAGAGCACACCCACACACGCACACACACGCAAACACACGTGTCATCCCATCCCTCCAAAAGAAAAACCCACACACCCTCCATCCATCCCACCTCCCCGCACACACACATACTATTCCCTTGTTCTCCCTCTCCCTCTCCATCATTAGAATATATTTCTTGTGCGTTTTTCTTTAATACACTAAAGGAAAAAAGAAACTTATAAAAGTTCAAGAGATCACCAAATTAAATTCTCTGCATGGAAATGTACCAAATTTGGATATAATGTTGATTCAATGCATGGCTTTAAATGACAGTCAATAACAAAAAGTTTTCTTCAATGCCACAAAAGAAATGTGCACTGAAACAAAGGACTCTCTAATCCCAAAGTCACAAAGATAAACTGCAGCCTTGTACACCATATGCATGTCAATGAATGAAACAAAAGAATTTCAAAAGGGATTTGCAAGTTCATATCCAAACAGATTAATAGCCAGTATGTCCACCTCTAGCTTGCTGGCAAGCTGTACACCGTCTTCGCATGCTTCCGATCAGATTCGCGATGGTAGCCTGGGGAACATTGTACCATTCCTCTTGCAGTGCTGCAATGAGCGTCTCCCTATTGATGGGTTGATTGTCACGCCTTGACACACGTCGACCAAGCTCTTCCCAGAGATGTTCAATTGGGGAAAGGTCTGGTGAACGGGCGAACCATGGCAGAACATCAATATCCTCTTGCTCGAGGGGTGCAAATCCCTTTTGAAATTCTTTTGTTTCATTCATTGACATGCATATGGTGTACAAGACTGCAGTTTATCTTTGTGACTTTGGGATTAGAGAGTCCTTTGTTTCAGTGCACATTTCTTTTGTGGCATTGAAGAAAACTTTTTGTTATTGACTGTCATTTAAAGCCATGCATTGAATCAACATTATATCCAAATTTGGTACATTTCCATGCAGAGAATTTAATTTGGTGATCTCTTGAACTTTTATAAGTTTCTTTTTTCCTTTAGTGTATTATCCGCTTTTAATGAAGTTTGTTTTTATTACCTCTACATAACTGATCGTCTTTATTATATTTTAATGATCCCCAAATATGACTTTCATATATGTGTTTAGCACAGATAGCATTATTGCAACAAAATATAATATTCGATAACAATCGCTTTCGAATACTGAAGGGTAATTAAACTGAATCGAAAATCCCTGACTAAATACAATGAATGCAGTATGATACAGCGTGTATATCTATGTTTTGGTAGCCTTTAAACCTGTTAGGCCTATGGCGAAACATATCTTGTAATAAACATGAAGTGCACTCAAGTAGAGTAATTAGAAATGTTTGATAAATCCATACAAAGTCAATGGCGCTGTGTTAAGAAAAATATAATTTTAAGAAATGCATAATTAGAAAATCAGTGTACGTACCTTAAAGAGTTTATAATTGCTGCTTCCTACTACAAACAGGTCAAAGGTCGAACTGTTTCAGTCGGGTATTGAACCCAAGCCCCTGATGTAAATGCAGCATTGCCCCAACCAGTAGGCAACGGAAATCTCTCGTTGTTGATGCGAGATCATATTTAATTTACCGGCATTTTTCCGAGTTTGCTCATGAACAATGCAGATAATTAGGTAATGGACATGGGGAGCGTTTCATCAAGCGTTTTGTCAGTGATTTTTACTGACAAATATGCTCTCAGATTCATGGATTTCACCAGCTTATAATACTTGTCGGTTAAAATAACTGACAAAACGCTTGATGAAACGCTCCCCTGTTAGCACAAGGCACGGATTCATGACCTAAAACTTGTTTTATCGGAAGCATGTTAGAGTGATGGAGGTGCTGTGTGGACGGGATTTGTTTCTGCTTTTGAAAAGAATACTTCAATCTGTACCTTATCATGCTAATGGATGCACTGTCAATGATTGTTGATGAATATATGGATAAAGTACCGTTCATAATAATACGTCTCCTCTCAATGGAATTTACAATAGACCTGTTTACTAATATATTTCAATATACCGCTTCTGTAATTTATACAAATTTATTTCATTCCATTTACCTGCTTTTTATAAATGAGCCTCAATGCTTGGAATTCAGTTTGCATACATTATTTATTGATATTTCCGGCAAGCTTTCAGGTTGTCAAGAACAACCTTTGCTTGAAAGGTATGTATAAATTTTGCATAAATTACTAAGCGGTCTATTTGTGCATGTTTCTCTCCAGAATCCTTGCTTACCAACTATTTAGTGCACCTGCAATGCATAATGGTATCTCTATGGAAGGAGTTCATTTTGCATGCATGAGTTGTTGCTATGTCGGGCAAGCCTCTGGCAAACTTTTAAGTCGTCAAGGGAAACGTTTGTTCAAGAACTATGCTTGAAATTAGTAAACAGGTCTATTTGGTTATTGTGGTCTTTGTTAAAGAGTTTTATCACTGGACTGTTTAGTATGATATCCCATATGAGAACAGCATTTTTTACCTGAGGGATGGTGTATAATCTGAGCGAACAGACGGTCATATTTTGATTCGAAGTGATTGTTACACAAATAATCTATAATTCATTGGCTTTGAATAGGAAATAATAATTAATGTCCCTTGCCTAACTTTCTTTTAGAAGAGTAAACATCAATATCTTGCACGTGGTTTACCCCTTACCTAATAGACCGGTTCTTTAATGTATTGAAATCTATGCACATAATTATCTAAGCTCCTAGTGACGAGCTATTACATTAACCTGCTTTTTATAAATGAGCCTCAAGGCTTGGAATCCAGTGTGCATACATTACTTGTTGCTATGTCCGGCAAGCCTCGGGCAAGCTTTCAGGTTGTCAAGAACAACCTTTGTTTGAAAGGTATGTTTAAAATTTGAATACATTACCGAAGCGGTCTATTGGTGCATCTTCTGTAACACCATTATACCCCCATCTCACTCCATCCCAAAGAAAGCGACAAAGCGTGGAGAATCGTGGCTTGATCTTTTCGATATTCTCCATCGTATCAAGAGGTTCAAGCAGATGGAGTCTCAACTAACGATAATTAATGCAAACACCGGTGTAATTGAGTTTTTGACAGACGCGTATCAATCAAATATGATTATTTAAGTCTTAAACCGACCTTTAACGTCAGGTGCCATCCGAAAGACGTGACTGAGATTCGAACCTAGGTCCGATCAGAGTCAGGCCATCGTATGCCCCGATTTATATACCAATGGTTTGAAATCATGGCAGAAGCCATTCATTCATCTATCACAGTCTCCCTGCTTGCAACACCACTGTATCGAGGTCTTAATAAGCGTACGATCACTTAGATCGCAGATGCCCTGCATCTTATCGGCCTCGAAATGGGGCGAGAAAGTGCAGGCATCGTCGTACTATCATCGTATCGCCATCGCCATCGCCTTGGGGGAGACTCTGCGACGCGACGTTTAGGAAATTTTCACAGATCGCTATGGTCGCCATGATCGCCTTTATAGTGAGATGGGAATATTAGCTTATTAACTCTGATGAACCCACTGGAAGGATACGTTGAACTATATAAAAAGCTATTTTGGCTTGCCACTGACCGTAAATAGAATCAAATAAACAAAGGTTTACCTGATACGTAGCTTCACTTTGCTATCTGTCATATTATGGAACCCACTATTTATAATTAATTTTATCCTGACATGTCAAAATGCGAAAAGTGGCTAATCTTACCCCACTCTCCTGTACCATGTCTAAAATAATGGTGTGGTCAAGCATTCCTTGCTTTCGTTAGCTATAATTGTGCTAACGCCTAGTTGCTGAAAACAATGATAATTTCTTCGAGAATTCAAAAAGTCTATTCTCAACAAATCTTTCTAAGATCTTAGAAGGAAAATAAGGAAATAAAACTGGGATTTATTCGTTAAGAGAAGAGCGTTATTTTTCGGATCCATTGATAACGACGTGTGATAGGGGTTAGGGGCTTTTGTCTTCCCCTTGGCAGTTCTTGTGGAAATTAGTTGGAGAGATGTTTGGATTTTGTTTTAAATTGGTATCATCGGCGATTATTTTCGGGGGAAGAGACCCTGCTACAATTTTCATCTAAAGAAAACAAAAGCACTGAAACAAACCCCATCATGTGCTGGGATCGTTTTCAGTTATCTTTATCAATAAAAATTCAACAAATTTATTTAAATCTTACTGGAAAATTGCTAACCGCTTTTGGCGAATGTAAATTCAGATTCATCATTACCTCTATTTGTTTCTTTTTTGCTTGCTTGGAAAATGAGGTATTGGCTAATCAATGTCCTGTATATTTAAATTTTCCTGAGATGCTCCAACTTCCATTTCACGCACATTAATATTTTCTGTCTTGGTAGCCCAGTCGACCGCAAGGCATGACAATATATTAGCAATGATTGATATCCAAGATTTTCCAATCGCACGAGTGGGATTATAATGATATATGACGCTATAGTCCACTTAATCTCGCTTCGATAGGCTCTGTTCCATTATTTTTCATCTAATATGCAGATAGACCGGCGTTGCTTTGCATGCTTTGTGACTCCTGATAAATCATCCACGGATATGGAGATGCAAAATTGATGAAGGTGACCAGTTTAAGTTTTTACTAATTGTGCCCACAGGAGTGAGAGTAGGGGTTTGATGTTAAGACTATATGGTCATTAAACCATTCCGTTACTACTGTATTAAGATTTGAGGATGTCCAAGTGAGCAGGCGGCTCTATATTGGAGGTATTAAACCTCCATGAGCTGTTTACCATGTGCTCGAGTCAGTTCACGCATTATTATAGAAACGCTTATTTTCCAGATATATGGAACAGTGATAACGTTTGATGATTTCTACTTAAATTCACATTATTGTGTGTAGACCACTTAATAATAGAAAGGGATCACATCAGGGATCACATGATGTGAATACCATCACCCTCCCCCGCATCTTCGTTTTCTCGGGTATATCCCTTCCCTGTGGTCAAATTAATGATAGTAATTCCATTACTGAGATTAAAACCTACGTACATCATTTATTGTGTCCAGATTCGCACACAATAGAATGTAAGTCAAAGTTCACTGTAATCACGAATTCTCTCTAGCTTTCAGCGGTAGTAACATGGCAGTACACTGTTATGCACTCGGATTTCAATTTGAACTATTTGTTTACGTTTCTGTATCCATAGCAACGGCGAGCAGAACTCGCAGTCCTTCATAAGCATTGACATTCCGAGAGCTTACAAATTAAATTGGAAAGCAGCAAGGCAACAACAGTATGGAGGTAACAAGGTTTACGCGCCATTGTCAAGGTTCAAAGTAATGCTTTCCATGGCATTATTCTCTTCTCTCAATTTTTCTTCCCTCTTCTTTAGCTTTCGCTCTCTCTCTCTCTCTCTCTCTCTCTCCCTCTCTTCTCTTTTAAGGAGAATTATGTCCTTTAGCATTAAAATACCATATTTCATCTCTCACTACGGAAATCTACATTAATCAGTTATGGTTTAAATATGTTTCTACAACTTTTATAGGATTTATTCACGTCTTAAAGTAATTAGATGTACTTACCATTCAACAAAAGAAATCTCATTCATATTTATTAATAGTTGGTCATTTTTATGCACGTGTCTATATTAAACAATGTCTAATTGTCTATTTACCAGATTTAATTTGATATGATTTAGTTGAATGATTTTCTTTTTTCTTTTGCATGTTAACAAAATATTTGATAAAATGATATAGACAGAATTTACAGGTGACAAGAGAATAGATTGGCTATTTAAGGGAAATACATAGCTTACATCAGATAGGAAGATTAACGATATAAGCAAAGCTTGATATAATGACTACCCTCAAAATACAAATACATGGTAACAATAGATTGCGAAAAACAAATAAAGACAAAGTCTAGATACTGTGCTTTCTTTTTTTAAATCCCATTTTCGTCCGACAGCTAGTCATAATATTTATGTCCTTCTGTTTTCCTTCAACATGTTGACAATGTCTTTTGGAAAGACATTATCCACATTTCGGAGGACCCTGGGGCGCTGGAGGAAAGCTATTCTGAATGCATTACCATGGTTACATATGCTTTTTTTCTTGTATAGTATACTGACTGGAGATAGTATAAATGCTGAGTACTGTTGAGTGCAGAACATATTTATGCAAGCAACCCCTCACCTCCCCCGAGTTTGGAGTGAAGATATTTCTTGCATAAAAAGAAATACAGGCAGGGTGTAATACGACAGAACGCATTTCATGAGACAGAAGTTAGGTATATTATATCATTATTCTTTATATCGGGAAGGTGTTATTATTTGTCTTGTTTTCATTATCATTGTTATAATAATTGTAATCATTACCATTGTTATCATTATCATTATTATTATGTTTATTATTATTACTATTATTATAATTATCTCCCCAGGGAGTGGAGAATGTGCATACACTGTGTGCGGGCGTGCCAGAATCCAATGACCGGGGTAATAATATATATCTAGCGCTTTGAGCCAGTACTTTGGAAAGGCGCTTTATAAATGCCAGGTATTATTATCTTTATCTTTATTACTATAATTACTATTGTTGGAAATGGTGTTATTATTATCATAATCATCATCTTCATCATCATCTTCTTCATCACCATATTTTGATTGATGTATTCCTCGTTTTATTTGTTCACCATTACTCGAATCCAATAATATATTATTCAGTGTGAAACGGGAGTGCCTTATTTGTTCTTTGATTCCTTCTTTCTTTTCTTTAAATAATTGAAGAAGATAATATAATGCTATATAATCAGGTGAATTAGCCATATTCGATATGTTGAATGAATGATGCCACTTTGAGGAATGTAAGAAGATAGAGAGTGCGATATCAATATAAAAAATGGGGAAGGTAGTGTGTGTGTGTGTGTGAGAGAGAGAGATACATATACATGTATATATAGAGAGAGAGAGTAAGAGAAATGGGGATTGATAAAGAAAACCATTGAAAGAAGAAAGGGATGTTGAAAATCATGAGTGTTTGACAAACTCAAGCATCATGACAAAATCAATTGAATAACATTATACTACTCGTTCGTTACTTACTTATCTTGATGTTGCTCCGACATATACGCTCCGGCGACAATTATTCCGGGCTTTATTTCGTCAATGTTAAAGGGCTGGGGTTGAGTTGGGTTGTAGACTTGCGGTTAGGGCCAGGTATAGTTTTTGTTTCAGGGTTTAAGTGAGGAATGTTTGGTCCGGGGTTAAGCAATTGTCGCCGGAACATGTGTCGTACAACCTCACGTGATATAACTTCCAAGAAGAAAGCAGGAAAACACAAAGAGCAAAATTTCCATGAACCAGAACGTGGATATCCAAAGATACCATTTATTCTACTTTTCACACAATAATACATACGTCGAATATTTCACCCTGAATTATATACGATTCATATAAATAAATATTCACTCAACCATTTGAGGTAAAGTACATACTATCATTGGACATTGTTGTCAATTATTGACGATGCGGTGCAAAATAATGATTTACAGACAGAGACAATGAAAAATAAAAATGCTTAAAAGGTTTCTTCATCAAAAATTAGTCTCATCGAAAGTATTTTAAGACCAAAATTGTGATATTGCCCTGCAGTGCAATTGAAGCAGGAAAACAACCTGCAATTCAATTGAAGCAGGAAAGCAACCTGCATTTCACTTACAGTATCTAACTTGATTACTCTTTAGATTTGTAACTCTTAACCAGATCCTTACATTGTAAAGAAAGGAAAGGGCAAGACACTCTTCACAACCGTATATTACAAATTTAGGGTATTCTTAGATTTTTGTTTATTTACAATTATTAAAATATCCTTTATTTCTTCTTCTTCTCTGGGACTATAATTTTGCCTTGGTTGAATCCTCTTAACAATGCATTTTTTCAGTTGCTTTTTCGTATAATTTGTACTTTCAAAATGTCATCATTAATTAATACTTAGTTCCACTTTACCTACCTACATGTATTATGTTCCCTCATTTCATTTTGTATAGTAACATTGTATTTTAAAGCATCGGGCTTTTAGTGTAATTGTACATCTAATACACATTATACAGGGTGTTCGGAGAGCAGTTTAATGTACGCAGTCCTCCTATCCTGTAGAATATAAACAGAACAGATGGATCGACTCATTTATTCATCTTGGAAACTAAGCTGATAAGTTATAAATGAAGTATTTACAAAAGGATGACTCAATGAATTAAAAATTTAACTTCATGAAACAAGAATTATATATAATGATAAATAATGCCATGTGTTCATAAAATGCCACGGTTAATCATTCACCGTATGATACCATAAAGGCAAATATATACAAATAAAATATGTTTTCCTTTAAATGCCATTATATTGTATTATATTATGAAAATATATGTTGATGTAACTGTAGGATATAATAGCACATATTCTTTCAGCAATTAGTATATGAATAAAAATGAAGGGGTAGATTCCAGAGGTAATTGTCCTAGGGGTAGTTGTCCAAGTGGTAGTGTAGTTGTCTCGCAGTAGATGTCAGGGACAATTGACCTACGGGAACTTTGTCCGGGAGTAATTGTGTAGAAGTTATTGTCATAGGGGTAATTGTCCTAGGGTAATTGTCCAGTGGGTAGTTGCCCAAGGGATTGTTGTCCAAGGGGTTGTTGTCCGAGGGAAAGTTGTCCTAAGGGTAGTTGTCTTGAAGTAGATTTCAGGGCAACTGTCCTACAGGTACTTTGTCGGGGAGTAATTGTGTAGAGGTAACTGTCCTCGGGATAATTGTCCTAGCGGTAATTACCCTACATGTAATTGTCCTAGGGGCAATTGTCTAAGGGGTAATTGTCCAAGGGGTAGATGCCCAATGGGTGTTGCCCAATGAATATTTGTCCAAGGGGTAGTTGTCTTATGGGTAGTTGTCTTAAAGTAGATTTCAGGGGCAACTGTCCTGCAGATACTTTGAGTAATTGTGCACAGGTCATTGTCTTAGGGGGAATTGTCCGGGAGTAGATGTAAATATCCTACGAACATGTTGTATAGGGGTCATTGTTTGGATGTAATTATCATTTTGAGTAGACGTCCAAAAGTAATTGTCAAGAGATAGTTGTCCTAGGGATAGTTGTTACAGAGTAACCGTCATCAGATAACTGTCCGAGGATAGTTGTCCAGGGATAATCGTCTGGAAATAATTGTCCTGGGAGTAGTCGCCCGGGTTAATAGCCCGGATGTAATCATCCAAATAACTTCAATACAACATCTTTTGAACCTACTATTTTATCATGATATCTATCAAAATTTACAGGAAAATTTTTAAACAATGGAGGTCAAATTTACAAAGAAAAGGGACTTTACAAATGGTGGAGCATCCTCTATACATAAAATATGAAAACAACAAAATATAAGTGGAATGTTTTCATCTTCTAAGGAATTACTATCACAGTTGGGGCAGGACTATGGTATTTTACATTAACCCTTAGACTACGGGAACCGGGTGGCTCCTGTATTAATCCAATGAGAGTTAAAGAATTCAGTAGTCAACGGGTTAAAATGATTCTGTCGAGAATTCAATACTTTAAAAATATGACTCGACTGCTGACGTATATTGATTAATTTTTTCGTTGAAGATTATCCTTCTCAACATGTATTTTAAATATTACTAATGTTTTTAAAAGAGAGTGGAAATACATGGAATTGTATTAACTGAAATAAGAAATCAGAAACCTTAATAGAACAAAATGAAATAGCAAATGTACAAGATAAACATTTGTTTATATTTCGACGGAATATTCTCTTGTACTTGGCCTTAACGTTTTGAAATATCCCCGTCGTTAACTAAACCCTCGGCAAGACATAATAAATATATCCGTAAATCTAACGCGTAAATTAAGGCATTTTATTTATCATTGACTCATATAAAATATATAAAGCATTAAATTTACTGTAATCGTACTGATCAAAAGAAGTTTGGGGGAGAAATGATGGTGCCTCTTTCAGATGGTATATCTCCGTCGAGTATTATGTTGGAACCTTTAGCAGGTTGTTGGCTTCATCAGGAGGACAAATCATTTCAACAAACATCAGGTTTGAGGATTCTGGGGATATCATTTCATGATGTGACACTTTGAAGCTGATTAACTGTTGATTAAAATAACACTGAAAAGCTGTAAGAGAAGAGAAATGGAAAAGATACGAACAATAAATCGCAAGTAAAATTCAGTGGTTGATGAAGCAAGAAATACCACATTAGAAAAGACCAGAAGATGGCGCAATTCAGTTTATAATTATGTCCACATTTATTATCGGCGCTGTAAGAGTAAATGTGGTTAATTCGTTGGTGAACAGCAGCAAATTGAAAAGTTGATGAAAATTAAGTAATAACTTATATGTGTTTAGAAGAAATGTTATATTTCAATTAGTATAACTAGATCAAAATAATAACTTTATGTACAAAGAGATAGAAAGACAGATAGCGCGGCTGATTCTAAGCGCCAATAATAGTGAATTGATTTTAAGTTTTAAAAAACAGTAGTTTCGTTACCAAATGTATTTGAAATTGAAATTTGATATGCATTATTCCTTCAGAAATTTGTCTCTTGGTATAAGTTTACATAGGGAAAGAATACACAGGGAACAACAAAAGGCTCAATGAATTGTCTGCAACACAAGAGGCAATATTTCTCAATCCAGAGGCCCAGTAAAAATATTTGGGATTGTGCGCGGGGGGGGGGGGGGGAGTCTGACCCAATTTTTGTTCCAAATGAGTCGAAAAGTTTCCAACAAGCCCATTAAAAAAATTAAAAGGATAAGAAAGAATCATTGTAATCAATTTATACGATTTGAAGACAAATCACTAGAAAATCTTGAGTTGCGGAAAGAAATATTTGAAATGGGTGGCATATCCCAACCCCCCCCCCCCTTTTGCAATGCCCCTGTTAACGTTTAAGATCAATGTGCTTTAATTTAAGGGCAGTCTAAGCTATTTTTGCCCATACGATAGGAACCACATCTCAGATTTTAATATATCTTGGCCCCGTTGCATAAAACTTACCATTAATGTTAAGTGGGATTTCAATGGTAACTTCCATAGAATCCTTGATGCTGATTGGTTATGGTGTCTTGTTACTAAGGTAGTTACCACTGAAAGCAAAGTTACCATTGGTAAGTTTTATGCAGCAGGGCCCTGATTGTACTAAATTGATACCCCGACCAGAGCTTGGATCAGACCAAATATCAAGTGAAATGCTACTTTCATGTCAGTTTATGTTCATAATCCTAAAATACTATCTAACGTATGGGATACAAAATGATCAAATAGCATGGACTTTGCCTTTAAATGATAATGCAGTGTTTTCAACTTACGTGTTTTGTTGGTTGCTATTAGACGGGTGAGGGCGGAAATACAAAATCAGATGTGTTACTATAAAAAATCGCAGTCTTCGTCACTGTGGTCAGGACAGTCATATTTACCATTGCACATGCCGGATATAGAATAGCACATATCCACTAATTGACATCGTACCTGGCCATCAGGACAACCTGCAATAGAAAAGTATTAAAATCAACCGGGTTGAATAATTTCAGGGTTGGATCCAGGATTTTGTAAGAGGGGGCACACTCTCAAAAATATCTGACAAGCAACCAAAAAAAAAAAATCAAGTGGACTTTGGGGTTGAAATATTGAAGGATAAAAAAATATTTGGGGGGTTGTGTATTGCCTCTTGGATTTCAAAAAGGGGCATGGGCCGGTTCTGCCCCCTTCAATCCGGCAGTGTATATATCTATTAAAGAACGAGTTCTTAAAGGGAGTGGCAAGTCGTAATCCATGGGCCTGACCAGTTGGCCTGACTCGGGGAAATTCGGATACAATCAGGTCCAATCGTGCGCTACCGAAGGAATGTTATTGCCGGATTCCTCGCGCGATCGTTAACTCGAATCCCTCCATACGCAACCGACCAATGAGATTCAAATACTGGAATAAAGAACACGCGATCTTGTTTACTCAAATTTGGGTCAATGTGCGAACTTTTATTAGCTGCGCACGATAAATTGAAGTCGTTTTGAACTTTGATCCAGAGAAAGGAGCAGCCAACTGTAAAAGCGCCCATAAATTGCGACTTGTCGCTCCCTTTAATTGTGAATTTTCAACCATAACATTTTACTCTCTTCAGAACTAAAGGATAGTGAACAGCCATATGCGATTAAAGTGAGCAAATTCATTTCCGTAGAGTATGATTTTTAGACCCTTGTCGGCAATTTCGTATATTTCTGGAATGAAAACGCAAAAAAATCGAAACTTCGGATTTGTTGTCAATACTTCAGTTCTCACCCGATTTCAGAGATATTTCTTTTCGTCAAAGCGTCTCATCATTGTTAAATATTGATAATCTACGAAGTTTGGACGCAACACGCTTAACTTTTACACGAGATGTTGAAACTTTTCTCTAGTCAGAGCAGCAACTCCTGATGTAAGAATTCAAACAGTTTTGTGTAGTCTTTTGGCCTGCGATCTTGAATTTTTAGTTTCATATCGTTCTAAACATTATCAATACCATGTAAAGATCGACATCAGATAACGCTAAAAATTACCGACAGGTCAATTATCTCTAGGATGTTTATAAACACATGAGATAGTTATTCGAGGGGGAAATTGAGGGGGAAATTGAGGGATAATTGTTGTGGGGAAAATCATCCTGGCAGTAACTGTACTCTGGAGAAGTTGTCCATTATGAAGATTAAGCTAACAGAAATGAAAAAATGGCTTGCTAGTTTTATTACTAACAATATAGTAAAATTCCTCCATATGCCCCCGAAAAGGAGGTGGTCAAATAATTTTTCTCCCAGTGCTGTATTTTTCAGATAACATGCTGAGGAAGATACATCCCCCGCCCACCCCCACCCCCCTCGTAACCACCCTGGTATGAAGCCTATAGGAGATAAGGGGGAGATTTAATTCCGAGTTTCTCGTCTCCTTGCTTCTTCCGTTTTAGGACCGCCTCCGTGTTTTCCCTTCATTATTTTTGTTCTGAAATGAAATTCATAAGAATCTGAGAACATCTAGGTAATAGGGTCACATTAATCACTGATATATTGCTACTTCATCTTCTTTTAAGCCTCTGTAGTGCGTATACAAATTAAATTAAACGAGAAAATTTTGAGTTGTAATTAACTCAACAGAATTTGTATGTACAGAAGAAAATACCAAATAATTATCAAACAAACATGAAACAACGTAACAACGACTTACAAAACCATTCGTCATGATGATTAGGGCATGCTGTATGGCCGTCGCATTCTTGATGGGGGAAAAAGCACACGCTTTCATGGAGGCACCTGGTACCGTTCATGTCAAGGCAAAAATCCCAGAAAACATCCGTCTGGCCAAGGTAGATGTTGTAGGCATCGTGGACTGTGAAGAAAAATGAATGGACAAATAAATATAATAATCCTCCTAGAACTCTATTACTATTCCCCTGGTCTTCATGTTCATGGCATATTGCGGTATCAGGGATTTCAGATGAGTGCTAAGAAATTGATAATAATGAGGGAAGAATTCCGACGGTATTAGTGAAACGGAAAACAAGAGAAAATACAAAAGTGAAAAGTACAAGCTGAAGGGGAAAATATGATGAGCATAAATCGTATTGTCGATCAACTGTATAGGTAATGTTTAGTGACATTTTGAACTATCCAACATAATAAGTCTGTCGACAATAAGCGATTTCGTAATTGGCCCATGAGCAACTTTTCGCAAATGACCTTTCCCTTTTTTCATTAGGATAGGCATCTTTTCAAAGAAAGATAATACGTGAGCTTGCCCGACATAGCAACCTACAGAATTCAAACTCTATGAAAGAAAGACATCGTAGACCAGGTGACTAGAATAGCACGTCAATGAACATTTGGGAAAGCGCATTGTTTGCAAGTTGGCTATCATTTGGCAGACTGTCAAATACCAACCATCAATGAACACTTTGTTGCTTTTCAGTGGATTTAATGAAAAGTATAATTAAATGAATATATGAATAATCATTACATTACATCACAGTCAATGCTTATCCCAGTGAATTTTAAACGAACATGCCAGTTTATGTCAAATGACCTTTATCTGCTCATGCGCAAATACTAATTACGAAATCGCTTATTGTATGCGATGTTGTTCCACAGGGGTATAGCATATTCAAAACATTTTGTTATGACTGAAGGTACTAAATACAGATCTTTTGGAAAGACCCTAAGTTTCTTACAGATAGATATTTTATAGATAACGCTATAAGCGGTAAGATGTAGCCTTGTCATGAGAACACTCTGTCCGCTTATACCTTAATTAGATTTTTCTTCACATTTTAACTTATTTCTATCCTATTTCCAAAAATACATCAAATATCTTACCAGTCCTTATTCTAGAAGTGATTCTAGAGATAAGAATGAGTTATAATCACCATATAAGTACCATGGAATGCCTGGAACTCTGTAATTACGAAGTCCTGAAAATACCCTAGTTTAATAGATTTTCTTTACATTTACACCTATTTTCATCTTATTTTCATCTCATTTTCATCTCATTTTCATCTCATTCTACACTAAAAGAAAGGTGATCCGACATTTCCTCCTGCAACATTTACTCCCGGTGATATAGGGTTAGAGTCAGGAATACAAGAAGCTGCAGTTCGTAATTACGATTTGCGCATGTGCAGATAAAGGTCATTCGTATACCGAGTAATTATTGACCTTTATAAAACGAAGTTATTTTGTTAGTCTTTAATCACGGCGGCGTGCTAGCTATTGCTACATTTAGATCTTTTCTTTGCTGTTCTAGCTCAAGCTCTGTCGATCCTCAAAACGCGAGGAATTGCTCTGATTGCGAGAAGTCGACACGCGGGTCTAGCAGACCGCCTTTACGCACCGTCAACGTTACTTGTTGTTTTCTTATTTTTAACTTTGAAATACTTCGTTAATTTTCTACCAAAAATTTTCATGAATAATTTAGCTCCTGGTAGAGAAAATCACTATGAACACGATGACAAAGAAAGCGGACAAAATATACAGCTCCTCACTGTACCCTCCATAATTGTTCTGGTAGACAAAAGAACATCCCTTCATTGCTATTATGTAAAATAAGTAGAACAGGTGAATATGCATGTGACACCTATTCTACATATTTTTACATAATAGCAATGAAGGGATGTTCTTTTGTCTACCAGAGCAATTGTGGAGGGTACAGTGAGGAGCTGTATATTTTGTCCGCTTCTTTGTTCGACATGTTCATAGTGAATGAACCAAATCAAAAGCTTCTGCGACATGGCCTGAAGGGACCGCTCAGCTGATTCCAAACATGGGGAAATAAAAAATTGTTATCGCATATAGGGCATGATAAGTTCCACATATAAAAACAGTACGACTGTTGACCATTTTTCTTTTTGAAAACTGAGCAAACATTTATTTGTGTGTGGAATTTTTATCAAGAGAACAGAAAGCTATGAATATTTTCAGCTTCATCCCGTTATCTACCCTTTTTCGGTCCCCACTGAATAATGGACGAGCTCAATCTTTTCTGTTAATATACCTTTTATTTGATTGATTATTTGACTGAACAGTAGAGTTTAGTGTTTAAATATGTGGGTTAAATACGTAACGAGTTGTTGAATGATTCATAACATTTTGGTCGTCTTGAATATTGATTACGTAGACGGACTGGTAAAGGCTGGTGCAGCCTATGGGTGCAGCAAGACTTCCCGCGCAATAATCAGAGGACTATTCCGCGCGTTTCGAGGATCGACCAGGGGATCGACGGAGCAGCACAATAACCTTGATTAAAGGCTATTATTTTGTACCCAACACGATAAGCGCACCAGTATGATTTTACATGTTAACCCTTTCAAGAAAATTGAACGCATTTTGTAGTTTGACTCAATAACTTTTGTTTTAGAGCTCTCAAAATATATACAGATGCATTAGTAGAAAGAAAAAAATTCTGCACACACTACGTCCATTTTTGTTGCATGACCATTCGTTTGATGCCAGGAATTATAAAAACGAGAATAAGCTTTAAAATCCTTGAATTGGCCACACATTGAGATGTTCAAATCATTGTTTTTTTTAAATCAAAATTGGCAATTTTTCAACTTTTCAACAAAATTCCTAACCATGTATAATGTTTTCAAAGACATTACACCTTATTTGAACCATGAAGCACTAAAAGCAAAATATTATTGTTGCCAATTTGAAGAACAAAATGTGATCAATTTAGCCCTCAATTAATTCCTGTCCCGAAATGGTTAAACAAGTAGCGCGTCCTCCAAAAATAAAATGCACGTGTGCGGAAAAAATTGGGGTCAGTTCATGGTCATTTGTACCATGATCTTATTGTTAGTTTTAGGGTTAGGGTTAGGTAGATAGTGTTCGTTCCAGGATTAAAGGGAAGGTAAACCCTGGCGATTTAGTTAGCTGTTTAGTTGAAGGGCACATTGTTGATTATATATGTCGAATTTCAACACATTTGGGCCTCCCTGACGCCATCAACAAGTAGTTAGAAATATCATTTTGTCGTCTGCTAGAAGGTCCTATATCGATCGTGTGCGTCGCCATTTTGAACAGATAAGCCCCGCCCTGTGACGTTTTGTCGGACCTCTCGGACCAGAAGTACCCGGATGCCGCCATAATTACGCATTTCAAAATGGTGTACTGCCAGGCGTTCGGATGCTCCAATCGGTCGGGAAAAGTTAGGAAAGGAATGGAAACTCAAATTTCCTCCTTTTCCCGACCGATTGGAGCATCCGAACGCCTGGCAGTACACCATTTTGAAACGCGTAATAATGGCGGCATCCGGGTACTTCTGGTCCGAGAGGTCCGACAAAACGTCACAGGGCGGGCTTATCTGTTCAAAATGGCGACGCACACGATCGATATAGGACCTTCTAGCAGACGACAAAATGATATTTCTAACTACTTGTTGACGGCGTCAGGGGGGCCCAAATGTGTTGAAATTCGACATATATAATCAACAATGTGCCCTTCAACTAAACAGGTAACTAAATCGCCAGGGTTTACCTTCCATTTAAGTTGGGAATGTCGTTAGTTGAGGAAATTGACTGCGGAGTGACTATCGCAGGAGCATGTGTCGTGCAGCCCCAAAGCAGTGGTCGTCTTTTCTTATACATACCACAGGTAGTCTCATCGCTGCCGTCTGAGCAGTGAGTATAGTTATCGCAAAGCCATTCAGGTAGAATGCACTGTTGACCATTTTCACACTTAATCTGACCGTGTTCACATTCAAAGGTGCCTAAACGAGAGAGAGAGGAAGAGAAAGGGACAGTAGATATTAAATAATGGTAAGCTTTAGTTTATAGGTTTACAAAAATGTAACTACATTGTTCTGGCGTCCAAAATGTCGCTAAATCTCACATGGTCGAAAATAGCTTGTCGATGGTAGACGTAGGTCAAATTCCGTTGTCTTTGGTGGTATCGTAGATGGCGTGGTCGTATTACCGCGTCAGCAACTGGCCCCAGTTTTTTGAAGCACCATGTCGGAGTGATATCGTACACAAAGTGAATACAACATGAACAGTGTAAATATTGCGTTGAATTGCTGGTAGAGTTGAATTACTAATTGCGGTGTACAAGGGAAATAAACATCACCTAAGTAGATCAGGGCCATTAGAGGTGGTTAAATTTGGGTAACCATTATGGTCACACAGTTATAAGCAACACTTATAATAGGTATTATATAGGTAATGAAATGTAAAGGACCTATGGAATGCAAGTACATAATTTGATGATGTGTATTGTTCTGTACATCACAAAATTTACAACCATTATTTTGATCTGAATATGTGTCATATATTTTTAAATATGTTTTGTAATTATTTTATTTTACCTGCTAAGCCCCGCCCCCAAAAAAATCCTTAGTCCCCTAAAAAAAGCCAAACAAAAGACACTGGTATATAAAGTATCTCTCTGTTTTGTACTTGCTCACAATAACATCGTGCGTTTTCATACAACAGATTTTCAGTACCTTTCTTTTTCTGGATGCTGGAGTAGTTCTGACATAGCATCTGCTATTGTGATTGACAGTTTATGAGTTGGTATTGTATTAAACCATGCGATGTTATTGTGAGCAGGTGCTAAACTGAGGGATATTTACATACCAGTGTCTTTTGTTTGGCTTGTTATAGGTGACTAATGATTGACTGATGATGTCACGTGAAGAATCAGACTCCAAAGGATATTTTAGTGGCGGGGCTTAGCAGGTAAAATAAAATAATTACAAAAAACATTAAAAAATATATGACACATATTCAGATCAAATGGTTGTAAATTTTGTGATGTACAGAACAATACACATCATCAAAGATCAGAATGTACTTACATTCCATAGGTCCTGTAATTTCTCGGTATTTACATTTTATGTAAAGCAAGAAATATGATAAAAATTACAAGGAAAACAACAAGTGCAAAATCTGGTATTCAACATTTCTGCATGCAGTAGCCTCTTAATGAAAAAGTGAAGGCAATGAGTTCGATATGCTCGCCACGGGAAGCGACAAAATAAAGCCGTCTGGACGAAAATAGACAATTCAATTTTCGGGGGATTATGAAAAAAGAAGAAAGAGAGAAATGTACCTATAATGTGACATTATAATTTTGTTCCATTTGTTATAAACCAAAAATCCCTTAAAAGACGTCATGAATCGGTGATCAATTAGAATCTGATCCATAAGAAGCTGGGATTCAACTCAAAGCGGTCTCGGAAAAAGTGGGCGTCTATAAGTACGCCAAAATGGTAGAAGCGTCGACTTTTGTTTTGGAAAACCATAATATTTTCGATCTGTTTATAATTCTTTTAAAAAAAATCTTTCTTGTCTTCCCAAATATAAATCCATCTATCTATTTTTCATTACATATGAATACCAGCTCCCCCCCCCCCCCCCATCGCACTCTTTCTTTACCTCGTCCACAGCCTAATTGACCACGGTGCCACTATTTGAAGAGGATTTATCTGTGATGGCCGGTGTAATTTTATTTTTCACATCTTCCTTCTTTATTTCGGTCTCTCTCTCTCTCTCTATCTATCTCTATCTATCCTTTCTCTCTCTCTCTCTCTCTCTCTCTCTCTCTCTCTCTCTCTATGTAACCATTATTCGGGCATTGAAGAAAATCAAGCAAGTTACATATTACAAGTATACATTGAAAAATCAAAGGAAAAAAGTTCAATGAAACAAAATTGTTTTGCTGAAATTAAAGAAATATAGAGAAATAGGCAAATCAAAATTGAATGATATTGTAAATTACAAAAAGTTTACCTGTTATTTTGTAATTATAGTGAATTATAAATTAAATAATAATAATGATAATAATAATTTTAAAAAATATAAACAGAGAGAAAAAATGCTATGAACTTCTTGTGGTATTTCATTAATGACGTTGAGTTAGATTAAAGAATAACTGACATTCTAAAAAGGCACACGCTAACTTTAAAGAAATATAAAAATAACTTCAAGCATGAAATGTAAAAAAACAACAACAACACAAACATACAAAAAGGAGAAATCAAAACGAATTCAAATCATTCGATTTTTACATCTGCTAATTAGAAAAGGCTTCGAAAATGAAGCATAATTATCTTACAAAACTTTGCTGACCTAACCAACTCGTTGGTGCTTGTTGAATTAAAGAGATTATACATCTGTAATGTATTAGGCTTTACTCTCTAAAACCTATTTAAATATAGCTTTCTCTCATTATTGAACACTTGACATTCAAAAAGATAATGAAATTCATCGCCAATTTTTTCTTCATTACACAAATGACATATACGGTTTTGCATTTCAATGTTAGAATACCAACCAGTTATGATAGGCAGTCGGTGAATCCCACATCTAAATTTCGTTAGAGTAATTCTCTGTGACAGCGATAGTTTTTTTTTTTCAGATAGATCTCTAACTCAGGCGATGTTTTAAAAATCCTATAATTTATACAATGACAATTGTCGTTGATCATTGAATGCCAGTTTTGAAAATGAATAACTTTCAATCTTAGTTTAGTACGCACACGCAACGCATAATTATATACTCACACGCATTCTACCTTCTCTTTTTTCTCTTGTCATCTCTTAATCTACTTTCTATCTCTCTCCCTTTCCTTCTCATTCTCTCCTTACATTCTATATTTCATCTCACTCTCTTCCTTTCTTCTCTCACCCACCCAGTCATCTCCATCTTTCAACACACGGCTGAGGACACAAAAATTAAGGGAAAACATTTTCGGTTTGGCCATTATCGAATATCAATATATAGATCTAAAATTTCCACAAACACCCATTTCTTCATTTATCTCATGGCAACAACAATATGGCGTATTACATGTATCCATAATAAATGATGGTGACGTTGCATGAGTAATACCCTCTTTGTTAAATAAAATATATAGCTATCACTTACGACACCCTAGCTTTGCGTAATTAAAAATTAAGAATCTGATATTAGATGTATATATATCAATACGCATTAAACAGTCAGATCTGATATAATTGGGTACCTCGATGATTAAAAACTTGATCGATGTGAGTCTTTATCAAGATTTGTTTTCCACCTACTCATAAGTGGATTCGCATACAAGCTTTTTAGACTTCCATATAATACCAGTTACCATTTTAGTAATGATGTTGGACATTGGTATTAAAGGAAATTCACTGGGTAGCTGAAAGTGAAAGTCGTGGGGGCAGTAATAACGAGAATAATGTAATATACTTAAATTGCCCGGTATATATATTAAAAATAAACCAATCAGATAGAAAGCTCAGACATTTCAAGGTTATTTATGATAAAATAATAATTATCGATTTTGTTCTTAGACCAATTACTACATGTTTCAAGAAAAACACATTTTGTCGTATCCATGACCATAAAAATCACTGTGCATTGCCTTTGTAGGTAATTTGGGGTACTGATCATGCAAATTGTATTGCAAAAGAAACTGTCTTTTAGAATCTATTTTAATAGCTGACGATGCCGTAAATATGAATTATAATACTGTCAGCAGTTTTGAAGTAATCAATTTAGTACAGAACGGACATAATGGACATTTGCTTATGTACTTCTCTCGCTTGTCGGTCTCCCAGGCTGTCGGTCTAATGGGCTGTCGATCTACTGGCATGACTGTAATGACCCCGAATACAACACACAATGGAAAGCGCTGTACACAAATATGGGTAAATGGGACTACGCACATAAATTATGTCACGTATTGAACTTACTCTTCTAAGATTTATCTACTTACTGCAGTCCGATTCGTCTGATCCATCTTGGCAATCCAGAAGACCGTCACACCGCCAGGTCGACGGGTAACATTTTGATCCATCAAGGCACATGTACTCCCCTTCCGGGCACAGGGCTGCACGATGGGAGCCGGATTTGAAGAGGGTAAAGAGAAAGGAGTGAGAAAGAGAGAGAGAGAGAGAAAGAAAGAAAGATGAAATGTATCGTATTAACATTACGGTATTTTCTTTGCATTCCGTAATCCTGGTTATGGCAGGAGAAAGGAAGAACTATATTCATAAACTGTCAAATAAGTCATATGATAATGATACAGGACATCCGATCTAAGTTCTTTTAAAGAACTTAGATCTTCATGTAGGAATGGGGAAGATGAAATAATCTTCGAGTAGGAATAGGGAAGATGAAATAATCTTCGAGTAGGAATGGGGAAGATTATTTAATCTTCGAAAGATGGGGAGATGAAATAATCTTCGAGTAGGAATGGGGAAGATTATTTAATCTCCAAGTAGAGGTGGGGAAGATGAAATAATCTTCAAGTAAGGATGGGGAAGATGAATTAATCTCCAAGTGGAGGTGGGGAAGATGAAATAATCTTCAAGTAAGGATGTGGAAGATGAATTAATCTCCAAGTGGATTTGGGGAAGATGAATTAATCTTCAAGTAGAGATGGGGAAGATCAATTCATCCTCAAGTTCGATGTCTTTGTAGATGAAGATTAATCCTCACAATTGATTTGATATGTACATATATTTATTTGTAATTGTTATTAAAAAATACGCTTATGCTCAAAATATATCTTGTGTATATGCCATAAACTATTCCGTTCCTTAGCAGACGTACAAATTCAACAAAAAAAATCAAGGAATAGTTTGATGAAATTCAGTAAGAAATTGAACAGAGATTTGTTCATTTTGAAATGATATGTTTTTTTTTTCCATCAAAATATGCACTGAGGCACTAACCTATAAATATATGGTTAAAAAAAAAACTTACTTTATCATTAATTAGGTAAAGTAAATAAAGATAATTGATTATGGTGTAGAATGTTACCAATTTCACAGTTGGCTCCGATGAAACCTAGTAGGCACGTGCAGTTGTAATTATTCACCATGTCTTGACAGGTCCCTCCATTTTGACAAGGGCTGGCTGCGCAGTCATCCAAATCTGAAGAGAATACCACAGGAAAAAAAGAAGGTAAATCACACTTTCTTCATCTGACGCTATAACTTATTCAAACCCAGGAGAGTCAGGCAGATTAGCTTTAAAATTGTAATTAGAGGCTCTGGTTGAAACTATGGTACCCGATTTCACACGAATAATACTTTTATTAAAGGTCCGTTAGAGGTCTTTATATCACATAATTTGTTTCTATATTCGCAGCTCTAGAGAATTGGTACTACAAAAAATGCATCCTTCCTTCGGGTCTGCACTCCTCTGTAAATTTATAGTACAACCCGTGCCACCCCGGTAACATAATTTCAACGAGGGCCTATCAGGTCAGCGTATATTTGGGTACTATTTCTTGTCACATGATGCGGAATGGACCAATAAAATACACAGATTTTTCTAATGATGAATATTATTTCAGAAATTTATTGTCATTTTTTTCAGAGGTTTATTTTCTCCACAAGGAGCCTTGTTGATACTGGTATTAGTAACGACGTAGTGCGGGATAGTGTGTAACATGGATAAGAAAGTATGATGTTAAATGGTCAGAGGTCAGTTTCCTCTTAGGCACTCGTTTTTCCGATACCACGGGGTTCATAACTCCGAAAATGGAATAAGGTTCACAATTCTGAACATTTGTTGAATTATTGATAATAGTAATAATAATAATAATTCCTACAGGGCTCTTGCTTCCATTTAATTTTCGGAATTATCCACCCTGTTCCATTTTAGGAATTAGGAATTACGAACCCTATTTCATTTACGAATTACGAATTACGAAAATTCGGTATTACGAACCTTCGGAGGAACAAACCTGAATTACGAACAGTCGGAGTAACGAACTTTCTGAACCTTCGGAAAAACGAAATATAACCATTTGATTGTGTATAAGTTTGGGAAACATTTAGCATTAGAATTGTCTTACAGTGCAACTTACCACAGTCAAATTCATCTGATTCGTCTAAGCAATCTGTTTGTCCATTACATATACCTGAGCTAAGGATACATTGTTTGTTGTCAGCACATTTCTCCATTGTTTCGAGGGGACAAGTTTTTTGTTCTGAAAGCAAAAGAAAGGGGGAGTGTTCGTCAATAAAATTTATGTCACATATTGCTATAGGTTAGTTACGTTTGACATAAATTAAAAACGAGTCATCATGATAAGCCAGAGGAGATGCGATAAGAAAATTTCGAAAGGAAAAGGATATCACATTGACATATGAATATAATTTTAATGGAAATAGTGAACAGAGACACATAAATAGGCGAGTGTGAAAGGAGGAAAAAAAGTCAGAGGATATTGGTAAAGGCCACCGCACACCTTACACCTATGGCATTAAATATTGGCAGTTTAGCAAATGAAATCCACCCTATTCAGGTTCTGAAAAGTAATATGAATAATATAAGCATTATAGGGTGTTGGTGAGCTGTCAGCTTTCTCAAGGGCATAAGGGCAAAATTAGTTTCAAACCGACTTAGAAAATTCGGCAAAGGCTGTATTATCGATTTTACTATCTGTATGACTATTCAGACACTCAGTCCAAAATATTTTTCGTTTTCAAATGATTTGTCAAATGATATTACATTTTCTTCTGAAATCGGATCGCAGACCGATCGTATAAGTGTGCGGTTGCCTTAAGAGGAGGAGTAAGAAGGCTATGACAACGTAGTATCATAGGACGTAGGGCAATTAAGAAATAGTAAACAAAAGAGAATAAGAATTAGAAGAAACTAAAAGGAAGTATAAGGGAAATAAATGGTAATTGAAAATGAATTATATCATTATTTGGAGTAAGTCTTATTTTGGAAGGAAAATGAAGAAAATGACTAAATAAAATGACCGCAAAGATCATATAAATAGAGAGTTAGCAAGCAAAAAGCCCAACTTCCCTCAAAAGCCATTTGCATAATCATTTGTATATCCTACTTAATGTTCGTAGAATTAGATTCCTATTCACTCTCAAATTTAAAAAGTTGACAAAGGTTTCTCTTGAGCTTAGGTCAAGTGCGTTTGTTTAACATCAAATACATCCGAGATCCAATGCCATTTATGACCTAACTGGACAGAAAATGGCCCATGCATCAGAGTGAAGTTAAACAACAGGAAAACCTCTAATTCACGATTTCCTCCACTTTCTCAATAATTTGACGTCAAAATACGAACTCTTGATACGGGATAATCATTCCCGACAAAAACAGCGTTTGGATGATGAGAAGAACTACATCTCAGCGATATTATCTATTGCGGGTGAGATAATGAAACCAAGAATAGCAGAGCTTGCTAATTGATGTGGGAGCACTGTCGTATATTAGTGAAGGCCCTTGCCTCTTATACGAGGAGTCCTGTGTTCGATCCTCGCTGACTCTAAGTATTATAATTAGATAAATGCGACCCTTAAAGTATCAAAAATCAAGATAATGATAGGGGTGCGCGAACATGCTGTAATGGCCTTCCTGTTCGGCGGAATATCCCGGACACGAAATGGCAATAGGGAGTTTTAGTTCAGCAACGTACGCGGGATTCTGGGACGGAGATTAACAATTGCACATGACAAAGGACGCCCTTGTTTTTGTGGAAAAATGAAGAACCGGAACAGTAGTTTCGTCCTAGATTCAGAGCGAACGATGCATTTGCAATTTATCGTGCGCTCTTGATGCCGTTCCGGTTCTTTCATTTTCGACAAAGAATGTCTAGGCGTCCTTTGTCATGTGCAATTGGTAATCTCCGTCTTCAATCCTGCGTACGTTGCTTTTCGAAAACTTCCTAATGAAACGATTGAGACGCAATTCCTGAATCATTTGAAACTTTTTTGCTGTGTCGGTTGTCACTTTGACTATCTCCCATCATCGGTAGATATTACGTTGTTTGTGGCGCCACCCCCAAGAGAGGCGCTTAATGTGTGAATCGCCACAGGAACGGAATGCAAAGGGGTTTCAAGTGACTCCCTTGTGCACCCTTGCCTTGCCCTATACACCACGCCCACATCTTTGAAAGTGTCTTAATGAATGGAAAATCCCTGTGAATGGAAGATCGTTGACCTTTCGGTTGTTTTGGCATTTGTTGAAGAAGCCTGTGATCGTCAGACAACTGACGTCCATTGGTCAGCTTCTTCATCTTTTTATTTCTATTTTGTCTCTTCCTTTTCTCTGATCTCTCTTCCTTATACTCCCTTTTCACCAGTGTACCGTATTTTGTATGGCCCCGTGCAATCCAATGTGAATTTCGAGAGCACTGACATTTGTTTTTATCGTCATTCGACTTTTATCGTGCGTTAGTGGTTACCCTTCTCTTTCGCTCTCTAAATCTGAAGTTTTCTGGCTTTTTTATAATTGAATATCTCCATAAAAACTCTTTGTGACGTTACTTTTCCTGTCCCTTATTCACTTAGTATGGCTATATTCTTCATGTTTTATCAGTATTTCCATTATCGTTCGGCCATTTAAGACTGGATGTGGCTTGAGAAATACCTTTATCTCTCTCTCTCTCTCTCACTCTCTCTCAAGTTCTAGAGAAGGTGGTTAAACTGTGCACGAAGTTATGATTAAATACTAGAAAATAGATAATATTAAAAAAGAAAATGCCTATTTAGTATTTTGTCTATGTTCTTTTTCAAAACACATAGATATCAACACCTTAAACTTAATTATCTATACAACCAAATGCATATTCATATAGTTTGATTCATAATTATCTTTTTTATCATATCGCCATTGTGTTATCAGTTATATTGCAAAAAGTAAGTCCTCTTTTTTTTTCTTTTTTAATGAAAATAGATTGTCATTCACTTTTTCATCCCCCTTAAGTTGCCCCTGCCACCCCTCCACCCCTCTCACTCTATCTATCTATATATCGCTTTCTCTGTCTCTGTGTTTTTTCTTTTCATTTTCTTTCTCCTTTCGCTAAACTGCACCTATTTTTCTTTCTGGAAAACTGCATTATTCTCCTTTCTTATTCTCTCATCTTGTTCGCACTTCTTTAATGCAACGTCTGTAACTTTTGCAACTATTTATCCAATTTGTATAATTTGTCTGACCTAAATTCTATTATGTCACTAAGTCTTTTGGGCATGCAGCATACAATATTTGCTTTCTTTATAATAGCACGCCCCTCCGTTTCATTGTATACGTTAGGTCAATAATGATCCGTTTGTGTAAATTATTTTTTGTAATCTTCTCAATACTAATTTTTTTTTTGGGTGCATGAGTATAATATTCTTATGGTCTTTCTTATTTTCACTTGGCGGCCCCGTTTTATAAGCTCTGCTTTTTCCGGGGTCACCAAACTATCATTTTATTTTGTAAAAATTTTCGATGTGTTCCTATTTTGTTTGTGTATCTTTTGATGGTTTAATAAATAAATGAAATGAATTGAATTGAACTGAATATACAAAGTAATTACATTGCTTTATATTTGATCACTGAATCGATATGTATCATGTTTAAACGGAAAAAATAAATCAAAACTCACATCAAATCAAACGTCTTAACCAAGAACCAAGACATATTGGCCTAATTAGATTCAAATTGCAATGTATAATTATGGAAGAGAGTTTCTCAAATCCAGACAAAATTTATTTAATCTTAACACCGAATGCCCTCTTCCTGGGCAGTAATTATTTTGCGGAAAAAATAACCGTACCAGTATCATTGATCTTCCCACTGCAAAATATTGACGTCATTATGTATCTTCGACGTGGCTCATTTCATTCTCTTTCATTCCACGAAAACATGTGTATTTTGCTCCCCAAAGGCAGATACTGATTTGGCATATTAATGATTTAACTTTGTTCCTCGAAACAATTTCAAAACTCCTCAAAAACAAAATCAAAAGTCCGCCCAGTTTTACCAGCCTTCATTTGCATTGTGTCCAGCAATTAAAGGGGCACTGATGGCATGGGGGAGCACTGGGAGCGTTTCATCAAGCGTTTGTCGGTGATTTTTACCGACAAATTTGCTCTCAGCCAATCAGATGCAAGGATTTCAGTAGCTTATAACAGTTGTCGGTAAAAATCACTGACAAAACGCTTGATGAAACGCCCCCACTGGTCTCACTAAGTAGATAACATTCGATAGCAAAAGGCCATCGAGTTCGACAAGGGTGTGGAACTATGGTGTGGAACTATGGTGTGGAAGGGGGTCATATCATCTTCTGTTCACATTGCCTGCCCACCCCCTCTCTCCCTTTCCCTTTCCCCCTTCCATTTTCGTCATTCGACTGAGGAGCACGTGCCCCCTGGCACCCCATACTGCAAAAACCACGGTGTTAATTCAACACCATCTTGGCATCAATATTAGGCTACACCAGAAAAGTGTTAAAACAACACCAGTTTGATATTGGTACCGAGATGGTGTTGATTCGAAACTGGTGTTGATTTAACACTTATCTGGTGTAGCCCAATATAGATACTGAGATGGTGTTTTGAATTAACACCCTGGTTTTTGCATTGCATAGCTACGTCATTTTTTTTACTTCACCCTATTCTCCATAATTCTTGTGTTGAGAGCCAGAAGGGCGTTAACTCATATGTTTTAACACAGAGTTAACGCCCTTCTGGCCCTCAACACATCATCACGAAGCCTCCCCCCCCCCCCCCCCCCCCATAATGCTAATTGCACTCTCGCCGTCTTCTCTGGCATTATTTTCTTATCACTGCCTTTTACTTCCACGTGCTGCACGCATCTACCTTCATCATCCCAAATATCATTCTAACAATCAGCTCTAATAGAATAGTAAAATCTCTCATGCAATAACAGAAGGATTAATTTCTAACCAGAGGGGAAGCTTTCAAACCGAATTAAGTTTCTTCATCGGAGGTGGATTGAAAAGTCTTTAAAATGGAATCCTGGCTCGGAGCAGTTTGATAGCTAATCATCGATTGTCCAATCATATGTATTTACGGTTGAATTTGATATGTAAAAGGAACCATTCATGACGTCATATTGGTCTTGTTGACAATACTGGTAATATTCATGATATTGGAGTATGAAAACGGAAATAAGAGTGACCGTTGAAAGATTAGCCGATCATAATCATGAATAATAATTGCACAACACCTGTGAGTATAACATCAGAGCTTACCAGCTTATAGTGATTATAAGTGGAGGAGTGGTGGTAAAGTGCTTCATTCAGTTGACTTTCAGTCAAGAGGTAGAGGGTTCGAATCCCAGCCCGGCACTAACGTCCTTTGGCAAGACTATTTTCCACATTTGACACTTTCTGGTCGCTACATATTTGGCCACCCGGCTCTGACCACGTTAAAATTGTTGGAGCGCCATCCAACTAGTCACCAATATTATCTTTCTTATTATAAGTATTATTATTATTAGTAGTAGTAGTAGTATTAATTATCATTATTATTATTAATATCATCATTATCATTATTGCTATTATTATTATCATTATTATTGTTATTAATAATATCATTATTACTATTATTATATGTCAATATTATTATTATTATTATGAATAGTGATATTACTATCATTATTACCTATATAAGGCATTTTAGCGGCGCATTAAAAACGCATATTTTTGTCCGCTTGATTTGCGCGTGCAATATGAGAGGATATTGCACGGAACGCTGAATTCCCCATAGGCTACAGTACTAAACTTGCCGAGCAATGTTATATTTTGTCTTGGGGTCTTTCACAAAGAGTTAAGTTGGACTTAAAGTCATGCGTAAGTGCCAATGCGCATAGGTATTAAACGCGCAATCTCATTGGTAGATTAACCAATAGCGCGCGTCCGCTGAGCATGATCTGACAAATGCCGTGATGTGTCATTATACCGCACACAACTAGGAATTTAAGTGCGACTGTTAGTCAAACTTAACTCTTTAAGTCAAACTGTGATCACACTGACTATGATGAGGGGCTCTGTTAACTGAATGTGGTTGGTTAAATGATTTTTATTCAGTTCTAAATCATTTTCCTGTAGGGTATAGATCATAATAATTATATTGGATGTCTTTATTTCATGGAATACAAGGAAATATTACACTCGTTAGGGCCAATATTGCACTCATCTTCGATTCGTGCAATATTAGCCCTAACTCGTGGAATATTCTCTGGTATTCAATTCAGAGCCGGCATCCAATATAATATAATTATCAGCATCGTCGTTGGTCATCCTCCCCCTCCTCATTATAACAAAACATTTTCAATAAGTGCTTGCTCTCGTCTGGCTATTTCCGTTTCTTTTTTCAAAAAACAAGTGTGATACTTGTAGCCTTCATTCATTTTATTTCGGTTTCTTGTTTTTCATTAGGTTTCTTCCTTGTTCGTCAGAGGGTAAGTAAAGTGTGTTGCTTCTGATCATTTCCGGTTCTTAGTTTAGATACTTAATTCAGTTTCTTCTTTTCATTTGTCAGTGGGTAGATAGACTGTGTGTCAGTGTACCAATCAAGAAAGGCGATGGAAAACTTACGACAGGAAATTAGACTGGCAATCGTGTTATCCTAGTAGATGTTTAATGGGGGCATTAGCATTATTAAAAAAACAAAGAATGAGTTTTAATCCAAAGGTTTTTCCCCGGTTTGAATGTTTGTAGACAGGGCTGAATATAAGTGTTTACCGTCTTGGTTTAGCCACTCCATTTAGTGTATCTTCCTCAGTCTCTCCCTCTCTCTCTGTCTCCTTTCTCTCTTCTTTCTCCCCCCCCCCCCCCTCCTCCTTCTATCTCTCTCTCTCTCTCTCCTCCTCTCTGGTTTATGTCTACTCATCTATGTCTCGCTCTCTCTTCATTTGCTATAGACCATATTTCTGTCACTACACTCTTAAAAATGCGTGGTCAAAAATAACCCCAAACGGGGTTACAAATGACCCCGCATGCGGGATCAACTATGCACAAACCCCGTGCGGGGTCACATTGACCCCGCACGGGGTCACCCAAAGTAACCACATAGCGTGGTTACATTTCGACCCCGAATGTGGTCAAAATTTAACCACGATTGCGTGGTCATTTCTGCATAACTTGACCCCGCATAATTTGACCCCGCATACTAATGATCATTACCTTATAACCCCGTCAAAACGTACGGGGTCATTTCTTCCGACCACGCAACGTGGTCATTTCCCGTCGGACGGGGTTGATACTTCTGCCGGATGCGCGTGTACCATCCACGTTTCAAAGATTAAAAAAAAAAAAGCTAATGTCAAGTAATATCATAACATAACATATTTTGTATATTTTGCTCACTATGACCTATAACCTATCCTCTCCTATCGTATAGCATATCATACCCCTATCATCCTACTTTAAAGGAGAATCAACCCCTAATTACAAATTTACTAATTTTGGAAGGTGTAATATATTCCTACTTATTGGCCTAAATCATTTTCTAATAAGATATCAGAAAATGGGAAAATAAAGATATTCCAACAGCCGCTATCGTCTCCTACTCATTTCCATGGGGGCTGCCATTTTCTTGCTGATTTGGAGTTGTACATGAACCATTGAGAAATATTCAAGTCAAGAAGATATTTTGAATCCAATACCTAAATTGCTTTTCTTCATTACCTAAAATCCCATATGTGACGAAAAATATAAAGTGGGTGTTTACATGTATTATACAAATTAAATCTTTATAATGATATTTTTAAATTGTCTGGTTTTGCTTAACAAAAATCTATTTTCTTGGGTTTGCCAAACAGAGCAGGACATAATATATGCAGCATGCATTCTGACTTTTCAAATCCATTATCCGAAAGCAGGTGAATGCATAGCTTGCCGCTATAGATGCTCAGGGAAGAAACATCCATAAATTTGAATTAATTTGCTCCGTCCCATACGTCACAGTATCGAGAAAATAGATTTCTATTAAGCGAATATCGATTTTCAACAGAAATATATAAGGAAATCTTCAGTTTAAAAATAAATTGACATATCTATTCAATATTTTTAATCTAAAACTGGTTTTTAATTTTGAAAAAGGCAATTGGGCATTTGGATTAAGAAAATCTTCATGTACACATAAAAAAAATGGCAGCCCCCATGTACTGCTAGCAGACGATACATATTGGGAGCAGATGATAAATTTTGCTCAGAAAATCTTGATTCGTATCGATCTCGTATATTTTGACGCGAAGCCATATAGTCCAACAAGTAGAAATAAATAGCACCTTTGAACACTATCGTCTGTATTTTTGAGCGTAATTCTCCTTTAACCCTACTCCTATTATAGTCCTACATCCTATACCTATATATCCTGAAAACCTTTACATTATATAGGGACTGTATTGCAGTGCTTGCTAAAAGTGGTTAAAGATTTTAATTTAATTTTCTAATGTAGATTTTTAGATCTTAAACCTAATTACATGTTTGAATATGTACAACATAATAATTAGTATACATACATTTTTCATCACATTTCAAAGTGCAATCATTGCATAAAAACTTCAAAATCAAGTGTCATTTATATATATAAATTCTGGTTGTTTACGGTTGCTCATGGGTATTCAGGATACATCATGAATATTCATGACAATGGCCCAACGTTTAACCAAGTAGAAGTCGGACCAATACTTTGCTGATGAATAAGCAATATTTCAAATGGTTAGTGATTAACCAGTGAAATTGGAACATTGTGACCAACATATTTTTGGAAATAACCCATAGGCCTATGGTGTTGACCAATCGCATTGGTACATTTTTTGACCAGTCCTTTTTTAGAGTGCATTAAAATGACCAGTTTTTGCGTGGTCATTTTGACCACGCAAAAACTGGTCATTTTAATGCAGCGGGAGCATTATTGATCGAAAACAACCCCGAAACGTGGTCGAATAAATTCGACCACGCAATATGCGACCCCGCATTTTCAAGAGTGTACCTCACGTAACATCATCTTTCATTAGTCGTATGATGTTACTTAAGATTCTAGTCAGATTTACAAAAAGTTTGTAAACGATGTCTATATCTTTGTTTACTCCCGTTCTTACATGCTTAGTTTCTTTCAATATTTGTTTAATATATGAAATTGTCTTACACTCGTCTACTTTGCATTATATGTTATATCATATTTAGCTTACCGTAAGGATTATCTTTTTTATTTCCATCTGTTCAGAAGCTTCTAAACAGATCCAATATAATACGTTTTAGACACACTATTACTTCTAGCAACAGCACAATGATTGTATCTTCTCTTTCTGAAGCTGAAGGGGGCAACTTTCTGTAATTTGAACCCGAGGCATTTAGCCATTTCTATCCAACTGGGATACTACTTTTTATAGTTTTTCTTTGAAAGATAAATATATTTCCTAGCCATGAGTTATATAAGATCTGATTGTAATTTCAAAAGTATATCAATCATTCATACAGCTTTAGTGATTATTCCATGATATATCAAATAATTTTTCCTTCCACTTTTTGTATGACCTTTGGGCATGTTACTACAAGTAGAGATGGAATTTGGATGTGTATGTATATTTTGGTTGCTGTATGAAGTCTACTTTGATGAGACATGCTTACAAAGTTGAAATAAAAGCAGTGTGTACTCAAATTATTTTGGAACAATTTTTGCGTCTACCGTCGGAACAATGTTATAAGGCACTCTACCGATTGTTTTTATATATTATTTTTATGCGTGATTTGCATAAAAGAGATTATCATGAATTAAGAATATAACAAAAATATTACGATGCCATTTTTACTGGAAAATAAATTTCGATCAAACATTGATTTCAGCTGTATAAATTAAATGGTTTTAGTATTGAAAGATAAATTTCACAGGATATTCAAGACGCATGAAGATAGGGGGTGTTTTGCTTTTGTTTTGTTTTTCTTTTGGTTTTAAGAGCAAACTTCTATCATCATTATACAGTGCGGATTTTAAAAAAGTATATCAAACTTGGATAGCTTCTAATTAAGACGCCTTACCCAATCTGACCTTATTTATTTCATTTTTAATATTAACTTGTTTTCTGTGTAATGATACTTTATTTATGACTTTTCTGCCACGGATGACTGAGCACCAGGGTTTTTCAAAAGTATCTTTAAATCTCCTTATACTTATTGGGCTGATGCAACGAATGTGGGTCAAGCCATATGTATGTGTTACTTTAGTTTTAAAATCCTTTTCAAAGTTAAATACTCCTTCGTGCTTAAATGCTTCATTGTTTAAAGTGACTCAGTGTGTCTAAGCTTTCACCTGACCTGTTTGCAATCCATAGGATAACTGACTTCTCGTCTCTTGATAACTAAAAACTACTTATGTCCCAAGAACCATTTCACCTGCAAAAGCTGCAAAGTGTGTTTTTTATATCTCGAATAGCACATAGACTCTACGCTTTTCTCACCTCAAAGATTGAAGAATTTCAAGGAAGAAAATTGTTAAAATTTACTGAAGTAATTGGTGGTTGACTTTCATGAAAAGAGATAGCTTCCCAAATAAAAGTTGTGTCTACATTTTTGATACTGTAGTATGTCAACAAGTTTTTGGTTTCGGAAGACAAATGTTCTCATATTAATATCAAGAATATATAAAGAACGGCATTTTCGGTCCCTGAGAATTAGCGGCATATATCATGCTATTTGAGATATTAAACATTATTACACATTTTTTAGAGGGCGGACACAAAAGATTTAAAAAGGAAACAGTTTTCTCTATTTTTTCCCTTTATAACATCTTCCCTGAAACGTTACCGGCTATAAAAAAGAACAAGACCCTAAAATGGAATATATAATTATGCTCTTCCCAGAGGTAATGTGAGACAAATATCGAGGAAATTACTCTCCACACGCCGTTTATGATCCTCATTAACACTTCCAAGATGTTAAAATGGTAAACTGAAGCTTTGGCCTTTCGAAGCTTTTTATTAATGGATACTCAGATGTTGAAAAGTAGCCCGATTATTAGTTTCCACTCGGCCAAATTCCTTTCTCGAGAAAAGTGTCAAAAATAACCGTGCTGTCAATTTGTCAATAGACAAATTCTGACAAGACAATTCCGTGAATGAAGGGTTTGGTAATGATATTAAAGAAAGATATAGGGTGGGTGTGTGTGTGTGTGTGTGTGTGTGTGTGAGGGGGGGGGATAGAATGGGAAACGATGAAGAGAGAGGGGAGAAAGAGGCGGATAGATAGAGGCTGGAGATGGTAGAGGCTTAGCTTTGCCCTATAAAAAAACAGCACCTTACCGGAAATGCCGTCAATACGCAGTTCAAGGGCCCAAACCACGTACTAGGTTCACTTTTACCTTTCATCATCTTCAATCTAGGCAATATCAACCACTATTACAATGACCATCTGTATTAATACTGCTCTTCCTGTGGGCCCTGCAATCATTATTAGCGCATCATGGACGTGTGCCCATGTACATCTGAGTCGAGAGGTACAAAATGGCAAAAACACCTTGTCCTAAGATGTAAGCACTGAGCAGGAGCGAACCCGCGACCTCTCGTATGAGAGTTAAGATCCTTCACTAATATACTACAGTATATTGAAAGCCATGCACATGTTTACACAACTTGGCATTTTATAGGTGTCTTCTTGTCATATAGATTACACCAGGAAAGAAAGTCCTTTAACTTCTTTTAAAAAAAAACGGTTTCTTGCCATTCGACAGGGGACACGTACATTATATCGGATGATCATCTTTTTGAAATGTAAAGGTCGTACTTTATACTAGAAAGAAAAAAAAATGACGGCATACTATCAAATGTAGTCAGTAAAATATGAAAAGCATGTTGTTTTTTTTAAATCTTTTAACAAGTATATTATGGTGTATATTCGCTTGTTATCATTGATAAGTCAGAAGAAATGGGGATTATTTAAGAAAGAAGTCCTTTACTTTTTTAAAAAGGCAAAATGCTTCAGCCTTTCTGGCCCTTATTTGTTCCAAACATAAACACGGATGATCATCATCTTTGAAAGGTAAAGATCGTACTTCATACTAGACAAAACAAATGAGGGTATACTTTTAAATGTAGCCAGTAGAATATTAAAAACATGTTTTGGGGGTCTTTTTAAAAAATCTGTAACGAGTAAATATATCAGATTGTTAACATGGATTAAAATATATAATTTTTTTTCCAAGTAGTTGGGTGACACTTCGAAAGTTCCTAATTGATTTTTGTCTATTTACATGTATGTTTTTGTAATGTTTGTTGTATTTAGAATGGCCAAGGATATAATTTTGAAATTCTGCATGTGTGTATATATATACATGTATATATATATATATATATATATATATATATATATATATATATATATCTTCTTGTATATTTATATGTATGATATTTTTTAATAAAGGAACCCTGATGAAGGGTGAAAGAAAAAAGAAAGAAAAACTAATTGCCGTGGAATGGGCACCAGGTGTAGAACATATATATTATATTCTTCATACATGCCTAGTAAAAAAAGATTGTTGTCCTCGCATATTTGCTGCAAAATAAGCTCTAAAATCTCTTCCAAGCAAAACAGAAAAGCAGTTGTAAAATAGTATTTATTGCCTAAATCGAACTTCGCCGGGGGTGGGGAAGCGCAAACGACTTTGAAGGCATAGCAGAATATTTGGAAGGGTTGTCATTGGAGATATTTGAGATGTAGCACTGTGAATTTCTGTCCCTCGCGTGCACCCAAAATTCAAGAAATAACAAATATTGCATAATACCCATAAAAACAACGGTATTAGCAGAGTTTATACGATAATTTTGTTCTCGATTTCCATATGTCAACGTTGTCTAATAGTGCAATTCGACACCTACACATTTCCGGTTTACTAGCATAACCTTTGCTTGTTTCACTAATAAACAATTATGAAATGAGCAGAATTTGGAACTTTACACTGATATCTTGTTTTATTTTGATATCTGCTTTATTTTTGTTTTGATCATCTTTCACTAAGTTATTCATCGAACGGTTGTGAACTTGGTAACAACAACCGTGTCATCGAGACAGCTTTACTCTCTGGATTATCACATGTTGGGCAATTACCACCGGACAACTACTCCAAATACAATTACCCCGAAGGGGGGCCACAAGAAACTATCGCTGCCATAATTATTACCCCCTAAAGAAACGTCTAAGAGACAACGGATGGTAATGTCCTGGGTCAAATATTCTAGGGGTATAGCCTATCCCAGGGGCAAAAGAATAGTTGCTCGGGGCGGTCCTAGAGGTGGTTTTATGGGGTGGTAGTCCAGGAGGTAGTTGCCCGAGGATCACCAACGATGCGTGGGTCCTGCTTATCACTTCGTTCTCCGATTGTGCAAACGAATCCTAAACATAGGCGTCAACTCAAAAGTCGGAACAGGACAGGGGCCAAACTTCCGCGACCTAATGAGGACCATCGAAGTACCCCTCTCGAAATTGAAACTGTTCCTTCCAAGTATTACAGCCTTCAACCTCTTTCTCTCTATCTCTGTGACTCTGTCTTTGTAAAACTCTCCCTAACTCCCTCTTTCCTACCCGACAGAGAAAAGAATACTAACTGAAAGTGCCCATTTGACATTGCTCCCATCTCTATTTCAAACAGATCCTGTCACCAGAGACGAATAGGGTATCACAACAACTCCAAGTGCATTTCGTTCTAACGCCTCCGTAGCTTTCCCGCAGGATAAATGCTATGAGAGATGTGGTTTCAATGTCGGTTTCAATGTCGGTGGCATATTACAAAATTACCACTCATTTTCTTTCATTCGTCAGTTCGTGGTAGACATTTATATACATGTTTCTTATTCCTGTACGACTCGTTTACCAAATAACCTCGCATTGTTTTTAGAAAGATCAATAACAATTGAAGAGATCATAACATTCTACGTAAATGTATACGTCAATATAAAAGCAGTAGTACAAGCGTTTATTTTAAGACAACACTGTGAGAGCAAAACAACGCATGTCAGAAAAGATGAGACAGTAGAAACTCTCTGTCAAGAATACTAAATGGAAGAATGTTCCTTCAATTATGCAAATCCACATGCTGCAGTGTTGACAAGAACTGCACCATTTTGACACAGTTCACACAACAATTATTAGGGAGTTTTCGATTGTGTGGACGTGGACGTTGTTCACGTCGGCCGGAAGTCTACAATCGATGCGTCGACTGCTCTGGTTCGTCCACTGTTTAAATCTGTTTCGATTCCAGTTGAAGTGGACTGAAACGGCATGACGTCTTCTCTTCATCTTTTCTTACGTTATTGTTTATATTTTACCTTTCATTTCTCTCCGTTTTTTCCTTTTTTCTTTCATTTCCCTTTCTTTCCTTGTGGTATTCGTTGTTTTGTCTTTTCATTTCTCTTTCTAACTTTCCTTATGTTATTTCTTCTTTTCTCTTTTAATTTCTCTTTCTAACTTTCCTTATGTTATTCCTTTTTCTCCTTTCATTTCTCTTTCTAACTTTCCTTATATTATTCTCTGTTTTCTCTTTTCATTTCTCTTTCCATCTTTCCTTATGTTGTTTTTGGTTTTCTCCTTTCATATCTTTCTTTATTTCCTTATGTTATTCTGTTTTTTCCATTCATTTCTCTCTGACTTTCTTTCCTTTTGTTATTCTTTGTTTTTTTTTTCCTTTCATATATCTGTATATTTTTCCTTATGTTATTCTTTGTTTTTCTCCATTCATTTACCTTTCAAATACTTTGTTTTCCCTTCTATCATCTTTTCCTCTTTTTCCTTATATCATTCTTTATTTTTAACTTTTTTTCATCTCCATTTTCTATACTTTCCTATATTATTCTTTGTTTTTCTATCTTTTCTTATGCATTTCTATGCTATCACCTTCTATTTCTATCATTTCCTATGTATTTCTTTGTCTTTCTCCTTCATGTGATGTCATAGCTGTGAACGACGTTCACGTTTTAGAGGGGACCGAAAAACCATGGTGGACGGGTTCTCGATCTGACTAGTGGACGAGGGAGACGACGTGACGCATGCGCAGAGCTTGCAAATTACGTAGTCTCGTACCAGTTGTCTATGTCGATGCAAATCGAAAGCTCGTTAACAACAAAGAATGAAACCGAGTGTGCAGAGTTCTAACACATGCAGCGTGAAGTAAAGTCTTATAATGTTCCACTTAGTATGCTTTTTAGTAAGGCCTTCACTATCAGATGCACATTCTTCACGACGGAAAAGTTATTTTAAGTTTTTAGATGCACAGTCTCGACGTTGAAAAAGTTATTCTAAAAAATTGTTTATAAATGTTCCCAATACATTGCAGCGGGTATACAAATTCGTATACATGTATGCCGTTGACTGTTCACATTTGTTACGTCTCAATGGCAGACAGTCTGTATAAGGGCAAGTCCATGGCATCAGTTTGGGTATGCCCGATGATTCTATCAAGTTGACAGCCTTACCATATCGTCGCTCATATCACGAATGACCGCGTATACTTCAAAATGCATTCTGAGAAAAACGCGATTTAAATTTTTGCATATTTAAAACAGCAAATTTGCCGTGTTGATATTTCTTAAATTTGATAAATTATAGGCCTATAAGTTAAGAACGAGAATGTAGAGAAATAGAGTTTTCGTGTGAAATGTTAACAGTGCAAGGCTGGGAACATTCGCGTCACTTCGTGAACAAATCATAATTTATGCGTAATCTGCTATGCATCGTATGCGCTTTTGTATTCACGAAGTGACACCCTTGTTCGTGCCGTGCACTACGCATGAATTCGCTTTTCAGTTTTTTCACGAAGTGACAAGTTGTATGCGCGCATGTACTGTGCGCGTTATTTATTCGTACGGGCGCTCCGTACACCAGCACGTAAAAAAATTGCGCGTACGTTCGTGTTACTTCGTGAAGTAAATGGTTGGCCTTTTTAGGTTAGTGTCGTTATGATCATACTGCTTTTTGGCAGAATAAATCAAAAATGGCACTCGTGCCACTTCGTGAAATGAACGACGATATCTTGAATCAGACCAAAGAACGAGACAAAAATAGCAATTTCAATGTTAATAATACATATTTTTTCAAAAAATTATTTTGTAACGTATGGGACAGTAAATGACAGGATACCTTGGGCTTAGCCATAAATACTATGTTCGTTCTAACATATATTCCTAGGTCATGCATATTCATGAAATGAGACCCTTAACCCTTTCACAATTGACCACATTTTGTGGTTTGGCTCAATAACTTTGATTCAGAGCTCTAAAAAAAATTACTAGATGCATGAGTAGAAAGAGCAAAAAAAGATTCTGCACTCACTTCGTCCAATTTTGCTGCGTGACAATATTGAGTTTGATGCCAGGAATTTTAAAAACAAGAAAAAGCTATAAAATCCTTAATTTGGCAACACAACACAGAGGTACAAAATCATTGTTTTTCCTCAACATTGGCAATTTTTTCAACTTTTCAACAAAATTCCAAACCATGTATATTGTTTTCAAATACATTACACCTTATTTGAACCATGTAGCACTAAAAGAAATATATTATTGTTGCCAATTTGAAGAACAAAATGTGATCAATTTATCCCTTAAAGTAGCTATCCAAAGAAAATCACAAATATGGCAATTAATGTATCACTAGAAACTGGGAAGCTTACAGATGGCAATCGTATAAGTTTTATGTCAACTGCGTATCTGATGATTATAAAAACAACATAAATAAAAGCTCTTCTCAGCATCTGGAATATCCGAGGATTCGCCAGAAATATAGCGATGTTTTGATGTCGTCACACTAGGGACCAATCCTGCTTAAGCAGACGACGTCCTATAATGAATGAATGTAATTGCAATGCAATTATTTATCAAATTATAAAGAGTTTTGTATATTTAAACATGACCTTATTTCACACCATTCTAAAAGGGAAAGTGAAACTGATTCTGATAACTAAAACCGTTTGATTGTAAATACACAGGAGAAGGGTCAATGATCAATGAAATAAACCCCACTTTCAAATTGAAAAGCCCTCCGAATAATAGCACGGATGGTATTCTATTCGCTCCCTCTGGAAACGCCTAACATGCCCCGGTGCAAGCAGCTGAAAATACAATGGCGTCTTATTTTGTTTACAAGTGACTGATTCCTTTATTTTTTTAACGCTGCATTTTTCATCAAAATAATACCATACACGAAGTTAAGAGTGAGGCAACAGACTAACATTAAGACTGACGCTAGTCAAGTAAGAGAAATAAGTGAAGAGGAGATGACAAAACAGGCACTGAAAAATGTGTAAGATGTTATGGGACATCGTCTGCTTAGACAGGACTGGTCCCTGGTGTGTCGTCACACATCTCAGCAGCGTTCGAGGAGCTCTTCAGCTGCTATATCGGGGGCTGTATTTTACCGTTTTATAATTGATAATAATCATTACTTCAAATGTTTCCAAGCGTTGAATTTGGATAACCTTGTTTAATTTATGCCATCTATGCAATAATAAGTATTAAGCCAATATTTATTTTGATGGAATTTTCTTGTAATGTGATCTTTAAATAATTCCTGTCCTGAAAAGGGTATAAAAAAACCAAAAGAAGTAAAAAAAGAAAAAGATCAAAGTAGAGTATTTATATACGTACCACAGTTTTCTTCATCTGAGAGATCCGTACAGTCGGGAAATCCGTCACACATTCGTAATTTCGGATAGCATTGTCTGCCATTATTACAGTGATTTGAATCTTGTGGACAATGCCTGTGCTCTAGAATAAAAAAATGAAACAAAACAAATATTCAACAAATTAGAAGTCTGAGCATCTTTACAATTGAGAAGTGGAGTTTGATATTCAGCGTCTAAAATAAAGCAAACGCATGGTCCGATCTCTGATACCCTGAACCTTCACATTTTTTTGTTGAGTGTGCGTGTGGCCTATACAGGGCGGGGCGGCATATTATACCATTCGCCACTTCTGTTTGGAGGTTGGATTTCTTTATTTTGTTTTTCAAACATGTATTCACATGTATTTCAATTCAGAATCAATTAAATGAATTGTGTCTCAAAAATATCGTGCATACTTTATGATGTGTTTCTTCCAGAGTCTGTAGACTGTATCGAAAACTACTATAATTGCTGAAAATGTATCTTTTCAAAACAAGTGACATGTACCCTCAAATTATTTCAGCTTAATTAGATTTTCAGGAGACAAAGGACAAGTTTCTAACTGCGTCTTAATTGATACTCATCGTGCGTGTATTTAAACAAAAAACAGCTAACATGGTAAAAAGCGTTCGAATGCACAATGTCATACCAACTCTACCCCACCAAATATACATACACGCCCACGGAATGTTCAACAAACGGCGCCGCGAGATGACAGAATATTCACATTAACTGTTTGTTTCATGGGCGCCACAAACACCAACGCAGAATGTTACGGATCGTACATGCTGGGCGATTTCAACGCCTCTAATGATCAAAATAGCTAACCTACATGCCGACTTTTTGTTTATAATGATCTTTTGACAAAGGTGATCAGTCTTTGCTCATTGATTTATTTTTCTTGCGCGTTTGATCGTATTCAGTATTGGCACGGTTGATCTCCCACTCAATTTATTAATTCTTTTTAAGATAGGTGATCTTCCTCTCGCCCTTATTCTTTGTCTACCCAGTAAAAGTCGATTTCTCCTTTCCTCTTTTCGGAAGCAGTGTCTATGGAATTGGAGTTGCACGACACATGAGCCGGCGACAATTGCTCATCGTCAGTTTCGTATACTAACCAAATTCAACCCTGGACCAACCACTATACCTTACCCTAACCCTAACCCTACCCCTTAGCCTAACCCCAAACCCAACTGCAACCCTAAACTTAACCATTATACATCTTTCACGAAATAAAGCCCGAAGCATTATGTCGGAGCACCTGGATTGTTTTTTTTTTTGTGTTATTCGTTGTTGTTTGGATAAATGTTCATAAATCAAAACATGTTGTTAAATTAAAACATGTTGTTAAATTTACAGTGCCATAATGGAAGCAGAGAAAAGCGATGCACCATTTCGATGCAAAACAATCATACAGTACGGCTGGTTATAAGCCTATGAAAATATACCCACCTGTATCACATGGTTTGATAAAAGAAATTGGAAGGTATTATGCCTTCTGCAAGGTTCATTCCTCCAAGGGTTCAAAGATCCATAGGTCCGTGGCATGCTTCGATATTATTTAACCCTTTGTCTAATTCCTTAAGAATGACTAAATTCTGGATTCATAAGTGGTGTTAAGCAAAAATACGACCTCAAAGACTTTCAAGAAATCCTCCTTAGGCCATTTTCTTAATGTAGTCAAATGTAATGTATACTTCTCTGTTGAGTGCCTAGTGACAAACTACTACATTCATTAGTTCCGAGTTGTTGTATTGCAACATTCAGTATGAAAACTGGTTAGGTTGGACGAGGCGTGCTTTACGACTAAGTAAAAACTAATGAATCACACTTGCATTTCTGGTCTTTGAATTATTATGATACGTCGTAACGGGTGAATGTAATATTTCGTCATTAGAAAAACTGCAACTTAGATGCCGTAATTGCTACGGAATAGCCAGGTCGCAACCCGTATCACAAAAATGCTGTACGTTGGTGGCCCTTTATACAATGATATTTTACGTGAAAATGTGATTGTACCATAACAATCACCTGAATTATTATCCTAACATAATTTCTATAATTATGCAATACTATACCATATTGCAATGGCTCGAGAGAAGGTTTAACATTCTTTGTGATCATAAAAATAGGTATCAATGTTTTTCTTTCTAAAAAGGTCTGTCATATACAAATATATAGGCATGGGGTACAGAAGAGCAATCCCGCTGAGAAACAATATGATTATATAAACAGTGACGTCAAAGCAGGGAAATGTTACTTTTCATGGTCAAAGTAAGATCAGTATTCTTATTTTCCCGGCAACTCCGCGTGGTCCCAAAAGTTATTTCTTGGTGCCGCTACCATTGCAATCACCTCGACCCCATAAATTTAACTAAGGTCTCTCTAACTGATTTTAAAGAATCTATTTGACTTCCTATAGGCGTACAGGAATATGTCAAATTTTATTCTAGATCACAAATAATTTTATTCCCATTTATTCTGTAATATTCTGAAACGAAAACTTGTAAGGATACACATGTGATGAGGTTTCACGGGTAAGGTGTGAAACTTCTTTCCGTTCGGAAACCGCCCAATGAACAAGCACCTGCTGCTGAATGAGGCGAACGGAACTAAACCTTCCCGTCGTATTAAGGCTTCGATTTCCTTTCAAGTAGGATTCGTTCACATGTACAGTGCATTTTTAAGTCAAATGAATCTTAAGATGTGCCCAATTTCAATTTTTCTTATCTACCTCGTCACAACGTTCTTTGGCAAGACATTCATATATTGTATAATTGCCCCTCTCGGTCTAGGTGAAGTAAATGGAATTGAATGCTTGAGCGCTTCAAGTTTACGGAAGCCCGGATAAAGCAGGAGTAATGGTAGTGATCAATCCTTTGTACCCTCAGGAACAGTGCTTCATAAATCTACCTATTATGATTGTTATCAAATTATCTGCGTACGAAATTCATTTTGTTGGTTATTTAAGCAACGAATGCGTAAGTAAAGTGTCGCTTTTGAAAAAGAAAACGGTATATACTGTATATTGGGCCAAATAATCCAAAATCACAGTTGCTTAAAACAAAAGCTATTCAAGCAAAAGCATCAATCTAGCTACTTCTGGAGAATGTAAAGTTATTTTTTTGTTTTAATTTTACCTTCAGTTTTAAAACCTTATGTTATGAACTATATATATCTCTATTACTCTAGATATGCGTTGAGGCATGCGTAAACACCTAATGTAAAGTTCAATCCCGGAGGGTATGCGGGGTCATCTCCCCCATTAGAAACTGCCCACCGGCACCACCTCCCTGAAAAGGGGATTAATGAATTTGATAAATCTACGTAGCCCTACTTAATAAGGTATGCACACATTCAGTGTTCAAAAATGGTAACAAACTATCCCTGGGCTAATGTTTAATGACAAAAGAAAAAGCTTCTTTTTCTAGAACTAATAGTTTTTCTTTGTTTGTCAGAACAAGCTGATGTCTTTAAATAGAAAAGAAATGAAACGCTTTTACTTTTACTTGTTTTGGGTTTTTATAATGGTGATTCTCCATCGATAATTCAATGATTTTCGCTAAGGAAATGATAATTGTATATTGTATTATAGAAGCAAAAGTATAACAATAAAAACTTGTTCTTGTTCTTAAAATAACGACATTAAATGTCATGTCAGGATTTTTTAGTAATGTAGATTTGAAACGTAATTCAGAATTTAATGAATTAAATATTCTTAAATATTTACAAGCTACTCTCTAAGAGAGTCAGGCAGGGTTCGGAAGATGGGGATCGGCAAATTGGATTCATATTTTAAAGTTTGATCAAGTCCCTCTGAATCATTTTTTTTAAAGCCATGAAACCGCTCCACCATTCCCATCAGTAATTTACCGCTCCACTCCAAAATGCGCCATCTGTATCCCATTTTTACCCTTTAAATTTACGAAAACGCCCAGCTTTACGTACATGTTTCACCCAGATAAAATGCCCCGATCTCTTTGAAATTTTAGCCACAATGATGTAAATGGTGATATTTTTACTTGGAAAGTTATCATTTCATCGATTTTGGAGAAATTTGAAAAAATGCAATTTTACGATAAATTCAACAGAGTATAAAAGAAATGACCCAACAGGAAGTGTCTTCATGTGTCCACGTTTGATTAATGATTTCAAAAGTGTGGAGTGTCTTCCACTTTTTATGCACATGTCTGTTAAAATCGACCCTTTTTTTAACTTCTGACAAATTTTGAAAAAAAAAAGTTTTTCAAAGCTAACTTTGACAAGCAAAGTAATAGGTAATTAACCCAATGTAGTTTCAAATACATGTAATACTTGAGCATTTAGGGATATCTCCGATATCTGAATTTTTAAATTGTTGGGTATTTTTTGTATATATGTCAAACTGTCCTAGTATGCCAATTTTTGCATTTTTGAAAATTTGCAAGAAAATACAATAACTTTAACATAAATTCGTCTTAAGCTAATATCAATGACCTAACTTAGTTTGACACAATACTTGGTCACAGAGTGCCTTCATAGTGCTACTTTCGATAACTGATTTCAAATGTGTAGAATAATCAGGGGCGGATACAGCATTTCAGAAAGGGGGCGCACACTGAGGACCCCTCCGTTTGACGAAGCCAAACGGCCATCTAGGGGGTCCGGGGGCATACTTTGTCAGACAAAACGGGGGGAGCACGCCCCTTGCGCCCCCCCCCCCCCCTCTCTGGATCCGCGCCTGATAATGTGCATTTATGCATATGCCATTACTCATATACTGGGGAAAATTGAAAGAAAAAAGTTGATTGATAGCTAAATTCATATCGGGCTAACAAGTCCTCAGCTTTTTTAATCGATAATTGGTCCCAGAGTGCCTGTATTTTTGATAACTGATTTTAAAAGTGTGGAATGATGTGTATATGCTATGGAAAAATACACCTAAAATATGTATTTTTTCACATTCAAAGTACTTAATAAAAACCCAATTTCGTATCGGGCTAATGTCAATGGCTTAACCTATTGTTAATCAGTTATGGTCATATACTAGTAGTGCCTTCATAGTGCTAATTACAATATCCGATTTCGAGAGTGTGGAGAAATGTGTATTAAATATGTAAAAATATAAAACATATAAGATACAAAGTCCTGTCACATATAGAAATTAAATGAACAAATTTGATAATGGAAAAGTCATTTTATGTGATTTCAAATGAATTAATTTCTTTTCACAGGACGCTCAATTTGGACGGAAAACACACATTACATTTACGTGCACACTTACTGTGTGCATGTATGGCAATTCTTCTTATGGTGCTATTGTGCAGTATTAGTCTATGGGCCAAAGAACGGACAAAAGTCCCCCCACCCCCTCCTTTTTTTACCCCATGCTAAAGGATGTTTTTTCTGTTAGCTAGGATCCTCAGCTTTCAGAATATATGCTTATTTGCCATAAAGTCATAGATGGCTGTGACTACTAGGGCCGAAAATGTCATATATTTCTAATTCAAAAACTTAAAAACATATTGTAAACATCTCAATATATGCATTTTAAGCTGCTCACTCGATTGCAACCAAAATCCCAGTCATTTTAGGTCTTGATCTTGTTTAAAAATGGCCGTTGCTATGGAAACAGTAAGAAAAAGTGTTGATATTTGTGGGAGAAATCCTGTAAGCAATACAAAATATGAAACAAAGGTAAACACAATCTTAAATTACGTTTTGTTTTTCTGTTAGTTAGGAACCTCAGCTATTAGAATATGCCTGTCGGCTCTAAAGCTGGTTGCAGATGTGACCTCTAGGGCGGTTACCAAGGTCACAAATAAATACTCAAATTTTAGAATATTTGTTTTTCAACTACATGAAAACAAATGGTGAGCATCTAACTATTAGGCCTATGTATTTCAAGCAGCCCATTTGATTACAATTAATATTTGAGTGAATTGAAGTCACGGTCATAAAAAAACGTACGTTGCTATGGAAATGGTATGCTAAAAAGTTGATAATCGTGAACAAGCAATCCGTAACAAATCAATAAAAAACATAAAACTAGCGTCTGCACATAGTACACAATATTGAATGATGTTCTTTTTTCTGATAGCTAGGACCCTCAGCTATCAGAATCTGCCTATTTGGTGGTGGGTGTGACCTCTAGGACCGTTACCATGGTAACATATCAAGAAAATATTGAAATTTCATGAATACCACATAATACTTCAACACCATACAAACATATGAAAGACATCTAATTTGATCTATCCGTTTGATTATCGATTACAATAAAAATATTAGAAGTTTTCCGCAGAAAGTAGAAAAAAATGCAATGTTTTTTTTCCCTCTTAATTATAATACTGTTATTTTCCATTTATTTAATAGTCATAATTATTGTATATCGTGTTATTTTGTTAAAATGCACTTTGATATGTACCTTTCTGTTGGAAATGAAAATAAAATTGAATTGAATTGAATAATAACATCCAACATATTGTTGTTACTTTGAAAAGAGTATGCTCAAAGAATGAATATCTGTGAACAATCAAATACTACTGTAACTAATCAATATAACACATAACACATTTGTCTGAGTACAAAAATTTCTAATTGTTTTATTTTTTCTAATCTAGATGCAGTAGAGTTGTTTTTCCAGGTTACCAGGTAATAGTCATGCCTGATCATACAGTTGCTATGACGACCCAAATGATATCAGTATTTCATGTGTCAAAAGTCAAAAGATTTTATATCTGAAAATGCAAAGGTACTATACACATTTTGCAAAATTAGTCCTGTCACATATAGAACAGAAATGAACAAATTTGATAGTGGAAAAGTCATTTTGTGTGATTAATGTCTTAATGCCTTTTCACAGGACGCGCATTTTGGATGGAAAACACACAGTACATGTACTAGTCCACTGCCTGGACTGTCGACGTATCGCGCGATCCGATATGTTGAGCTATAAAACAATAACAGTCCTTTTGCAATTTCACCCTCGCAGCCCAAATTCATGAAAATCAAAGAGTTAATATCTGAAATGCAATTATACTATACAGATTTTGGCAAAATTATTCCAGAAGATTGATGCACGTATGGGATGAATAATCGGACTTTGATATCATTTACACCTGACTTATTTACCTGAAAATTGATTTCATTTTTGAATAGGAACGGTTTAATTTCTTTACTTTTATTGGGTTTCAAGGGTTATGTCTGAGTACAAGAATTTCTAATCTAAATTAAGGTACATATATATATATAAAGAAACTGAATTCCGTATCATACGTCAGATGTAGGTATTTTTATTTTCTCTTCATTTCTTTCCGACAATTGCACATGGTCCACGACAAAAAAGTTAAAAAATGAAAGTAGATCAATTATTGATTTGAGTTATTTTGAGTTTTCAAATGCAATGTTGGGTATCATTCAATTATACTACCAAAGGCTATTATTGTGAGAAAAAAAAGGAAAATATATCCTTTGTTACCATACATGATGAAATGAGGTTAAATAAGCACCGTTGAAAACATAAGGAATGGGCTACTGCATGTATTTCATTAGCAGCATAAGAAAAACAACACTTTGGTGTACGGTGGCTGATTTCCGCCAAGGTTTTTTTTTCTTTGTTCAGTACGGCGTTATAACGCCCTAAATTAGGGCGTTATATCGCCGTAATTTAGGTCGTTATAACGCCGTAATAGAGCGTTATATCGCCGTAATTTAGGGCGTTATATCGCCGTAATTTAGGGCGTTATTACGCCGTAATTTAGGGCGTTATAACGCCGTAATAGGGCGTAATATCGCCGTAATAGGGCGTTATAACGCCGTACTGAACAAAGAAAAAAAAAACCTTGGCGGAAATCAGCCACCGTATTGGTGTCTATCATACCTGAATTTTAATACCCGACACGTCCTGCTGATGAATACAATCAAACTAGGCATATATGCTCGAAATATAATTTATGTAGGGCCTACATACGGGTCCTATAGGCCCGTATTCTCAACTCCGGTTTAACTTAAACTCCAGTCTAAGTTAAATTTGATTTTAATTAAACTTAATTAGACTTATACCGCAAGTCCAGTCTAAGTCGGGTTTAACTACATTTCTGTTTCTGAAAGTCCTGTTCACTTCCAGTCTAATGATTCAAACCACACTTAGACCGCGGTTTAATTTTAACAGGAGTTCAGAATACGGGCCATAGGGTTAAGATTATTACAACAAGATCTAGCTTCTTTAATCACAGGATGAGCATCTTTTCAAATGCTTTGTCCCCCTCCCCCTCCAGGACGCAAAGGTCCAGATATACGCCACTGCATTATTGGCGTTTTACAATGTGGGAGTGGGGTGTCATCACTTGAAAAAGTGCTCATCTAGAGATTAAAGAAGCTAGATCTAGTTGAAGACCATTAAGCACTGGTGATAATCTGTATAAAAGAACACTAATTTGTAATGACTAATTTACCAGACGCGGAGGGGGGGGGGGGGGGCAGAGGGCGACGGTGGCGGGGGGAAACGTCCGGCGATTTTGACGACTGAAAACAAAATGTATAGCAAAATAATGAATGAAGGCTGCAACGCCCTGTTTAGGCTCTTAAGTGCGCTAAAATGCAAAGTTTCACTATTTAAAATGGGAAACTTTCTCGCTCGGTCGCTACGCTCTTTTGCATACTAGTACTTAAAACTGTACAATATTGCAGAAGATCTCTAAACAGTACGTATTATCTTAGTCTCGTCCCCGGCCGTACCAAGAAATCGCCGCACTGGTAATATCTTCCATGTTCGCTTACCAACTTACTATTACAAAAAAAGTATTTAACAAAATAATGATAAAGTATTGGTAACAGATTTTTTTTAAGTTTTTAAGCGTGGGTCACATTTGTCCAATAAGCGTCGGTCACAGATTTTTAATTAAATGTACACCCTACTGTATGGTGTGTATGCTCGTGTCTGTTAATAGTTGGGCAGCACTATGGTGTACCTTTAATGAATTATCTCATTGGCGTTATTACAGAAAAGTGACCCATGCTTTTATGGCGTAACCTCACTAGTCATAAGGACTGCTATTCATAAGGACCACTTATTCATAAGGACCGCTATCCATAACGCGTGACTAAATGAATAGCGGTTTTGTATAAATAGCGGAACTTCTAAATAGCGAGTACACCATAGACAAATTACTTTGCTATTCATAAGAACCTCCATTCATAAGGACCACTATTGATAACTATTCATAAGGACCGCTATTCATAACGCGTGTTAAATGATTAGCAGTTTTCTATGAATTATAAACCATCACTCTATTGGATTCCCTGTGCCTTGAAACATAATCTAAACCCTATGGCCCGTATTCTGAACTCCGAGTTAACTTAAACCGCGGTCTAAGTGTGGTTTAAATTTATCCTGGAGTTAGACTCTGGTTTAACTAAACCGGACTTTCAGAAACAGAAAAGGAGTTAAACCCGACTTAGACTGGACTTGTGGTATAAGTCTAATTAACTTTTATTAAAATCAAATTTAACTTAGACTGGAGTTTAAGTTAAACCGGAGTTGAGAATACGGGCCTATAGGACACGTATGTAGGCCCTACATGTATTTCGATCATATATGCCTGGTTTGATTGCATTCATCAGCAGGACGTGTCGGGTATTAAAATTCAGGTATGATAGAAAGTGATTACTGTGACACCAAAGTGATATTTTTAATGCTGCTAAGGAAATATAGTAGCCCATTTCTCATGTTTTCAACGGTGCTTATTTAACCTCCTTCCATCATGTATGGTAACAAAGGATATTTTCCTTTTTTCCCTCACAATAATAGCCTTTGGTAGTATAATTGAATGATACCCAACATTGCATTATTTTGAAACTCAAAATAACTCAAATCAATAATGATGTACTTTCAGTTTTGTCATGGACCTTGTGGAATTATCGGAAAATAAATAAAGAGATAAACTCGACACACAAAAATACCTACATCTGACGTATGATACGGAATTCAGAATCTTTATACCATACCTTAATTTTGTTATGTTCCCCCAAAAGGAAAACATAACCTTTGAAACCCAACAGAAGTAAAAAATCTCACAATTCTCGAGATTTTACAGGATAGAAGATTTGGCCATGAGAGGATCTGAATGACTCCTGCTTGTTTGCTCATTAGCATACAGACCTGCCCCTCTCTTCTAAAATACACAAACATACACACGCACATACACACAAACTATTTCTCTCTCTCTCTCTCTATCTCTCTGTCTCTCTTCCCCTCTCTGCTTCTTCTTCACTGGTTTATCTTTCATTAGCTGGCTCCTAATCATTCAATCTTACTCTGTATATAGGGATTAAGGTTTACCGATTAAAATATTCATACCCCGACCTCCTTATTAAGCTCATGGAATGACGGTCTTAACCCCATGAAGATCCATAATCCTATGTGACCTATCTTCTTATATTGCTTGTTTTGAATTAGATCTTTTCTCAGGAAACGAGCAGATATCTTACCCGGCATCAATGCGCATACTAAGCATACGTTCTGGAAAAAATTACCATACAAATGCTTGTATTAATCCTTGTTTTCCACATTTCATTCCATTTCTGTAATTTCTGAAATTAAGAGACTAGGAATCGTGGTCGCACGACTTCTGTCGTCTTTCTATTGTGCAGTTTTCCTATGCCCAATGTGGAATTAGTCCTTGGCCCAGCCAAGTCACATTTCTTTTAACCCATGAGTAATGTTATCAAATGGCTGATTTCTAACATTTATGGACGATTTATTGATAGGTAATCTTTGAAAACTATTTATATTTTAGGCCAAGGCCTATTTTGTTGAATGAACCCCCTTTTGTGCCATTATAGCAAGTTTTAATACAATTTAAAAAAAAACTATGGAAAATTGACAAATGACAATGAACCTGGTAAATTTTGATAAAGGTGTGGAGTATCACTGGGACTCAGGTCTGTACAGTATCAGTGTAGGGTCTTTGGTGCTGGTGATGGTGTTGGTGCTGGTGCTGGTGATGGTGTTGGTGCTCGTACTGGTGCCAGTGACATGATAGTGTTGTCGGGGTTGTCGGTGGGTGGTATGGGGTGGAGCGGTAAATAGGGATGATGATGGCATTGCGGTATGTTCGGGTGGAGTGCGGCTGGTCGGTAAGCACAGACCCTAATTTGGCACTTTATTGGTAAATCGAACAGGAACAGCTATAGTACAGGGCCTATGGTAGTCTTATAGTTCAGACACTCTGTTACGCGTTTCGCCTGACAGGGATTTGTGCCTGGGTTGGTGTAGTGATGGTGGAGACATTATGGATGTGGTGGTGGTGTGGGTAGGTGGATGTAGTGGTGGTGGTGGTGTGGGTTGGTGAATGTGTAGTGGTGGTGGTGTGGGTAGGTGGGTGCAGTGATGGTGGTATCGGTTGGTTTGTGTAGTGATGGTGGAGACATTGTGTATGTGGTGGTGGTGTGGGTAGGTAGGTGTAGTGGTGGTGGTGGTGTGGGTAGGTGGATGTAGTGGTGGTGGTGGTGTGGGTAGGTGGGTGTTGTGTGTTGTGTGTGTTTCTAGTGGTAGGAGTGAGTCCTATGACATTATATGGATGTGGTGATGGTTGTTAGGGTAGATTGGGTGCAGTGATGGTGGTGTCGGTTGGTTTGTGTAGTGATGGTGGAGACATTATGGATGTGGTGGTGGTGTGGGTAGGTGGGTGTGGTGGTGGTGTGGGTAGGTGGGTGTAGTGATGGTGGCGACATTATGGATGTGGTGGTTGTGTGGGTAGGTGGGTGTAGTGATGATTGTGAACATATTGATGTACTGATGCTGGTGTGTGTGGGTGCGTATGCGCGCTTGCGTTTGTTTAGCATTATGTCCGAGGACATTTTCGGACAGAGAACAAAAAAAAAATCATGACAACAATGGTCCTCGGAAGCCGGACAATAGTCCTCGAACGTCGAACAATGAATTTGTGCTTTATTCCGTCGACTGTCCGAGGACGAGTAACAATAGAGGAACAATAGTTGTCCTCGGAAGTAAAGCCATGTAAACGTGTGTGCGGGTGTGTGTGTGTGTGAGGGTGTGTGTGTGTGAGTGTTTCTAGTGGTGGGAGTGAGTCCTATGACATTATATGGATGTAGCGATGGTTATTAGGGTAGATGTGTGCAGATATGGTGCAAGGTGACATTTTGGATGATGGTGTTGTCATGAGTGTCTTCAAGATTTGGATGGGTGGGTGCAGTATAGTTAACTGACGTTCTGGACGCGCGATAGCGTTAAAGTCAAAAAGTGAATTTATTTATACATTTATTAATTTCAAATGCCTTTTTAACTAGCCTTTGACAGGCCTCCGGCTTCTGCTGCTTCCTGCACTCTAAAATGTATGTCTTTTTAAAAATATGTATGAGTACAAATATATTTATGTATATTTGCTTATCTGTTGTTGTATCTTTTGCATTTGTATCAATTTTTGTTGCTGTTGGTTGTTATATTTTATGAGTGGATGTAAAATTGAACGTGAACTTGAACTTGAATGTTAATGTGTTAGTATAGCTGTGACAGTGACATTATGTACTTTGATTGAATTATATATTTCTTATGTACTATAAGACATATAAGTAATCACTACATAACTAATTTACATTTACACGATGTTTTTATTGTTTGAGAAAAACACCGTTGCAATATGGGGAGTGAGAAGCATAGCTTATTGGGTTAGTGGTATCGTTAATGGTGGGGATAGTGGTTACAATTATTTGGGTGATGCTGACGGCGTTTGTGGTCAAGATAGTAATAAAAGACATATAATCTAGGGTATATTACTCTGCCTAACAGGACGGTAAAACAAAAGAGGATAGGAATAATTGAGGACGATCACCGCGGCTGTATTTTGATGTCTGTTCGATATCGGTCTGTTAATTCAACGTGTGGGGAGGGATGATATTTGAAATCCTGTAATTATATTATTTTTAGAATATTACGAGTGCAACATATATTTCGATGGAAGTACGTGTGATTTTGAAAAAAAACTCGTATAGAAATTACTTTCAGATAATAAAGTAGTCATCATCTTTTTCAAAGGAAAATGAAATTGAAATCTCTACCAGATTATCTAATACTAATATTGACAAAACTTGTTCCCAAAATCTTGAAACTATTTCTATTTGATTACTAAGTAAACTTACTTAGGAGAATATGTCTCAAAAATTTGCCTTTTCCTTGCTGAAAATCCTTCCACCATGTCCATGATGTTTGCCATTTTAATCAAAGTACATACTGATATTATAATAATACGTCAAATGCCCCGTATGCAATAGATATGATCTTGCATAATAATTGGTCATTGTAGTCCAAAGCCTCCGATGTCAAACAGCAGCCATATATACATATTGTAACCTCGGCATCTGAACCAAATGTCTTTCCACCAGCGGCGGAGATGCATGTGTTACGCAATTCTGTTCATCAGGGGGACCTATTGTTACCCCCCCCCCCCCCCATGAAAAGAATTTCCTGCATATTTTCGCCCATGCTTCCACTATAATGTTATGGGAGAAAAAAAAACAAATTAATTTGAATGCATATACCCAAATAGTCTTTGAAGAAGAAATTTTGTGTAACATTCCACAGGTTTTCTGCTATAGAGGTCCGTGGGGACCTCACCAGTTGTGCGAATCTGACATCACCAAAATGGCAACCCCTGCAGAAGGATGTCTACCAAGGAAAAGGCTAACTTTTACGAGATTTTTCTCTCTACTAATTAATGAAATATGGGTAGTTTTAGGGGTATTTGGAGGGAGGGACCAGACTCATATTTCTTCACTAGATTATTTTGTATTTTCTCAAGGGTTTCATTCTCCTTTGATAATAAATGTGATTATAAAAATTATTCCCAATAAGATGCTTTCGTGCAGTACAGGTGACCTTGGAAATGAAACATATCAATTATCGTGATATTGGTAAATAAAACAACTATAATGAAAGCAATTTTGATTCTCTGGTAGGAAATACAAGACATGTTCTGTAACAAATATCTAGACTGGAAGCACTGCTTGATATTATTTCTTAAAGGGACATTCCGGGCTTTTTATTAAAGTATATATCTCATATCACAGTATTGCTTATTATGTCGTGATATTCCACAGTATACTCACCAAATAATCCAATGACCATATTCCGCAATTCTTCATGTCCGACGTTAAGTTGCCCTATAAATCTAGCTAGATGTGAAACAGTTTGGCTGACCAGTTCTTCTGGCTGGCTTACGGTGACGGTCCGGGTCGTCACAACCTTGGCCGCCGATGGCGACGGCTCGTATACCGTCGACTCCTCGGATCGTCTCCAAGCTGCCCCTTCTTGCAACATCCGAAGCCGTTTGATTAAAGATTCCTCAACAGAGGAGCACATGGTCGGTGGAAGCAGTATGAGAAGAGAAACAGCACCAAGGAGAAAGACATTTACCCCGAGTATAGTCCATCGGAACAGCAGCATCATTGAGGAAACTCGCTCACTCTAGAGACCCGTGGATTATGTGAAGAGCAGAACCGACTGAAAGGGCGTTCAATATTGTCGTCTGCTGTGAGCGCGATAAGCAAAAAAGGCGGGTAACTTATAGACGAAATAAAGATAGATGTACCAGTCTATACCTCTCTTTCTTTACTTACTCCCAGGTCAAAATGTTGTTTTAGAGTGCATTTCCCTAAAAATTTAGATCTTTTCGAGCCTGTGTTGACTATGAATTCACACAAAGGTGTCATGCCTGTTCCAATGGGAAGAAATGTGAGGACACTGCTTTAAAAAGCCCCATTGCTATTGATAAGATGACTTTATACTACAAGATTCTCCCACGCTTTTGCATGATTGATTGAATTTCACTCGTTCCTTAGGTTCTCCCCCCCCCCCCCCCCCCCTCCCCTCTGTCTCTCTCTCTCTCTCTCTCTCTTCGTCTACTGAACATTTGTTTTCTCGCTATGATAGGCGGAATCCCGACTAAGTAGGTAATTCCTTAATTGATTTTTGCCATTTGCCGAAGCTTAGGCCATATTCATAACTTACGCTAATATCCAAAATGATGACTTTTTAGAACCCATAACTGTGACTCTCTATTTTGTTACACGTGATCGTTAAAATGAGAAAGAGGGTGAGAGGGAAATGACTAGAGAGAGAAAAGGAGAGAAAAGAGGGGGAACAGAGAGGCGAAGGGATATAGACAGAGAGAGATAGGAAGAGAAGGAGAGAATGGTAGCAAAATAAAGAGGATTGGGAGAAAGAGAGAGAGAAGAAGAACATATGGGGAGAGACAAGGAGGCAGGGGTAGGAGAGAGGGATAGAGAGAGAGGGAGAGAGAAAGAGAGAGAAAGGACGGGAAAAATAAATGAGGGAATGAGAGGGAGAGAAAGAGGAAAGAGAATCGTGAGAGAAGAGGTAGGAGGAAAAAGAGAAAGAAATTAATAAACTGAGAAGGGGCAGACACAGAGCACAGAGAGAGAGAGAAGAGGAAAAAGTGGAGTTAGGGGGAATGGGGAGAAGACAAAAGTGAAAAAAGAAAACGGTGAGGGAGAAGGGCGTGAAGGGGAAAGGTAAGATTAGGAAGAGAGAGAGAGAAAGGGAAGAGTGAGAGACAGAGAGAGAGAGAGAACATCCGTCGTTTTACAGTGTCACTAATATTTACGGCAGTCATGATTCGTGGCGTTGATTTGTCTTTCGGATTCTTTTATAATTATGAAGTTCCTTCAATGATAAAGGCCGTTTACTGAAATTATAAAAAATGACCTGATTCATGTGCATACGGTTTTTGATTGCCCCTGAATGAATTTCAAATACCAAGGATTGTTTCGGCATTTTGAACAGCGTCTCACGTCGTCAACTGACCAAGGTGTAAAATAGTTTCCACATTAATCTACGAGAACGGAATTACCGGTACAATAACTTTTAAAGGTCCCCTGCAACCCAAATGGAAGTTGATTCCTGTTGATGTGCAGGGATGCATACAACTTATATTTTGTTATTCAAACATCTAAACATGTTTCATAAATATTTGTAAAATATTTGTAAAATCATTTTCTCAAACATGCTAAGCTCCACCCCCCCCCCCCAAAAAAAAAATGCCCCAAATGTCATTCCTGCAATGACATCATCTGTCGATCATTAGTGAGCTAAGGAGAGACAGTGGTATGTAGCTTTGCCAGAGATGGCCATCTGTCCTAATAGACCATGAAATGCCTAGTACATTGGAGTTGCTATGTCAGACCATAGTAGGGTCCATAGTCAGTCATATACAGTGGCATCACCAGGAAAAGAATGGTATTGAGGAGGTATTGTTTGAAAGCATGCAATTCTATTGTGAGTATGTGCTGAGCTGGGGGAAGTTGCATTCCACTGTCTATTGTAGAATGTTCGTGTGGCTGACTAATGATTGACAGATGATGTCATTGCAGGAATGAGATCTGGAGCATTTTTTGGGGGTGGAGCTTAGGAGGTTGGGGGAAAATATTTAAAAACACATTTAAAATCTATGAAACATATCTAGATGTGTGAATAACAGAATATTAGTTGTATGTATCCCTGCACATCAACAGGAATAAGCTTGCATTTGGGTTGCGTTGGGCCTTTAAAGTGACTTTATGCTATTTATATTGGAACTGTTATGACAGCAAGATAACAGAGACCCCCCCCCCCCCCTTATCACCCCCCCCCCCCAAAAAAAAAATACAAATACAAATAACCACACAAGCAAATAAGCAACAACACCCAAGTGCAATATCTGTTTAAAAACCGGCATCTTCGAATAAGTATGGCCATTTTTTTTTGACACCTTCTCTCTTACGTACAAAAGTTTCTGGTGAAAATTTTTTCAAAAATGCGACACTGCCTTTAAAAGAAAAGAAACACTCATTAAAATGATGATAACTTTGCTAGAAATATCATGTTTCCCAGAATCTCAAGATACACATTTTGGACCACTAAGCAGATAATGTGATTTTCAGACCAATTGAATGTCATATTAGTGTGAAATTATTATTATTATCATTATGATTATTATTATGATTATTAATATTATCATGATTATCATTATTATTAGTTCCTTATCTGTTTATTTATCTATTCATTCATTCATTCATTTAGTCAGTTAATCATTCATTCATTCATTATTCATTCATCCATTTTATGTTATTTATCTACTTTTATTTACTACTTTTATTCAATTATCTATTAATTTATTCATCTATCTATTTACTTATTCGTTTATCTAGTTTTATTGTGTCTGAATCATTGTCTTCATTCAGTACTGGATATATCAATCTATGGTTTTTGTGAAGAAGCGCGAGTGTTTGTTTATTCCTAAATGCTTATTTCATAAGAAAAATCTAAATGACATTATCCGGTATGTTAAGTGAGATAATAGACATGAAAATATTTGAAAGAGTCACCGCTGGAAGGGTGCGGGGTCAAATATCAAGAAATTCACCTATCATTAGTCTATCATTTAGCTGCTGTCATTAATATTCCTGCTAGCTTTAAAGTATAAAATACGTCACAGATAAAGTCGCGGCTGAAATATGAACTTAAAAATTTGTTTGGACGTGCGTCATTCGTTTTCTGCTTTTAGCTCTGTACTTAAATACTCTATTGTTACTACTGTACACACCTCCTACATTAAATACGGTAAAACAGGACCAACATCAGAAAGCTGACAAAAGTCTGGAAGGAGATCAAAGGAATTATAAAATCTATAATTAGTAAGTTCATAGATCCAACCTATAGATCATTTAAATCAGTTACAAAATACACGGGAGCAGTGAACGATTTAGCTCGATAGCTCTAAATGAGTTCTGAAACTTAGAAAAATAAAGAGCTCTGGTAAAAGAAAGAAAGAAAGTGATGAAAAATGCCAAGAGAAAATCAGACATTTATAACAGCAAATCCCAAAAGACTCCCGTAAACCAACAATATACTTTTTATACCGACTCAATTCCTTATTTGGTCCCCATTCCTCTCCTATTTACAGCCATGGAAAAAATTATTAGACCAAGAATGGTTACTGAAAGTGTTATATTTGTGGTAAGAAGGAAATAAAAAATCATAAAAGCAAGGTACAATTACTGGAATTTGTTATTCATGCAATGACATACAAAGACAAATCATTTTCATTAGTTTGAATGCATATTACAGTACCTTTATTACAGAAGCTTGGTCTAATAATATTTCCAGGGCTTTGTATCGAGCAGCGATTGTCTTACAGAAGTAATATTAGTGTATTTGCAGATCAGTAAGGTATTCTAAGGTACGATCATGTCTTTACCGGCATTGTGGACAAACGGTGTGAAGGTTTGAAATCAAGTTACATTAAGTAACATGGTGCATGCTCGGGGCGGGCTTCTCACTTTAGATCCAGAGCCATCTATACACAGAGTTTGGCGAAATCGACTCCCGTAGGTAACACTACGGTGAATGGGTGTCGATCCCTGGAGGATGGGTGATATATATCCCCCCCCAAAAAAAAAGAAAAAAAAAGAAAGAAAGAATTGAGGTGGGGAGGGGGATGGCCTGTAATATCATTTTGGATGAATAAATAAGCATTATGATACATTGACTTAAAACTGATAATTATCCAAACTTATGATGTTTGATCTTGAAATACCATCACATTCTTTAATGATTAGAAGTAAGGAAATAAGAAATGCCGTAATTTCAATGCGAAAATATCGAAGAAAATTCATCCGTGCATTCCTTCTTTTCATTAAAAACCACTTTGGGATGCTTTAAAATGCAGGTTTTAAAGACAGATTTTTGAAAACTCCACCCGCCCCCCACACTCGGTCGCTTCGTGCAGTGTCCCCCTGCCCCCTGCCCCGGGCGGCACTTGGATGGGGCACAAAAAAACGCAAAGGAGAGAAGAAAAAAAGGGGGAAACGAAGAAAAATCATAATCCTTGCGGATTATGCCCCCCCCCCTAATCCGCAGGGTATAAAATGCACTAGAAATCTAGTTTTTGAAGGTTTGAAATGCAAAAAGGATCTTGTAATTTCGCGCCCCCAGTATATAGTTCTTAAATAGCTTAAAGGGTTCAAAAAATGGAAGAAATAAACGGGGCGTAGGTTCATTGTTTGCCCCGAGCGCCATAATCCCTAGATAAGCCACTGGCTTCGCTCCCTCGCTTGTCACCCCCCCCCCCCCCCCCCCCCCCCCCCCCCCCCCATCATGAACACGGATCGACACCCCTGATACGGCGCGTGTTCCTTTGTTAGGCAGTCATGAAACTAATGAAATATACGTCATGCTGTGCTCAACTTCAACTCCAGAGCATCCTGCAGGATATATGGGAAAATGACACCCGATGACAGGAAAACTGGCGTCATCATTACCAAAACAAGGGGGATCTTGGGGATTGGTACAGTGAGTGGCATCACCCTTCTCTCTCTCACCAGCAAAATCTTATGTCACATCATCACAGCTGTAGACATAATACTAAGAGAAAAGCAAGCAGGCTTTAGAAAAGAAAGGTCCTGCATTGATCACATATTTGTCCTTCGACAACTACTAGAACAAGCAAGTGTATGGAACAGTTCACTCTGCATTCATTGACTTCAACCAGGCATTTGAAAGGCTCCATTGTGACTCATTCTGGACAATCCTCGGGTATTTCCAAGAAGCTTGTCGACATCATCTAGTCCCTATATAAGAACTATGAGAGCCGTACCATACATAACAATGAGTTGACATAACCTTTCAAGGTAGAACTGAAGTTAAGCAGGAATGTGTATCGTCCTCCAGACTCTTCTCCTTGGCTATCCCTTTAAAGGGATACGCCACCGGGCGGCCGTGGGGAAAGTCAGGATTGCGTAAGCCCCATTCACTCGTACATAAAGTTTGTGCGTCGAACGCGTCCGTTGGACTAAGTGGGATTACATTTCGACTGCACGAAGCCGACCGAATGTCGCACGAGAGCTTGAGCTCAGGCGGAGGGTGCATGTTTGTGTGGCGACCAGTTTATCCGAGGTTTGCGCCTCGCGGGGCAACGGCATGATCGGGTAACGATCAAGGTGCCCTCTCGCGGCATTAAAACGTCCACAATCTGCGGGTTGAGTATCCCTTTAACTGAGTGATGCGACAGTACCCCAGGAAAGTGGCATCCGGTGGACCCTCACTTCAGTCTTAAAGGACTTGGACTATGCAGATGACATTGCATTACTCTCCCAACGTTATCAACATATTCAGCAAAAGACAGTCGAAGTCCCTTAAGGCATGGTCACATCCCGCCGTGCGTGTTTTTAGTCCGTACGTGTTCTGCGGAGGCCACGTCCGCCACGTGTTTCTGAAAACGTGGGGAGGGAGTAGCAAGAGCAGGGAAGGACTACGTCAACGCACTTCACACGCACTACAACGCAAGGTGTACGTGGCCCGCACGCCACGCCTGGACGTGAGTGGTTGCGTGCATCGTACGTTGCGCACCTGGTAAGTGGGTTGTACGTGCTTACAACGTGCTTATAACGTACGATCGCCGTGCGGTTGCCTCGTTATCGTACGGAGGCCGTACTTTCACGTACGGTGTCCTTACTGACTTGCAGGGAGTAAGTGCGTGCAAGTGCGATAAACGTGAGTTTTTTCCCGTCACCATCTGCCGAGTCTTCATCGCTCCTCATCTGTTTGTCGCCTGCCTTTACATCATCTACGGCCCGTTTCTGTTGGGCCTCTCTGGCCCTATTAGCTGTCTTTTGAGCTGACACCTTTTTGTTAAGCTTCTTGGGCATCTTGGAGACGAAATGATGATACTCGTCAGTCTGCTCGGCTTTTGTATATCCTGCAGAAATCAGCGGGTGCGGAACTGGAGAAGCGCCGAATAAGCACGGACCCCGCACTTATCACGTGCGGAGCACGCACGTAGAGCAAGTAACTGTGGGAAAAAATTTCAAAAACTCCCGGAGTCCGTGCGTTGTGCGCTCGTTAGCAGTAGAGGGCACGCACGTCACCCGTACTGGGGGTGAATATGTAGACCGCCCGCAGCCTGAACGCAGCAAATCCGTACTGAGGCGGTACTCACCACGTACGGATCCCCAAATTTTGCCCACGTTTTTGAACGTAGACAGCACGCACTTGCAAGTACGGCGGGTTGGGACCATGCCTTTAATCAGACAGCCAGTACCAGGTGTAAAGATAAACGTAAAACGAAAAATAGAAAAGAAAAACCAAGGTCATGAGGAAGAATGCCCGGACCATCTCAGTCTCTAGCTGTGAGAAGTTGTGAAGGAATTTGGTTACCTTGGCAGCAAGGTGACAACTAATGGTGACTGCGATGCTGAAATCATTACCAGGATTACCTTAGCAAACAAAGCAATTGCTATGCTCAAATCTATTTGGGGATCTACTGGACTCAGCATCCACACAAAGATTAGGATATTTAAGAGCAACGTCCTGAGAGTCATCCTATATCATGTGTATGGCTCTGAGCGCTGGAAGGCTATTCAGCCATTGAATAGAAAGTGGCAGTAGTCCAAAATAAGTGTCAACCGCGTATCCTCAGGGTCTTCTGGCCAAACACCATCTCAGATAAAGAGGTACGGATCAGAACAGCCACAATTTCCATTAGTGAGGCAATCCAGACAAGGCGTTGGAGATGGCTGAGACACACCAACTTCACTCACAAGAACAGCTCTACACCGGACATCTGAACTATAAGTTTTTAAAAAATACAAAAAGAGCATGGTACTGTGGCGAAAATCACCCCTAATGTATTAAATTAATTCATCAAACATGTCAAAGTAGTGCTGTAAATTGGTTTAAGTGTTTACATTTGCCAGTCAGTTATATGTACCTACATACATGCATTGCATTGCACTACTAGGCCTACGTGAATTCACTTATTTACACTGTTGTGTTGAGGAATCAAAATTTTCTATTTACAGCAATAAATCAATGTATCTACCTATTTGCTAGTTTCCCAAACTATGCCGTCATTCGAGAAAAACTAAGTCTGAAACGCGCATGCCCTTGCCCGCGCGCGCGCTCCCCGTCCACCAATTATGATCGCGCAGCCGCCATGCTCTTCCTCTTCCTTTCTCGCCCGTCAGAGAAGTCACATCTATGAGCTAAGTCTTAGCCTAAATTGCGAGATTTTTACCTCCAAAAGCGTTTTTGGTTGCTATTCGCAATAAAAATATAAAAAATATAAAAATAAATATAAAAATTCCGTTCACCAAGCTATTAAACACATTTTGGTGTATCGGACTTTTCCTAAGTCAACCTCCTTCACGGTATTTTAATCAAAATATTTTGCCGTTTTTCTTCCCCTTCTGGGCATTACTCACAGACGGTGTACTAGTACACTGTGTCGGGCTCTTCCCCCGTGTCTGTAGGTGGTTGATTCAACGCGCTTAGACAAGCGGTTTAATCAGAACGTTGTGTTTCTCCGTAATAGGAGTTTATTCCCACTCCGTATTGTGAGTTGGTTGTTGTCTTATATTTGTTTGCTTGTCTTTATTTTCAACCATGTCGAAGTCTCCGTCTCATACGGCTAGTGTTTCCCCAGTGGGGACTCGCCTAGCCTTGGGAGGGTTGGCTGCGAGAGGTTCTTCTCGCACCAATGTTATCTTCCCCGGAGCTTCGACTGTAGGTAAGTTACCTCGTGTACGGCTCGCCCCGTGATGAGTTCGTCGTCTGTTTTGACGACCAACTCATGCTGGATAAACCGGGAGAGTGAGTGCCGCACTAGGCCAATACCTCTCTCGGGTATAGAGACTTTGTATAACGGGGAGAGTGAGTGACTCACTAGGCCAATACCTCTCGCCGATAAAACTGTGGGTGGTACCCCAACCCGCAGTTCGTCTCGCTCGAGTGACACTTCTCGCTCTCTAGCCACAGATGTGTTCGCTCAGGGGTCGGCTCCTTTTGTCTCTCCGCACGCTTCTAATCCAAGCAAGGCGGGTAAGAGTAAAAGGAGTCGAGATCTTCCTAATGTACCCAGTGCAGGGCTTACTACGGAAGCGGCGCCCGTTTCAAAGGGTAAACATGCTCGCCTGCCCAAGAAACGTAAGCGCCAGAGTCCTGCCTAGCCGGCCAGCGGGGCGGACTCTCTCCCCTCGACATCGACCGAGTCTTCACCAACTGTGTCAGGGGAGGCCAAGAAGAAGCGGGTTAGCCCTCCGAGGGCGACTACTTCGAGTCAAGCGTCTCCCATGAACTTCTGAATTATCTGAAGATCATTGTGGAGAAGAGTGGTTGGTCTGACTCTATGTCCGTACCCCCCACCACGCCTGACTGTACCCGCCCCGGTCCGGATCCGGTTTCGGATACCGGATCCGGTTCGGTTTCCGGTTTCGGCTACCGGTTTTCCGGTTCCCGAATCCAGTTTTACCGGTTATCCGGCTAGGAACGCTGGTTTTCCCTTGGTTTGCACCACTGTTTCCAGTGGATTGGGATCCGGTTCCTTTGCTCAGGTATCCGGCTCAGTGCTGTTGGGTTCCAACACACATGAGTCTTGCCGCCCCACTTCGGGCGTCTCCCGACCACGTTCAGCTTTTGATCGTCCGGTCGGGGCTGCTCCCCTTCCAGCGGCACTTGGTGCTCCGCCTGGGGAGGAATCCTGGGACTGCCTAAACCGCCCTTCTTGGGATCAGGCTTCGCAGTCGGGATTCTCGGAGGATGATGCCCCTTCACAGGCTGAGGTTACGCCCCAGACCTTTCGGTCCCTCGCGGTAGATACTCAAGCCCTGCTGGAGAAATATCTTCCCGACACGGGACATTCGGGACATCCGTCTCTCCTTTTCAAAGGTGAGCGTCCCTCCAAGGGCATCCCTCTTACGGAGGACTTTAAGCGAGTCTACAACGTGCGGGAAGGAGCTGACTTCGCTTCTCAGCCTCCTTCCCTTCTTGGTGTCTTGTTCCAGTGACCTCATTCATGTAGGTGGAAGGCTTGGTGTCAACTTTAAGAGTGCAAGTTACAGGATGGAAGCCCATTCCAGGTCTGGCCTGAGACTGACTGCCTACTTGGGTACGCTCCTTTCCCTTCGGGCTAGGGGCCAGGAACTCCAGATGTCCGATTCGGACATTCTGTTGTTAGACGAAGCCCTGTTGTCTTTGACGGGCTCGTTGTGGTCGGAGCTGTCTGTTACGGCAGCGCTAGCCACCAATGCTAGGAGGAAGCTTGCTCTTTCCTCTCTTGGCATTGCGGACGGGGACATACCTGCCCTTTTGGCCATTGTTCCCCACTCCGGTCAACACCTCTTTGGAGGTAAGGTGACTGAGGTGATCCAACTTGAAGTTGAATCACGCAAGCAGGCGGCGGAACTTTTCAAATGCCTTAAGTCCTCGGCTCCGAAGTCGCAGGCTCAGGCTAACGTTCCACCTCCTAGACGCGGTGTCACTTCCAGCTATCAGCCCACTCGTGCACCGCATGTTCAGCCAAGTGCTCCACGCTCGTGTGGCCCTCGATTCGCGGCGAGTTTGATGGTGCGCCCCGAGCTTTGGGGGAGAGGGCTGGAGGCCGTCTTCAGTACTTTCTTCCCGCCTGGGAAGAAATTACCGACAAGTTCGTGCTCTCCATCGTGCGAGGAGGCTTCTGCATAAAGCTCGCAGAGCCCCTCCCACACGGAGCCATCCGCCGCAACCCTCCTACACTCTCGCCCCTTTTTCTAGAGCACATCTCCACAGAGATTCAAGAGCTGCTGGAAAAGGGCGCGATCGAAAGGGTAAGAGACCACCCCCATCTGTGTCTCTCCCCTATCTTTGTAATTCCCAAACGCTCGGGGAAGCTCAGAATGATCTTGAATATGAAGGTCATAAATACCTTCATACCAAGGGAGCGTTTCCGCATGGAAACCTTGGCCTTGATTCTTCCGGCTATCAGACCGTCAGACGTGGCCATTTCGGTGGACTTGAAAGATGCTTACTTTCACGTACCGATAAACCCTTCTTCAAGGGACCTACTAGGTTTCACCTTTCAAGGCGAAACCTTCCAGTTCAAAGCCTTATCATTCGGCCTGAAACCGGCACCTCGAGTTTTTACTCGAGTAGTCTCTGCCCTAGCCACTTTCCTCAGGTATCGCGGTCTGAGACTTTTCACTTACCTGGACGACTGGCTCCTGGTGGCGAGCTCTGTGTCCGTCCTTCAGTCTCACATGGACCTACTTCTCCGTACCACACAGAGAGTAGGGTTCATAGTCAACTGGGACAAGTCGGAGTTGACTCCTACCCGCAGGCCCATTTACCTGGGTGCGGAAATAGACATCATGAACCAAGTTGCCCGCCCCAGTCGGGAGAGGGTTCAAGCGGTTGTCTTACTAGCTCGATCTCTTCGTCTCTTACGTCGAGTTCAGGCAGGCCGATGGCTCTAATTCTTGGGCCACTTATCGAGCCTTGTGGATGTCCTCCAAGACTGTCGGCTTCATATGAGGCCATTCAAACTTCATCTTCTGAAGTTTTTCAAGCCCAGTGTAGACTCTCTCAAGGTGTGGATTCCTCTCACCGGGGAAATCAAACGCCTGCTTATCCCCTGGTCGAAAGAGTCGTTCCTTCTTCAAGGCAAGTCTCTTCGCACGCCCCTTCCGTCAGTCACCATCTCGACGGATGCCTCTCTTTTGGGGTGGGGCGGCCATTGTTCGGACCAGGTGGTCTCGGGGGACTGGTCACACCTGTGCACCTTGCCCCACATCAATGTATTGGAGTTGATGGCAGTCTTCATGTCTTTCCGCCATTTCGAGAACATGATTGTAGGTTGCTCCGTCCTGATTTTGACGGACAGCACCACTGTTGCTGCCTACATCAACCGACAAGGCGGGACTCGTTCCACTACTCTGAACGATCTGACCGCCAAGCTTTGGAGATGGTGTCGGTCTCACCGAGTAATTCCGATCGCCTCCTATGTTCCCGGCCAGGACAATCTGATTGCAGATTTTCTGTCCCGGGGCATGTGCCTTCCCTCCGAGTGGACACTGAATCAAAAGGTCTTCGATTACCTCAGTTCAGTCTGGGTCCCTCTAGAGATCTTTTTGCGACATCTCTCAATCATCGCCTCCCGAGATACTGCTCTCGAGTGCGAGATCCGGAAGCTTGGGCCCTCGATGCGTTCTCCCTTCAGTGGGGGGACTTCCGGGGTTACGCCTTTCCGCCGGTCTCCTTAATTCCTCAGGTCCTGGGGAAAATTCAGGAGGATCAGGCGTGGGTTCTGCTCATAGCACCTTGTTGGCCGAGGAGACCTTGGTTTCCTCTTCTTCTGTCTCTGCTGGACGGTCGGCCACTCTCCCTTCCCCGGAGAGCAGACCTCATAGCTCAGCCCCTATCGGGGATCCTCCACCTTCGTCCAGCGGCTCTACATTTGACCGCCTGGCCTCTGTCGGGGAGGATGCGAGGACTGCAGGACTCTCAGAGAGAGCCTCCCAGTTCATAGTCCAGAGTAGAAGAGAATCTACCCGAGCTGTTTACAACTCGAGATTAGAAGCCTTCCATGCTTGGTGTGGGGAGACGGGAGTTTCTCCCCGTTCTGCCCCGGTCGGTGCTATTGCGGATTTCCTGATCGCCCTTTTCGATAAGGGTAGATCTCTCTCTACCATTCGTGGATACCGTTCAGCTATTGCTGCGGTTCACCTTGGTTTTTCTGATGGTTCGGGAGTTTCGAACTCTCCCTTCTTGACCCATTTGCTGAGGTCGTTCTTCTTAAAACGACCAGCAAATCGCCAGTTGACTCCTGCGTGGAGCCTTCCTTTGGTTTTGGACGCTTTGGCCAAACCGCCCTTTGAGCCGTTGTGCAAAGCGTCGTTACACCATCTCTCGATTAAGACCGCCTTTCTTGTCGCTATTGCTTCTGGGCAGAGGAGAAGCACTATTCAGGCTCTCTCTACGGCGCCCGGGCATATCAGATGGGAAAGGCAAGGTGTACGTCTTGCCCCTCGACCTTCGTTTATTGCCAAGAATCAGACGGATTCTTCTGGCTCGATCGAAGTGTTCTTGAGTCCTCTGTCAGAATTCTCTTCTGTCAAAGAGGATAATTCTTGGTGCCCTGTTAGGGCTCTCAAATGGTACTTGGATTGGACTAAGGTCTTTCGTAAGGATGATCAGCTCTTTCTCATTTCCCGTCACCCTTATTCCCCGTTGGATTGTCGAGGCTATCCAAGCTGCGGGTTCGGAGGCTCTTCTGTCTGAGAATCCTCCAAGAGCGCACGATACCAGGAGTGTTTTTACTTCCTGGGCGCTTTTTCAGGGTATTCCTTTGGAAGATAATCTTGCGGGCTGCCTTTTGGCGTTCCCCTACCTCCTTCACATCCTTCTATCTTAAGGATGTTCCTTCGGGTGAGGTTAGGTTTGCTACCTCTGGTTTGAGAGCTGCTTCGTCTTCCCTTTCTGCCCCGCGTTAGTTCTCCCGTCCCGGGACATGCCACCCGGGTTTTTATCCGTGCTATTCTAGCAAATAGGTAGATACATTGATTTATTGCTGTAAATCAAGAAAATTATAACTAATTTTGTTATTTACTAGATAAATCTATGTATCTACCTATGTCCCTCCCTCCAGCCCCTCTCCTTGTCTGACAACATGTCCTAGACTCTGTCTCTGACTGCTCGGAAGAGGAAGAGCATGGCGGCTGCGCGATCATAATTGGTGGACGGGGAGCGCGCGCGCGGGCAGGGGCATGCGCGTTTCAGACTTAGTTTTTCTCGAATGACGGCATAGTTTGGGAAACTAGCAAATAGGTAGATACATAGATTTATCTAGTAAATAACAAAATTAGTTATAATTTTCTTGTTTATCAGCTGTTACGCGCATCGTTGAACTGTGTCCTATTTTTGATGTTTAGACTGGAGAAATTCTTTTTGTTATTCTTCAGCGGTTCAGCGCATTACTTAAGACTGAGAATGGAGTTCAGTCGCGTTCTGTGTCTGTGGCTGTATGAAATACGCTTGCAATACGCGTTAAAAGCTACTACAGCAGAATTTATATATGGGACCGGTAAGTCCCAATTCGTGACGATAAAAGAGGTTAGACTGGAACGAGACAAAAGTAGACACTTACCAATCTCGTAAAATACTTGGAAGTTGTTTTTATTGTCAAATATTCCAACTATTTGTAAAATGGAGTACGAATACATGTTATTTTCCTCTATTCCGGGACGAGTTCCTGTGCAGATTTTTTCTAATAATCCTTCGAGTCAGGCCCCTAGAGCTCCGCCATTTTGTCAGAGACATTTGAACACGATTTGAACGCGCCCGAAGCCCCCATTAACATACTATGAATTATTCATTTCTTAAGATGCTCCCAACATCCGTACATGCTCTTCACGCAACATAAACAAAAACGCGGGTCAGCGCCGAGCATGCGCATTGAGAGAGGTCAAGTACACTTAATTTATTCATGTATGTAAATGTATTCATGATATGGATTTTGGCGACTCACCAGCATTGGCCAATCAGTGCCTTCAATTTTTAATATAATTATAATAATCAATAAATGATAAACAGTGAGAGGCTACTTGCGTACTAGTCCTTCAATTCACCGTTGAAAAATAATCAAACATGGTTAAGCTAAGCTGTGTCACAAGAAACGAATCCATGTGGGAACTTCTGAAAGTAATTAAAAATATAAATATATTATTTTTTCTCTTTTGCTGTTGATTTTATTTTTGGAGCAACTTGGAATTTAACCGGCCCCCACCCCTAGGGCCAGACTTACCAGTTCTCTCTCCCCCTCTCAAAAAGAATCAGTAACTCATACGGCAAGGGGGGGGGGGTAGATATTGGAAACTTTCTTTTCCCCTTTTACTTCCCATCTCTCTCACTATCTCACATCGTTGCCTTTCTCATCATATCATCTCACAAGTTATCTCTCCCATTATCTCTTAACTCTCTCTCTCTCTCTATCTTTTCTCTCTCATATTCTTATTTCTCCCTCACGTCCCGTTTCATCACTCTATCTGGAGTGTGATTCGAATCACATGTACTATTGGATTACTGCTAGTTGAATGTTCATAAAACCGATTTTAATTACAATCTAAATTACCACGTTTACAGTTTATGTGATGATATCTCCAATTATGATGCCCAGTCGATCTAAAACAGCTAGATTTGCTCACCTTCTGTTTATTTCTCTACATGATATCTTTGATCACAAATCAATTGTTTTGCCAAACCTTCAAAATTCGCTCAGTAGGGGTTATGGGGGTCCAGTTTCCCTCCATAATTCCCTGACAAGCAAAAAAAAAAAAAAAAAAGTCTTCCATTCTAAAAATGGGGGGGGGGGGGGGGGGCCATGAGCTGGGATTGCCCCCTTCCCTAAATCCACCACTGACAAAGAATTTCTGATGAACCCGATAGCCTTTTTTTTTTTTTTAGTCAAAAGTTGTCAGTGCCCTAACCCCAAAGCCACAAAGTCTCCAATGAAACAATGACCAACTAATGTACATTTCAGAGTCATTAGGAATATTTGTTGAAATTTGATCCACACATACCAAGGGCATAATTATTTGACTTGAAAATGAAAGATGGTTATGTCAATTTTCTCTAAATATTTGTAAGGCTCTCTAGATGAACTAACGTGGTTTTTTTTCTTCAAAATCTCAATACTTATTTTTTTGAAATTTAAATAGGGCCTAGATTAGATCAGATCATGTCTATGACTAGGCCTAGGCCTAGGCCTATGTAGGACTTGTCAAGACCTACGTCGACTGGTTAGGCTTTTCATGAAAAAGAAAAATAATAATAGACCCTACCAAAAAAAAAAACACCATCTGTGACGTTAGACTTAGACCTAGGCCTACATGTATGTAGATCTGGTAGTAGCCTAGGACTAAGTTAGATCTAACTAGGCCTACTAGGACTAGGTAACAAAGTTAGACCTAGGGCTAGGCCTAGGCCTACATCTATTTCTAGAGACTAGACCAACTTGTTTGGTTAGGTCTGGTGAGATTTAATAACTAGATAAAACGTTAGACCCTATGTCTACATCTAACATAGATAACGGATTTCTCAAAGAAGTTTAGCCTAATCAACTATAGGCCTAGGCCTACTTTAAATGCAAATCTACGATAGTTCTACCGTCTTCTCTACATAAAAATTAAAATCAAATTCTATCATTGACATTGGCTGCTTGGGAACTTGTGAACTGCTGAATTCTTCACATCATACTGGCTTGAAAAAAAATTCTTTCTTTCTTCCGACCAAGTTTTGAAATTATCTGTTCCAACAGTTAGTTTTGATCACTGTCATTGACACTGATGGGGATTAAATTCTTTATTATTTTAACCACTGAAATTCTTTGTAAATAGTCTAGCCTAGGGCTTGGCTAGTCTAGTTTTATGACACGGTCCCGCCCGAAACTCCGGGTAAGCTGTCAAGAGTGGCAGGGTTTGTATTGGCAATCCAGCTAAAACATAAGCTCAGAACGATAGAAAATGGAATGAAAGTTCGACAACAGATTGCCCTCATTTTTATAACATACAATATTTTCAAATACTTTCAAACTGCTCAGAAATTCCAGGAGATCCCTCACATTGGTAGTAATTCATATGAATGTTATTTTATTTCTGAAATTTAAAGGGCGAGTCAATTAGAATCAACATTGGGGCTAAAAATGTAGTACATAGGTCCAATGACACAATTCTGACATTTTTACAGGAAAAAAATTGCCCAGTAACAAGAAATTGGTCCAAAAACTCACTAATATGGGAACGCCCCCAAAAATTGACAGCTGATTGGCTAGAGCGATTTGACGTAGCATCGGGAAGTCCCCCGCGAAGCCACTAAGTTTGACTAATATGTTGGCAATGTAAATGAATGATAATTTATCCATTTTCATATCACTATTTATACAATTTCGACAATCTTTAAGTCCCCCAAAAGGATTTGAATAGGTTGTTTAGACATTTTAGTAGAGGTCAAATGACAAGTCTGGCATTTTTTCAAACACTTTACCCATGATAATTCCTCTTTTGGATTAGGTTTATGTTTTGGAAAAACGTAACATTTTACAGACAAGTAGACGTGTGGACAGTCGCTTTACTGCTGACCGTACCTTGCGAGTCTTTGTGTGCGTGCTTATGATAACAACCAAGTACACTGAAAGACTGGATGAAAGTCTAAATATATTACAACAATTACAGCAAAATCGTGTGCTGCAAGCTAGCTGCCTCCCGGGGGGGGGGGGGGGGGGCACTCACATAATGTCACACATGTATGTGCCGCTGTGACGTCCCCCATTTTCAACCTTCTCGGGTCGCTCCCATGATATGCGATTTTCAGATTTTCACTAACCGCACCTCGATTGGCTTCCGACTCGCTCCCTAGAATATGAGAAAACAATGCGCACAGCCTATTGTCCGGGAACGGTCGCTCCCTAGCCTCCCAGGCCAGCGCAGCGGGGAGCTGGGCGGCCTAGTGCCCCCTAACTGAACACGGTATTACTAGTGCTAGCGGCGGCTCAGCGAGATCAATCTGCATGCGACATCGAGCCAGTGCAGTGGCCCGGCATGTACAGCGTTAAAAACAGCGCTGCGACCGCTGACTCAGCTCATGCACCGTATGTGTACCAGAGTAGTGAGATCGCGAGCAGCTAAAATTAGCTCTGCCCATGAGCCCGTTCGCTCCTTAGACCCTCAAAAATGAGCTTCCTAAATTAACCATTTAGCTCCTTAGCCCCCTGTTTTGAGATTGGCAGCGGCACACCCACATCCAAAAACAGGTTGAGTGCCCCCCCCCCCCCCCCCCCCCCGGGCTCTACGGTACGGTACGGTAGACCTACCCTCTTTTTCTCCAGTGACTCCAGCTTCAGAACTGCAGACCGACTCTTGTTTTTTTAGCTCTCTGTGTTTGGCTTCCAGTTCCACAGCCCTCAGTTCCCAGTCTGATGACAGGGATAGCTGTCGGCCGCAGCATTTTATTCTTGGGCGCAAATCCTAGCTGGTCATACAGCCCCTGGCCTGAGGGCCTGAATATCGAAGTCCTCCTCCCTGAAGTGGTCACTGCAAACAGTACTGTGAGCGGAAGGGCCATCCCACTGAGCTAGCTCGCGTCAGCTTGATCCTTGAAATCCAAATTTTTCGAGTTGCATCATCTTTAGGAAAGGTGTGCAGACTGACACCATCGCTGGTGCCTTTGCTGCACCCAGCAACAACACATCTCCTCGGCATTTTCTTGAGATATGCACTCCTATCATGCCTATCCAAAATTCCCTGCACTGGATATACACAGACAAGCGTCGTCCGCTAGCTAGATGTTCCCGATGGTACGTCACAGGTCACCTGACAAGGCACGTGACTGGGCCCTATTTTTCGAGGGGCGTGACAGACTAGCTGATAAACGTGCGATTTAGGCAATTTCAACGAAGCTTAGATCAAGTACACAGATCTTTTTAATAAAAAGTATATGCGATTTCTAGCAGTATTGACACAAAACTTTGATATTATCATGAAATGTAATTCTAATTGACTCGCCCTTTAAGCGTAATTATAGTTGTACTCACCGGTAGACTTTTCACAAGAAATTCACACTTCGTGCGGGTGACGTCATTACATTGACTTTACACACAGCGGAAGTGACGAAAAAGGTCATATTTGTTGTCGATTAATTCTTTTGGCCAATTGTAATATTCATGAGGTAAGGTCCAATCAGAGCTGAATATTGTCGGGATACGCAAAGTAAAAATAAATAATGCATGAAGTGAAATCGGACTTTTATGCTAATGGGGGCTTCGGGAGATATGAAATGTCTCTCGGGGGGCGGAGCCTAAATACGCTTAAATACGCTTAGATTGAATGGTGACGCTGTAGCTTATATGCAAATGAGGCAAATCCGCGGGTGCTACCTTGTCGTCTATACTATTTAATTTGTCTATGCTTCGAGTACGAACCGTACGTGCACTGTCTTTAAAACACAGTTATTGGGGGTTCGGGCACTTACATTTTAGCCGACTTTCACCAGTTCACCAAAGGTAGATTGAGCAGTCCTGAGATTGAGTGTCATTTTCTTTTGGCAATTTGACATCTTCTTTCCGTGAGTAGCTTAAATCTTAGACAAATATTTGAGATTCCATTCAAGGATTGCAGTTACAAGATTGCATTTAGGGCAGATATTTGGGAATTATTCGTCATCCTTGGTTGATGACGGATTCGGCAATTTTTGGCTTGCGTCTCGTCACCGTGACGGTCGTCTGCAAATTTAGGCAACATTTTCAGGTCTTTGGGCAGCAATACGAAACCTCCTTCTTATTTCTATATTCAGACTTGGATGAACATCAGGTCTTCAATAAATTTCTGAAATTTCATGAATGGAATATCGAATTATTTACAGTATTTACTTAAGGGCAAAGTTATATTTATGAATGTGACAGATTTAATTAGGAATTATTATGACATTCATATTGATTATTCCCTTTTCTTCATATTGCTTATAGCTAGCAACAACAATATCCACCATGGCATTAATCTGGCCACTGAGAGATTTTGTCACTTAATTATGAATAATTGTCAAGCGTGCTATTCCGTAGAATAATCATTACTTAAAATGGTTATTGTAGCGTGTTATTAAGAATAAATTAATGATAATAGACTGTTAACAGGATAATCTCCGTGATTCTTTTATACATGATTACTAGTAACTGTAAATAAACCTTATTCATAGAATAACCCGATTTACTGCGTAGGAAGTAAATACAGTGTAATGACGGAATAATTTACTATTTCAATATAGGATAGGTATTTTCTTACTGATAGTCTGCCTGTTTAGATAGTCATTTTGAGGATGGATTTATTTGGAAAGAACAATTTGACTATTCTTTAGTGGTGAAGCTATCATAGGAATATTACAAGTATTTGCTTGAAGAATAGTTTGATCTTAATTGTATTCTCAGACAGCAGGCAAGAGGTTAGAGTTAGTCGACAACTCTAATGCTAACTCTAATGAACTAAATAGGTTATACTTGAACCCGTAGCAAGTAGGAAGCGTTTACGGACCTTCGAGGCTATTTGTTACATAGAATGAAGGTATTCTAGAAAATTGCAAGCTTCGCACCGAAAAAAATGAGTGGGAGTTTGTAGATGCTGTAAGGCTGGTAAACAAGGCCCGTTGAGGGGTTGATATGAAGTGGTATTCAGAAGAAAGTTTGGTATTTTTGAATGAGATTATTATTTTAACAGGGGCTAGTTATTGAGTAACTGGAGGCAGTTGTTAAGAGGATGGCTTATTTTAGTTAGATCGACAGACCAGAACCTTCGGTCCTGGAACCGTTGTGGATTTGTAGAATACAAAATCAAGCTCGAATAATTCATCAACCTAAATACGACTCTACGAGGTATAAAGTAATGTAGGTTCAGTCTATAACTCTCATCAAATCGAGAGTCGTTTCTAATGTAGCTTACATGTAATTGTAACACTGACTGATAATATCACTCGGATATTAGGATTTAAGCTGTTATTTTATATCATTCAATTATCACACGTAAATAGTTACCATAGTCATTTCATGGTCATTTCAATGAATTTAATCTATTCTTATGTAATTTAATCAGTCATGAAATTGATATTGTTGACAAGAGTCAATTGAATTGTAAATATCTAAATTATTCATTAAAGTTCTGTTGAATTTTTTTCATGCTAGAAGGAATGATAATTACTTGACGTTTATTCAATGCATACTTGCGAAATTGACAGGTGGTCAGCGATGCGGTGATTGCAGTGACTGATGGTTAGGATTATTCCTAAGACTTAGAAATAGAATTGGTGATCGATTGAGTAGAGATGAATGACTGATGCTGTGACTAGGACTAAGACGTAGTTACATGTAAGAATCATTATTATAGGAATTAATTACATAAGATAAAAGGTCAACCTTGTATATTTCAAGAAAACGGAACTAGCTGTCGAGCTCGAATAATTACGCTAACCTTAGTGAGACCATGGGATTGAGAATTATTATTTATGACCTAATATTTTCTTTATTTGGTCAAGAGCTCAATAACTCTATAAACTATTGTGGTGGCAGCAAACCAGTTTTGGAGGGTCTCACGTTACAGTACTAACGCCAAGAGTCGAACAGTCATGGAGGCTGCCATTTGTTTTCCTGGATGACATCACAGAAGCGCAGCCAACAAAAGTCATGCGCGTTTCAGTGCGCGCATGTAATCCCTGCGCTAAAATGACAATTAAACTACGCGATTTCATTGCGTTTTAAGGTTGTACACACCAGAGGTACGCGTACGCGCAGCTCAGCCGTGGTTTAGAGCCTTTTTGCCGTGTGTTATCACTTTTTTTGCACGGTCACATGGTGTTATTTGACCAATCAGGATGGTTACATTATTGAACCCGTTTTATAATAGTATAATATTACATATATTATATGTATATTATATTCCCAGTTTTTATTTAAGACAACAACCAGAAAAAATGTAATTTTAGCATTTTCAAAACTTTTGTCCCGTTTCTCCCCGATTGTCCCACTTCTCCCCTATTACTGTCCCAGTTCACCTCCATGGTGTCCCACTTCACCCCGTTCGGGTACCACATTTTAATGATTATTTGCATAAAAAATTAAAAATATAGGGACTGTGTCAGATACTTGTTTTGTAGCCTACAGTTGATATAATTTACCATGAAAAATTGGAGAGGCTACAATGAATATTTTATAAGTTACAAAGCAAAGAGTGCCAAATCACGATTCTTGTCCCACTTCACCCCGCTCTCCCCTTACTCTGACGTCGTGCCTGGAGAATTTAAGGTGAAAAACATTTGCAAGATATTTCATATAATCATGTTGGAGAATGTATTAATAACCATTCACGTGACACACATGACACATTGCTCTTGAAATGCTCTCATGCTCTCATATTTCATTTATGACAAACATTTTTAAAAACAAATTTTGATGCCACGTGTTTATGAATTCCCATCAATGAACTGTAACTTTAGAAGTTCCTCGGTCCAATATACACTCGGCACAAAAAGAAAGTGAACACTCTTTATTGTTCCAAATGTCCATATTCCGCTATAATTAACCATTAAACCGTCAATAAAATATAATGAAATATATATCAAATTGAAGATTAATATTCTATCAAAATCAATAAAGATCAAGTTTTTAACTTTCACACTTGGATGGGCACATTACTTTAACCCTTAGGTGGTCTGATTTTAAGAAATGCAAAAATAGAGCCAATAGCCATTCAAATGTTGATTAGCATTTCCATCTCGTAGAGTCAAATTAAATCAACGAAAACAACAATCATAAAAAACACTTGAATTTGTGGTTGTGTTTGACAAATATATATAGTATAGTGTACGGTGGATATGTGCCGCGGAGAAGACCCCCATTTTTACACTCAAATTTATGTTCCAAATCATACGATTTTGTTCTTGTTGAGAAAGGGAAGAGAGAAAACCGTTCCAAAGCATATTCCGCTTTCGTTTTCCATTCCGTCGTTCCGGCCGTTCTGGCCCGCCCCGTCCCGTTTAGAAGAATAGCGAGCTTTCGATCTGCGACGGGAGACGCACGGTATAGGGGATTGTACAGACTGTGAACGTTCTCGCACCCAAGCTCCCGTCCTGTTCTGGTTCTGAAGCCATTTCGTTTAGAATCTGTTCACGCGACGGCTACGGGAGAATGTGCGTGACGTCAGTTGTTTACATGCATCGCACAGAAATCTACCGCTATCCGTACTATTTTGATGACAGTCTTCAAATCTGCGGTACGGAGAGTTTCGGGATTTTGCGCATGCGCAGATTGATTTTCATCTCGAGTTACCGTACTAGATTTCCCCCGTCGCAAATCGAAAGCTCATTATTATCATTTTTGGTGAAAAGTTAAAAACGAGTTTCATTCCAGGTGCTTAATTCCTCCGGGCTTCCCCATTGCTTCCAATCCGGTTCGAGCCACCCCAGGGAATTCAGTTTTCATTCATGCTGAGCGCATGCGTGCGAATTAACCCCGGTTATATGAATACACACATGTAGACTTGCCATGAAACAGAGCGTATTTAGCTAATAGGAGCTTGTGGGAACCAGTTCTCTAGCATCATATTTATATTGTAATAATGCAGTCCCAAAGACCCCTTTTGTCCAAAAATGATAGTAGTTCCGAAGACCATCCTTTTCATGATACGCTAGTTCCGAAGCCCCCTCTTTTTGTCTTGCCAGTGGCACATACCTATCACTTTGGGGGTCGAGTGCCCCCCCCCCCAAAAAAAAAAAAACCTCCCCCCGGGCCAAAACCATGCAGTCCTGAGACTACATTTGACATCCACAGCTCAATCCTCCTCAGTGTTTCTCACTTTTTTGGTTTTATTGTTGAACAAGAATGTCTTACCGATGCGCGTGCATTAAAGGGGAATTAACCTCAAAATATAAATGTAATGTAAATGTAAACTATTCCTTCTTGTTGCCCTACGTAGTTTTGCATTAAAATATACGAGATGGGTATAAATCAGGATTTTCTCAGCAAGATTTATCTTCTGCTAGCGATACCAGGGGGCTGCCATTTTCTTCATGTGTACATAAATATATGTTTAATCCGAATGCAAAATTGTCTTTCTTCCTGATACAAAATTCCATTTGATATTTCAAAATATTTAACAGATATATACATATATTCTAAAAACGAAAATGTGTTTTATATTTCTTTGAAAATTACGATTTTACTAAATATCAATCTATTTTCTTGATACTATGACGTACGTGAGGGAGCGAATTAATTCATATGTATGGATGATGACTTTCCTGAGCGTCAATAGTGACAAACTATGCATTCACCTGCTTTGAGATAATGGAGTTCAAAAGTCAGAATGCGCGTTGTATAAATTATGTTCTGCTCTGCCAAGCAAGACCAAGAAATCGATTTCTAGTTAGCAAAACCGGAGAATTTAAAAAGAAATCTATTAATTTTCAAATTTTAAAATAAATGTATACACCTGTTATGTATTTTCCATCATATATGGGGCTTTTTTAAAATAATGAATAGAAGCAATTTAGCTCGTGGATTAAAAATATCTTCTTGACCGGAAGGTCTCCAATGGTAGAGGTCAGTGCTCCAATGGTTCATGTACAACTCCATGTCATCAAGAAAATGGCAGCCCCCATGAAGTGTTAACAGATGATAGCGTGTGCTAGAATGTCTTGATTTAAACCCTTTCTGATATTTTATTTCTAAAGTGATACAGGTTAATGATTAATATATTACACCTTTGAACATAAGTACATTTATATTCTAGTGTTAATTCTCCTTTAACCTTTAAATGGCTACTTGCTCCATTATTGTAATTTTCTTAATCAAACCTTCCAACGGTTAAACGAATGTGCTCATCCAAGCGTGAGAGTTCAAAACTTGATCTTGATCAATGTTCGCAGAATATTAATTTTATTTAATTTGATATATATTTTATATTTTGATGGTTTATATGAAACCTTTTTTTTTTGCTTGAGTGTCCAAAAATATGTCAATGTGTTCCTTTTTTTAATCTTTGAAACGTGGATGGTACACGCGCATCCGGCAGAAGTATCAACCCCGTCCGATCAAAACTTGATCTTGATCAATGTTGGCAGAGTATTAATTTTATTTAATTTGATGTAATGATCTGTTGAGAGCCAGAAGGACGTTAACTCTGTGTATATGAGTTAACGCCTTCTGGCTCCAAACAGACAATATATTTTATATTATCATGGTTTATATGAAAACTGTTTGTTTTTTTTTGCCGAGTGCACACAAATTTGTGTTCAGTGCATTTCATTTTGATAGCATGATTTAGTCGATTTGATTAACTTTGACTATTACATACCCTAACAATGTGCAATTATATTTACTGTATTATCAACTATTCAAAATAGACAGTTTCTTCCATGGTTTTGATTTCGTGACAAATGCTGCTAACTGGTCCTAAATACACAATAAATAAAAGACTTTATGACCTTATACTTCCATTGAGACATAGTCATTTTCCCCTGAAAATTATCTATCAGCCCCTGAAATCAGGTTTTTAAATCAAATTTGAAAGCTAAAGAAAACTAAAGATCCAAATGTTGTTCTGTTTTTCTGTCATTCTCCGCAGTTCCTCTAAAAAAATTTATTGTTTTAAATTTATTTTTATGTAAGATAGAGTAGGAAAGGTAGAGAGAGGGAGAGAATATTAGGAAGACAAAGACAAAGAGAGGAGAGAGAGCACAAGATAGAGGGAGAAAGAGACAAGGAAAGAGAAAGAAAGAGGAAGAGAGAAAGAGAGGAGAGAGAGAGAGAGAGAAAGAGGGAGAAAGAGAAAAGGAAAGAGGGAGAAAGAGAAAAGGAAAGAGGGAGAAAGAGGAAGAGAGAAAGAGAAAGAAAGAGGAAGAGAGAAAGAGAGAGAGAGAAGAGAGAGAGAGAGAGAGAGAGAGAGAGAGAGAAAGAGGGAGAAAGAGAAAAGGAAAGAGAAAGAAAGAGGAAGAGAGAAAGTGGAGATAGAGAGAGAATGGTTACAAGCTACAAACTCCACTTTAATTTTGCTTTTAAAAATACATTTAATACCATTTTGTCAATTACTTTACCAAAAAAGCAATGTCAATTTCGAGGTTCTTAGTTAATCTCTCTAAAACTCTTAATAATACCAAATAAAAATGCATCAAACAGGAATAGTGTGACATATCAAAAATAATTCTAGGATAAACTATCTATTCAATTCTAAATTGTCAATAAAATTGGCCACGAGTATAAAAATTCAAATTTTACACCACTTAAATATGAATTGATATATTCTCTTAGCAAAACAACTGTAATAATGCTTGTTAGACTTTTTAAGTAGGATAAAAGTATAAAGTATCAGTGTTCAATATAACAAGTGAAAAGGGGAACAGATTTTAGTATCACATAGCCCAATTATTACTAATTAAAAGGTATTAAAGTATGTATACTCAACCCGGGGGTCATGAACATCATCCGCGTAAATCACTTTCTGAAAAGCACCTTAAACGGGGATTGCAGTAGGAGTAGCTTTGATACCCTCAACAGGGAAACCCGTCTAACATCTGATTTTTATACCCTTAACAACGATTTTATATCTTGCGTGGTATTTTACATCCTATTTGAGGATTACATCATCATCATACACCTTTTCTAGCCAAAAAGGAACCATAAAAGCAATTTAACCTAATTTGGAACACATTACCGGACTATATTTTCGTTCCTGATTTTCATTTCACCTCGGAATTTGATACCCTTTTCTTGATTTTGGCCGTTTTTGATAGCCTTAACGCGTAACCTGGGTTAATACGCGCCTAATGCTGAAAAAGTACCCTCTTTATCTGTTTTCGTGTACGCTGACAATGTACAGGCCTTAATGAGACCCCCCCCCCCCCCCCCCCCCCGGATACTCATAAGCATCTGCTGGTTCAAAGTTAAGTAATACAACATGCTTGATTCAATTTAAGTCTTTCAATTATAAATAGCCCTATTTTTACTCAGCAATATATACATACAAGGCACTCGGATAAGCTAAACCAATGACCAAAAATGCTCGAATACACTCTTTACATTCCAGGTGTTCGGTACACAATGTTCCTTGCTAGAATAACACAATGATGACATGGACAGAATTAACAAGAGTCCCACTATCAAAATATATGATAACAAACAACAGGGTAAGAAGCATAAAACAAATTCACATAACAAATAATCATCTTTGAAGTAACACTGCCTTCCGGTAAGTATGTTCTAAAAGTTGCTGAAAATGCTGAAATTGTTCAAGTACAAAGGAATAATAAAAAAAAATGTGCATAATCTCTTGTACAAGATAAGCATGGTTATGATAAATGAATGCGAGTATCTCTCTCCTAGAGCACTCTGAATTCAATGTACTCACCGTAAAACACCTCTGATCAATTACATTGAAACAATTCGCAATGGTCAATGGCTAAAACTAAAATTTTGCTAAATATGTTAATCTAGGGCCCTATTTAGATGTTGAGTGAATCACAGGAAGCGTGTGGGTGACAAGTGGAGGTGTGAAATCTCCCTTCAATTTTGTTTTTGTTAAACAACTTCCAGTTGTCAGTGAATTTCTTATTTTCAACCTATTATTAATCATTAGTTGGGAAATAATTTACATATATTTTCAGGGGGTGTTTATTATATAGATGCGATGTAACACTTGACTTGGTGGTAAATTTATTTTTGTTGGAATATTTTCAACAAACTTGTTGAAAATACTGTAATTTGTTTATGATAACAAGTTTTATGAAACAGGGCCCATAAATCTTGTCTGTCGTTGCACATTTCTACGCTACTATACATTCGCTATAAATGCCTTTGATATAGATCACAATTCCTCTTAATTTCTTACCTCCAATGTACACATTTTAAGATTCAATGGGATTTTTTACGTTTTGTTGATACCTGAACTCAAGATTACTTCTACCTATTAGTATTAAAGTTTCTACAAAAAAAGAATGAAATACATCTTGAAACAAAGATCAAAACAAGAAAATCCACACAACTTAAAAAGCAACAACTATATTTACTATATATACATTCCAAAGCCTCGATCCCCAGTACTGGAACTGTAATATAGCATGAATTCTACATGTATCTAAGAGATCATATCATTCTATATTTCCACATACATGTACATAAACCTGAAGGTAAGCAGAAAACATGAATTTGAAAAAAATATCTGTGACCAAAGCTGACATTCTTATGTTACGGTATCATGCATGGCTTTCAAATGGAGCATGACAAAACTTAGTAAGGTCATTCAACAAAAGGTGGAAATTAAATTGCACACACATCACTTTTAAGTACATACTGTTGGAAAAAATTAAGAAGCATGGCTTGTAATAGGTATGCCCTTTCAGTGTGTGATTATAGATAAAAGAACCAAAAGGATGGTCTCTGCATGATATAATAAAATGGCATTCACCTAAAGCATAGATCATTTATGACTCTGTATACCCCCCCCCCCCCCCCCCAACAAAAAAAAACCCCGGAAAACACGCCAAAGTGCCATAAGCATTGTCGCTTCCTAGTTTGGTATTTTAGAACACATAGAGGGGTGAGAAAACTTAAGGGCCTTTTTTTTTCATCCCACTTGCCATTCATTTTTACATAAAATGTTACCTTGCCACAATGGTGTTTTGAGATGCTTTACTGCATCAAGTGTGACTGAGGCCATTGCAATAAGCCAGTTCGTAATTACAATTTGCGCTTGTGCAGATTAAGGTCATTTTTACCGAGTACAATTGACCTTTATACACCATCATTTTGTACGCACCAACATGCACGCACCAGTCAGAGGCGTCGGAACGTCGGGATCTGACAATGGAAGTGGGGTGGGGGCACCTTTTGTACCAAAAAATGGTACAAGTGACCTGGAAATGACCCCAATTTGTACGCACCAAGATGCACGCACCAAGATGCACGTACCAAGTTGCACGCACCAGTCAGAGGTGTAGGAACGTCAGGCTTGGACAATGGAAGTGGGAGGGCACCTTTTGTTTGGACAAAAGGTGCCCCCACTTCCAATGTCCGACGTTCCGACGCCTCTGGCACCAGTATGATTTACTTCTTAAATATCTAGCACGTTAACTAAAAGAAATGTGCGTGCGCATACAAATTTGGGGTCATTTCCTGGTCACTTGTACCATGCACTAATTCTTGCTACCTCAAATATGCAATTTTCGACGTAGAGGGCAATATTATGCTTGGAAATGGTCCGCATCTTCGTCAACTTCACTTCCGGTCCGTATTGAAATACTACGGCTTATGAATAAAATGAGTGCTAAAATGCTTAATTTTGGGTTCGCATGACATAAACCACTCAAATTTTGAAAATGAAACCAATTGTCTCAATAAATCATGGTATCTTTTCAAACATGTCGGTTAAATCATACTCAAACTGGAGGATTTTTGCAATACCTGTGTACATTTTCAATGCAAAAAGACAAACACTTGTCGACCCAATCATATGACTATTTGGGACATCAAGCAGGTTTATGTAGAATTCTTATTATTTAAATTTATGAAACTAAACCTACTGCAATTTCTTTAAAAATGTGGTCAATAAGTGGTCAAACAATGTCAGGGACGGAAGTTGGTAAGGAATACTGGTTTTAAATGTAAAACACAAGGATCTGATATGGATGGCACATCAAAATAACAAAATTAAAAAATAAAAATACATTATACCCTAAAACAACATATCAACCAATCTTAGGACTCGAAAACCAAATATATATGCATATAAATCTATTGGACAGAATGAACTGATATATACATGTCTGAGCATATTATCCAGGTGGAATCTATTTACAAATCATCTTCTACTAGCTGCAGAAATTACCAAATCACCAAAATTTGCACACCGGGTGATAAAACATTGCTGAAAGTGCGAAATAATATACCCATTTTCTAAAACTCTAAAGAAAAAACTTTATATGGCTGAGAACTCATACATCAAATGATAAAAATCCATAAATATATAAATCATCACAGCTAACTCTTTTCGAAATACCTTCATGCAGGAATATTACAGATATTGTTGAACAATCAAGGACTTTGGAAAAATACTAAATCTACACATTAGAATGTTATCATCAATCTTTGGTACAAAATATTTGATCCTCTATATAAATACATTTGCTCACAGAGAAAAACATAGACCACCACGATGTATATGAAGTACGAATGTACATTTTCCGAGAAGAAGTACACATATCATCACTATTGTTACATTACATCATCATGATATTAAAAAGGGTTTTGCAGGTTGGGCACACTCATTGGACATCATTCACCAAGAAATCATGATTTGAAAATATGTATGATTAACTGGGGATGCAACTTACGTATCAGACTCACAGAGGAAAGCAGACGAAGAAAAGACCTCTAAAATGCTTGGATGTAAAGACACAAGTTAAATATAACATTTACAAGTAAAATAATGTGGCTCTTTTTGTAAACTTCGGCATGAAAATCCGTTCAGATTTTGGAAGCTATGTGCTTTCACTTGCCTGTGTCCTTCATGTAAAAAACTTTTCAGCAAAAGTATGTAAAAGTGTTTTCGTGCATTAACAGATGAAACAACTGGCATTTGTTTTCACCTTGGGAAAATGCCTTGGGTTACACAAGCAAATTTCAAAGAGTAGCACAAAGAAATACCATATAAATGCTTTGGGATAATCATACCATCGTGAAAAAAAAAGGATTTCAAACTGATAGAGCCCTCATTGCACAATTTGTACATCTCTATACAGTGTAAAGCACATCGCACAATACGATCAGTGTGCCATTTGCATTAGAAATGGAAATGTTAACAAATATATCTTCCTGAATGAGGTTCTGAATAATGCATGATAAAATAAATCATATTTTGGGGCATTGTATTATAGCCTTTTAGTTCATGATTCAGAGCCGATTTGGTTTTTCCTACTAGAAGGCGGCCTGCAATGCACCAAACTTAAAATTTGATTCTTAGTAGATAAGTCCAGGCTATGTTGCCACCCACACATAAGATTTGAGTATATCTGGAGGACGTTTCATCAAGTGTCTTGTCGGTAATTTTTACCAACAAATTTGCCTTCAGCCAATCAGAAGCAAGGATTTCAGTAGCTTATAACAGTTATTGGGACGTTTTGGGACGTTTTTTGGGACCCAACCCTATAAAAGGGTGAGCAAACCTTCCCCAGCATTCAGATTTCTTCTGACCACCGTCAAAGATACATCTCAAAAGACTTGACTTGACTTTTCAAGATGGATTTCGAGAATATGGAAACGAATTTCTGCCAGGAAGAGGCCAAACATGCTGCTGCCCTTGAAGAATTGCTTTGCCTGGCTGCTGCTGCAGCTATCATGCAACAGAAGAGAATGGCAAATGGTCTCAATGGGTCGATTTCATAGAGGAACCATGGTCATGTAATTGCTAGAAATGGCGAATCAAAAATAACTTTAGCGACACGTCTTACATCATTTGTGAAGGCTTATGACTGTTTTGCAAACGCTTGCAACTGTTTGCGACAAGAAAAACTGTTTGCGAACCCGTTTGCAACCTTTTACGAACCCTGAGGAAACCTAAAATTTGCTACGTTCGCAAGCATTCGCCGCTCAGTGGTATAAGATTTTCCATGTTCGAATGTTCAAATCAAATGCTATTGCAAATTCTTCTAAAATTGGCTCTCAGTCACAGACTGTATAGTGTGAGGTGGTCCTAAGAAATGTAAGGACAGTTTATAAATTTATCAATTCATCAAATCTTCTTTGAAAAATCTAACATTGGAAATGTCCTCATCCATAATTGCACTGTCAGCACACACCTAAACAGGATCACAGTGCAGGTCACACAGCCTGCAAAATCTATTCTACAAGGTCTAAACCATCATTTGTCTTCTTCTCTAGTTCACTTCTACCACTGGTTGAGGTGTACTCCATACGATCATGTCCATGTGAATCATTGAAGAGATTTACATATTGTTATCCACTGGAATAGCATTGTCACACCGTTTGGTAGAGTCTGTTAAAGAAATTTCAGTTCAGCAATCTCCAGCTTTCCCACACTGCTTGAATCACCAACGACATTGTCCACTATGGGAACGCACTAACACATGTTTGTAAACCCGCTGAATATGATTTGATTTTGGTATAACAAGCAGTTTCAACAGGCTCCAGCCCAAGTTACCTGAAGCCTATTATTCAATGGTTTTATTCAATGGTTTTAAGTCTCGGCAAGATAGTTCTGTAATCTCCTGCTTTCCCAAAGGGAATCTCAGTCATTCTCAAGAAAGATTACACCTTTGTTAACCTTTTGATCACCATTTAATGTTGGTATAACAAACATTTTCCACGGATGCAAGCCTGTGTGTGTTATCTAGGGCTTTTAGTATTCCATGGGTTAAAGTTGGCGAAAGATTTCAGTCTCGTAATCTCATGCATCCCTGCAGTCCTTGCAGAGCGCCACCTGGCCCCTAATATAGTCTCTGCACGGACAAACCCTCTTGTGGTTGGACCCACTACCTGCACAGCTGTACAGGAGATGGTGGGCCTGAGTGTAGCACTTGGTTGATAAAAGCGTCGACTCCATGGCTGGAGCGTATATCTCCTCGACAGCCGATGCACCGGAACACTTCACTGCAGTGGTACTGAAGGAGACAGAACACAGGATGAAGAAAATGAAGATTTTGATTTAAAGCACATTTTGTAGTGTTTGAAAGCTAACTCCTCCTCCTACTAATAAAAAAGAACAATTGCCCCTAAAACAAAATACATTTAATTAAAAACTGTCAGATTTCTCCTTAATTTCCTTCATAAGACTGAACTATGAAAAAGATTA